>PGCI01000059.1:0-363249 GCA_002873125.1 Puccinia coronata f. sp. avenae | reverse complement strand
TTTTATAGAGGGGCCTGCTGGCGCAGGGGTGTTTGTAGGTGCCCTCTAAATCAGAGATCTGCTAAGCAGGGTGGTATCTGATTAAGCAAACAATGGGTTTCTGCGTAACAGAAGGTGGTACCAAAGTGCTTTTCCAATTAAGGAACCAGGATGGGGACAGAAGGATAAAAAGAAGTACTCACTATTGCTTCTTTTAAGCCAAAAAGCCACGTAGGGGGGTGAAGTAGAGCTGCTGGGTAGATTGGTAGGGTTCTGCTCAGGAGCTGGACACGTAGGTTGGTTGATTTAAAGAGAACACCACGGATAAAAAAGGCAAAACAGGGCAGAGTAACTGAAATAAGGACAGGACACGGCGTAACTGATTGACTGTAATAATAATTGATGATGATGAACAACATTTGGCGTGGAAAGAGGGCTCTATATATACTATTTTCACTCATAGTAGAGGACCTTTCTTGCCTGTGTGCGTGTAGTTGCTATATTTCAGCGCAATGTGGCCAATTTGGGAGATTGGCACTAACAAGGCTCATCCCAATGGCACTGCTGATCATTATTTCAGCGTCACAAGTGTTCATAATGACCTTAATAACCTATTTGGTCATTGTAACTAAGGTACATAGCAACACTGACGTGTATTTGTATCTGAAATGGGCCACAAATGACGCAAATGGGCCACAAATGGCTATGGCCAATCATCAAAGGCCACGCTAGCTATGTTACTCTTATGTATTCAAGGTTTTTATTAATGAAACCTTGTAAATAAACCACGTAGAATCTACTAGTACCCTAGTTACACCTGTACACGTGTGGTAACTAGGGGATTAGCTATTTCCACGCATTTGGCCAATTTCCAATTAGATTATATAATCCACGCGCGGGGTTGGAGGATTAAACCCCAATTGGGCCTAACTCCCAAACTATACACAACACCTCAATTATAAGTCCATAATTGGTCATTTCACATATAGTATGCATATATAACAAGTACATACGTGTGTAATGTCCGTGTGACATATGTTTGTGGCCAATTCTTACGGGTAATTGGTTCAAGGTGAAGGAGTAGGAATTTAGGGGTACTTCCAGTGGGGAACCCTACATTAATTTGCATGAGGATTCAGAATATGACATAATATTCTAAGTTATCCTCAAGGTTTAGAAGTTATTTAGTATTTTTGTAAAAAGTAGTTATTATTTTAATTTATTACTTATTTTTATGGTGCCAGGACTTTGCTAAGCTTATTGGATAAAAATAAGTAAACTGAGTTTTTTGTACATTATTAGTCATATAAATGGGTCTTAATATTGTGGTAATAATGTCTCTTTTTATGTTACTTTTGTCAGGTTGGCTCTGACATAGTAGCAAGCTGACAGGTTTTTTCCCCAAGGAAGTGTGGCTGGGCCTTGTATCCACAAAGACTTTTCAAGCCTGGTCTGCCTTGGCGTGAACTTGACTTAGTGTTGCCTACTAAGCCCCAAAACTTACAGCCTGAGATGGGGCACTTCATAAGGTACCCTCATCTTCACATAGTGCTCCCAGCTCAAAAAGACTAAGCCCCAGCTTTTTACACGTGGCACAATGCAAAACCCACTTCAGCCTTGTGTATACAACCTGCCGCAAGTTACTACAATGGGATTAATTCAGCTTAGAATTAGAGTTACAGCCCTGTTAAAGAAGTTTGTTTAGGCCTGCGCAACAGGCAAAGACTTATACTGAGACCATAAAGAGCAGAGATAAGGCTTTCCTAGTAATCCTGTCGAGGCCACAGGAAGTTCCTTGACATTCAAGACTACAGAGCCAAGCCAACTCTCCCAACATAATATTGCTATGCCCCAAATTGCCTAGCGCTTCCTACAATGGGATCTAGTAGCCTAGGCCTACAGATGTTACCAGCTCAGCTTGCAGGCTGACCTTCCAGCTCAGCTTTTGGGATGGACTGCCAGCTGATCTGGTAACAGCCCAGCATGCAGGCTGACCTGCCAGCTGGGCTGTTACCAGCTCAGAATGCAGCCTGAACAGCCATCTGAGCTTTTAACAGCTCATTGTTGAGGCTGACCAGCCAGATGAGCTGTCAAAAGCTCAGCATGAAGGCTTACTGATCATCTCAGCATGAAGGCTGACCTGCAAGCTGAGCTGTGACCAGCTCAGCAGGCAGGCTGACTTGCCAGCTAAGCTATAACCAGCTCAGAAGGCAGGCTGACCTGCCAGCTGAGCTGTGACCAGCTCAGCAGGCAGGCTGACCTGCCAGCTGAGCTGTGACCAGCTCAGCAGGCAGGCTGACCTGCCAGCTGAGCTGTGACCAGCTCAGCAGGCAGGCTGACCTGCCAGCTGAGCTGTGACCAGCTCAGCAGGCAGGCTGACCTGCCAGCTGAGCTGTGACCAGCTCCAGCAGGAGCAGGACTGGACCGGGGCTGACCTGCCAGCTGAGCTGTGACCAGCTCAGCAGGCAGGCTGACCTGCCAGCTGAGCTGTGACCAGCTCAGCAGGCAGGCTGACCTGCCAGCTGAGCTGTGACCAGCTCAGCAGGCAGGCTGACCTGCCAGCTGAGCTGTGACCAGCTCAGCAGGCAGGCTGACCTGCCAGCTGAGCTGTGACCAGCTCAGCAGGCAGGCTGACCTGCCAGCTGAGCTGTGACCAGCTCAGCAGGCAGGCTGACCTGCCAGCTGAGCTGTGACCAGCTCAGCAGGCAGGCTGACCTGCCAGCTGAGCTGTGACCAGCTCAGCAGGCAGGCTGACCTGCCAGCTGAGCTGTGACCAGCTCAGCAGGCAGGCTGACCTGCCAGCTGAGCTGTGACCAGCTCAGCAGGCAGGCTGACCTGCCAGCTGAGCTGTGACCAGCTCAGCAGGCAGGCTGACCTGCCAGCTGAGCTGTGACCAGCTCAGCAGGCAGGCTGACCTGCCAGCTGAGCTGTGACCAGCTCAGCAGGCAGGCTGACCTGCCAGCTGAGCTGTGACCAGCTCAGCAGGCAGGCTGACCTGCCAGCTGAGCTGTGACCAGCTCAGCAGGCAGGCTGACCTGCCAGCTGAGCTGTGACCAGCTCAGCAGGCAGGCTGACCTGCCAGCTGAGCTGTGACCAGCTCAGCAGGCAGGCTGACCTGCCAGCTGAGCTGTGACCAGCTCAGCAGGCAGGCTGACCTGCCAGCTGAGCTGTGACCAGCTCAGCAGGCAGGCTGACCTGCCAGCTGAGCTGTGACCAGCTCAGCAGGCAGGCTGACCTGCCAGCTGAGCTGTGACCAGCTCAGCAGGCAGGCTGACCTGCCAGCTGAGCTGTGACCAGCTCAGCAGGCAGGCTGACCTGCCAGCTGAGCTGTGACCAGCTCAGCAGGCAGGCTGACCTGCCAGCTGAGCTGTGACCAGCTCAGCAGGCAGGCTGACCTGCCAGCTCAGCTGTGACCAGCTCAGCAGGCAGGCTGACCTGCCAGCTGAGCTGTTACCAGCTCATCAGGCAGGCTGACCTGCCAGCTGAGCTGTTACCAGCTCATCAGGAAGGCTGACCTGCCAGCTGAGCTGTTACCAGCTCATTAGGCAGGCTGACCTGCCAGCTAAGCTGTTACCAGCTCATCAGGCAGGCTGACCTGCCAGCTGAGCTGTTACCAGCTCATCAGGCAGGCTGACCTGCCAGCTGAGCTGTTACCAGCTCATCAGGCAGGCTGACCTGCCAGCTGAGCTGTTACCAGCTCATCAGGCAGGCTGACCTGCCAGCTGAGCTGTTACCAGCTCATCAGGCAGGCTGACCTGCCAGCTGAGCTGTTACCAGCTCATCAGGCAGGCTGACCTGCCAGCTGAGCTGTTACCAGCTCATCAGGCAGGCTGACCTGCCAGCTGAGCTGTTACCAGCTCATCAGGCAGGCTGACCTGCCAGCTGAGCTGTTACCAGCTCATCAGGCAGGCTGACCTGCCAGCTGAGCTGTTACCAGCTCATCAGGCAGGCTGACCTGCCAGCTGAGCTGTTACCAGCTCATCAGGCAGGCTGACCTGCCAGCTGAGCTGTTACCAGCTCATCAGGAAGGCTGACCTGCCAGCTCAGCTGGTATCAGCATATCAGGCAGGCTGACCTGCCAACTCAGCTGTTACAGATGAGCTGTTACCAGCTCCCAGCTCAACAGGCAGGTCAGCCTACATCCTGAGCTTTCCACCACTCAGCTGGAAGTCCAGTGTGCATGCTGAGATGGTATCCGCTGGGCAATCCAAGCAGGTTAGCCTTCCAGCAGCAATGACAAAAAGAAAAAAAGGAAAGAAAAAATTGAAAGAAAGAAAAGACATAAAGAAAAGAAAGAAAAGAAAGAAAGAAAAGAAAGAAAATAGAGAAAAGAAAGAAAAGAAACAAAAGAAAGAAAACAAAGAAAACAAAGAAAACAAAGAAAACAAAGAAAAGAAAAAAATAAAAGAAAGAAAAGAAAGAAAAGAAAGAAAAGAAAGAAAAGAAAGAAAAGAAAGAAAAGAAAGAAAAGAAAGAAAAGAAAGAAAAGAAAGAAAAGAAAGAAAAGAAAGAAAAGAAAGAAAAGAAAGAAAAGAAAGAAAAGAAAGAAAAGAAAGAAAAGAAAGAAAAGAAAGAAAAGAAAGAAAAGAAAGAAAAGAAAGAAAAGAAAGAAAAGAAAGAAAAGAAAGAAAAGAAAGAAAAGAAAGAAAAGAAAGAAAAGAAAGAAAAGATTTCATTTTTTTGTGAAAAAAATATTCAAATTCACCCCCAAAAATTCCAATTTTCCATGGGGTGATTGCGAAATTTTTTGTTGTGTATAGCCCTTCACCAATTTGGAGAATTATCAGTATCCGGGGTCTCATTTGTCGGATCTCTGCACACAAATGTCCGATCCCATGGCCTTTTGACACCTCATAACTAGGGTTGACAGCGCCACCCCCTGGGGCGCGCCGATGTGCGCGCGCCTTGCACCCGCGCCCCCGGTGCGCACCTTTCCTGAAAAAAACAGAGGGGCGCGCACCCCCGCAAAAAGTGCTCCCCGGCCGGGGATACCCGTTTGGGGGGTCAATCTGACAGGGGAATCCCTGGTAAATAGGGGACCAAAACTTGGGTTACCCAATGGGGTACCCATTTTCACCAACAAATCTCACAAAGAAAAAAATTAAAAAGTGAATTAACCCCCTATAACCCCTTTTGGGGCCTTAGATACTGCGCCGGGGCGCACACTCACCGCGCCAGCCATTGACGCGCCCCCGGAGGGGCCAGGTAGGCTCCCGGAGGCGCGCACTTTCCCAAAAGTGGTGCCGTCAACCCTACTCATAACAGTCCTCTGTGAGACTTCATAAATATAAAGATTGAATCACATGTCACTCACCTGCGGGTAGGATCCGGTGAACCAAAGAAAGCAAAAAAAAAGTCCAAAAAAACAGAACAAGATGGTCATCTAAGAATGAAGGTAGAGCGCGCAGTTTGGCTCAAATTAAAGTTGTCTTTTTTTTAAAACGTAGCCAAGATGCTAGGCTGAATTTCTGCTTTAGCAGAATTAAATAAAAACTCGTATTTTTTTATGTACATATTTTTGAAGTTAAAAAATGTGAAAATTCCTCCTCAAACCTTAAACTCTCAGGAAAAAAGTGTTACTTGGCACATAAGCCTCTCCTTTGGAGAGCTTTGCTTTGTGATGCGGGGTCCCCCCGGGACCCTCCAATCAAGAGGCTTAGTTAAGCTCGCCAAGAACTCCTCTTCAGAACCTTGTGAGACATGTGTTGGTACCAAAAAAAATGAATGGATGCAACCGACGTTGGTGCTTTGCTGCATCTCAATTGTAGCAATGCGGTTGATGTCGAACTGTTACCGAGCATGAACGGGGTCAATACAAACCTTGCAGGGTTTGTTTGCCCCCCAGACCGTATTCTCTTATATAGAAAGTAAATTATTACTATTTTACAACCACTACAGTGGCGCAACCCATGTTACTGTACATGGTTTTTGGGCGTCCAAAATGTTTGAGATAAAAAAATCACATAATTCCCCCCTCAGGGGGCGGGAGAGGGGGTTTGAGGGGAGCTAGGATCCAATATTTTTTTACCATTTTTTTGAAATTTTTGAGTTGATTCAGGTCAACACAGTCAAAATGGTTGTTGATAGGGTGCGCACTGCCCAACGGAAAATAGAAAAATGTGAAGCCCTGGAAAAAGGGCACCAATCAATCTCCAGGAAAAGGCAGAACAATTCAAAAACAAACAGCTGGCTAACTCAAAAACAAGCCAATATAAATATATAACTGTGGAGATGACCAAGACAAGCTCACCTTTGTGCCCACTGAGCAGATTGGGGCTTGCTTTTGTGAGCAGGCCATGACCTGCCCACCAAGCAGGATGCTTAGTGAGCAGTTGTGACTTGCTCACCAAGCAGGCCATGACTTGCATGGTGAGCAGGTGAAGGCCTGCCCGCCAAGAAGTCAGCTGAACATGACCTGCTTGGCAGGCAGGTACCAAGCAGGCCAGGTCCCACCAAGCAGGTTGCAGGAAACCTGGTGAGCGGTTGTGACCTGTCCACCAAGCAGGTCATGTGCTGCTCACCAAAAAGGCCATGAACTGGTCACCAAGCAGGCCACGACCTGCCATTGCCTGCTCACCATGCAAGTCAATGCCTGCTTGGTGAGCTGATCACAACCTGTCTGAAAAGATGGCACTGACCTGCTCACCATGACCTTCTTGGCAGGAAGGTCATGACCTGCTCACTGAGCAGGCCATGACCTGCTTAGTGAGCAGGTCACAACCAGACCGCCAAGCAGACCATGACCTGCTTGGTGAGCAGGTCACAACCCTGCCCACCAAGCAGGTAGCTGGCCATGACCTGCTTGGCAGGCAGGTCATGGCCTGGTCGGCAGCGCATCTGGCCAATATGTATCAAAGTATCCACCTAGATACATATATTTATGCACTTAGAGCAGCATGTATGTACTTATGAGCTCTGGGAGGCTCTGGGGGAAGCTATAAATATGTCTTATGCAATTTAAGTACATACATATGGGGTTATGTATATGTGTGTCCAAAATCTTGACTTGCAAAAAAAAAACTTTTTTGTTATTCAGCTGGGGGCTTATTCCCTTTAAATGTGGAAACTACAACCCCCAAGAAGCCCAAATCTATCATAAGAGTGGGTGATAGACCCCCAGAGCCCGTGAACATTAGGCCCGCGTCCAAAAACAAATTTTGGTCACAGTCGTGTACAGTAACATGGGTTGCACCACTGTACCTTCCATTTGATCACCATCATTTTCCTTTTTCTAACTTGATTTTTTCTTTTGTTTTTGCTCTATAGTGGAGGACTTCCCATTGCCATTTACAGGGCGGTAAACCCCCTTCTAGATTTTAAACTAAGAGAGATATCACAAAATGAAGCTGTGCATTTAAAACTTGTGATTTCCATCATTTAGAAAATAATGAAATTTTGGCCAAAAATCTGGATTTAGACTTTGTAAATTAAATTTTAGATCCTTCTAAACCTCCACAGGAAGTCTGCCAGTCATAAGATTCAAATTTATCACCTCTTCCAACTTTTTAAGGATACAAAAATTTGCGCTCATGACTGAAAAGTATGATTATGGCAGTTCAACTTTCTGGATGCCAGTGCAACCAAGTGTCACCTATTTAAAAACTGGTGATTTGAAACCAACTTGAAAAAAAACAAGCTATTCAAAATATCTTCTTTGAATCTGTTGCTCATTTTGACTGAATGTCCTCATATGTATCACTATGTTTGCTGATGTGTCTCTTGCTGACAAGGGACATCAAGAGAGCTTTTCTTTTAGCTCCTCTCTAGCTCTTGTCAATCTTTCCTTTATGAAGGGGAAACCAGCTCACAAGGAGGGTTGCAACCTTCTCCAAGGGGGGTCACAGCCTGATCCAGGAGCTGAGAGAGAACTTCTGTCCAATAAGGTCACAGCTTGCTTTGGGAGAAGGTTTTGATGAGTCACACATAGTTTGCTGTATGAACAGAGCTACAAAAAAGCTTCTTGATTTCTCTTGTCAGCAAGGGACACAAATTTTTTCCTGGTGTATCATAGTTTATTTGATTGGAAGTGTATGGGCCCAAGCAACTCAGGACTGCAAGTATAGGAAACTAAAGGGTTGCTTGTGCTGGTCATATGGTACAGATTATCAGATGATTGATTTTTCTTGAGTGATGACCACAGTCATCCTGCAGAGATGGAATGATGCAGCCAAAGTGAAACCCAAGTTCCCCATCTGATCAATGGTGGCAATCTGTGGCAATGCCCATTGGAGCTCCCAGTCAATACAATCCGTCGGATGCCTGGCCTATTAAGCCCGGTCACCCCCGCCCGCTCGTCAGACGCTAACTTAAAATAAGTCCCGACCGCGGGAGGGCGGCTTCGCGCGGTCGAGCGCTCCGCGCGGGGTCCCCGGGACCCTCCGTTCGCGAGGCTTATGTTAAGCTAGCGTCAGACGGGCTGAGAAGTCAACAACTTGTGCGCCGATTACCCCAACCGCAACAACCAGACTCCACATTCCCCCTGCTCCTCGATCCAAGATGGCCGCCGCTCCAGCGCAAAGCAAGCTTACCAGCTTCTTGAACCATCCTGCTGGTTGAGTACTCTGTCTTTCTCTTGGTTTAAATCTTTCTTTAGATTTCAATTTCAATCGCCTAATCAGCTGACATCTGGTTTGGTGTTTGAATTGTTTCATCTATGCAGGTCCCAAGTCAGTAACTCTCAGCACAAGTGTAGAATGAAAAAAAGGAGTTTGAACTGACTTGCGCAAGGGAAACATCGGATCTCGCATTCTTCGTTCGGTGTACACTCTCGCGTTGACAGAACTATCTTCTTTTGGGCCCCTATGTTCAAGTGGGGTCTCGTCGCAGCCGGTGTAAAAGATTTGAGTAGACCCGCTGAAAAACTTTCGTTATCCCAAAATATCGGTACGTCTCTGCCAAGCGCAATACAAATCGTTATGTAAAATTCATTTTTTATTCGTGCATACGTTTTTTTTTCAGCCTTATCAGCAACCGGGTTAATCTGGGTTCGATACTCTTTCGTGGTAAGTCAACTGTGACGGTGCCTTAAACCAGGTCATCAAATGACCAGCTAGGGTTCATAAGAGAATATCTAGACATCTGACAATTTTTCCCCCATCTAACAACGCTATTCCCATCAACAGATAACCCCCGTCAACTATTCATTAGCTAGTGTCAACGCCTTCGTTGCGGCCACTGGTCTGACACAACTCTATCGAATTTGGGAGTGCGTAAAATCTGTTATGCCTTACAGCGATGATTTTAGGGAATGGTGCTGAATTAATCACTCTTCAATTCTGTCGTTTCCATTACAGTTATCGCAGGAATAACAAAACAGCTATACAAAGTTGATACTGTTGGGCTTGATGTAAAACAAAAATAAATACATTGAAATCTTCAATCCCTTGATTCCCTCAAGCTGCGGTTGGCCCCCCATGATGGAATATTTGAATCCAGATTACTTGAATTCTACCCAGTTGAAATTGATTAAACAGAAGTCTGCCTGCCCTGGGAAGGATAGATGACTTTCTGGAAAAACTCACGACCGAGAGGCAACGCAGACATCCATCCCGCTCACACCTCAGACAAAATTCAATCGATTCGGAACAGTTTGCTACGTAGCAATACCGGTTTTGTTTTGCTTCCCTGCAGGCACAGTGAATTTTCATCACTCAAAAAGCCAGGCAATCCAGCTGCTGCCCACAAACCACATCCATTGAGATTCAATTCCTTTGAATACCTTAGCATGAACCAACCCCCTTGAATCAAGACATCTTACTTGATGTGAGGATCTAGCTTATATTCTCTTTTCCACTAGCAACCATGAATCTTTGAGGCATAATAGAGATCTGGACTCTCCAATGCAAGATACTCACTGTCAAGCTTATCAAAAGTTTAACAATTTCTATGTTCCACTTCCTTAGTTGTGAAATCTACACAGCCTGAAGCAATGGTAGGCCTGCAGCATTTGGTCAAGCTTGGCCATTCCCTGTGCTAAAATTACTGAAATGCAGAGTGCTGGCCACTTTTTTTGTGATTTCAAGTTCAAAACCAAGAGGAATAGCTTCAGCTAGCATCTAAGAGGAAACTCATCAGCTGTTAGTCAAATCATGTACAGTGCCTTTTTGATACTGCCACTGGTTTATCTGGCCTAGTTCTGCTTGCAGATGCCAGAAATGCACATAGTCTGGTTGGTTTTAGGGAACCCCTTCCCCCTGTTTGGCCAAGAAATTTTTGTGTGCAGAGAGGTACAGTTCAATGCTGTGTGCCACCTTAGTATCCTTTAGGCTAATTTTTCCAACTTGCCATTCAAAAAGAGATGATCCCCAATTGGGGCGAGCTTAACAAAGCCTCTTGAGTGAGGGCCCCGCAGGGTCTCTGTCTCACAGAGAGGCTTACGTGAAACGCTCAGTATTTGGCCTGAGCACTCCGTCTTCCAAGGCCTGTATTTCCCTTGTTTTTGGTTTTTTATTTTTTAAAATTATGGCTTTGGCCCGATTGGACCTCCCCCAAGGTGCCAAAATAGAGGTCATCTGTGCGCATCTTTTGGTACCTTTTGGGACCCACACCACCACATATGAGCCGCTTCACACAGGTGCAAAAATCTTGAGCAGAAGGTGACGATGCCCCAAAAAAAAAGAATTCTGATTTCAAGTCCATAAGACAAACTGTCCATCCATGTATAGATCTTTACAACATCTGTACCTAACAGAGGTTAACCCGTAATAATGACTGATACAGGAATACATGGTCAAAATATTGACTCACTACCAGAAAATTTGCTTCAACTGCCACCAGTTGACATGCAGTTACTTTGATTTAACTTGTGTGATACTTGAATCTTACTCAAAGAATAATTCAACCTAACTTCAATGCACAGTCACTGTGCATTGTGTGCAGTGACTGTGCCTGAAAAGTTGTTTTGGATTAACTTTGAAGTAAAGGGGGTAGTAAGATGGGATTAGCCTGCATGTCAACTGGTGGCAGTTGAAGCAGATTTTCTGGTAGTGACTGTGCATGAAATACTGCTGAAACTGGTGACAGTATGACGGAAGTGTTGGATAAGGAAACAACTTTTCAAATGGTTGTGAGGCCTGCAAAATAAGAAATTCAAAAATGTGTTGGGTACCAGATTAAAGATGAGACACAGGCGAATCTAATGGTGCCAAGGGCAACCCTTTTTGGGGTGTTTTACATGTAGATTTGGGGGTTCCAGCATTTTTACCTGCAAAAAGCGGGTCAAGCCACTCAGGCGCTCATGCCAAAAAAATGCTTATTGTAAGTAAGTCCCTCCCTGCCGGTCGGGAGAGGACTTATGTTAAGTTTGCAATTGGGGAGGCAAATACGGTGAACCCTGTCTAACTGCATACTTGTATAAGGGCACAACCACATAACTATTCAGTTCCACCAAATGTGAAACTTGGCCCTGCTGTGACCTTTGGAATGGCATAACCCTTCTAACCACGAAGCAAATTCCTTCCACCAAGAGATATGCAGTTAGAAATGCTTAACTGTAGGTTCATAGACTTGGTTTTGATTGGAAGATCATCACCTTATAATAAAGTATGCCGGGCCCAGAATAAACAATCTTCCACATCTGATTTGCCAACTGTGGCTTGCCCATAAACCAAATTATACAACACTATTTGGAGTTGGCCTGATGTCACCTGTCATCTAGTGATAATTTATTTGTTCTGGTGCTCAAGAAAGAGCTACAGAAAGATAAGAGTTTGCATGAGAGTCAGAGAGGGATCTCAAATCTGATCCTTGCCTGGAGACTTTCACTGGCACAGTTTTGGCCAGGATTGGCCAGAATGACCTCCTGGTAAACTTTTCCTGCAAGTTTCCAAAACTTGTTCATCATGAGCAGAGCATGCTGCAACTCTTTTTTCCATGGTTTTCCTTTATTTTGTGAATGAGTATAAAAATTAGAAGGATTGTTGAGGAATCTGTGTGCCATTTTTGATTATGAAGTATGGTATTTGTACGCTCTCCAGCCTCAGGTGATTGTGAAGGTTGATTTCTTTTTCCTTTTCAAAATGGTCAAGAGGATTGCAAGGGTTGGACCAAGAGAGAAACGTTACTTCCACATGGAGCCGGCGGGGTGAATGCATAGCGTTGAATTGGGCAAGATGAATGATCCAGATGTCAAGAAGCCTGTTCAATCCGATTCCTGGCAATGGAATTCTTCGAGAGAAGTTGCTGGTGTCTGTACTGAAAGAATTGACCAGGAAATCGTTGTTAACCCCGCCATCGCACCATCAAGACAGTTGAAGGGTAAGACATTGATCGGCAAAAACGTTTGCTAGAAACTCACCAGCTCCTCAGCCTTGGGTGCCGCCCGTCATATTTGATCAGATTGCATCGATTCGGATGAGATGATTCGCAGCAGACGGGTCCCTTGATGGGAATTGCGAGGAGGGTGGGTTTTTGACAGGTTGCAAGTCGGCTGAGTATCCGTTTGCGCAGACATACGGATATCATATTGCATCACTCATTTTTACCCAATTCCAAAACAACAGTTGGGGAAGATATCAAGATTTCCTCATCCCGAGACAAACGTGTGCAAATGGCGGACCCGATGTCTTGCCAGGTCTTCCCAGCTGGTTACATGTCATTGCATCATACATGAATCCCCATGCATTCTGATCCAACTGTGACGATGGATGCACAAAAAGTGATTCTGCTTGTGGGTGGAAACAGCGTGCACTCCGTGATAGCCCCGATATGTATCGATATATCCTGATATCTCCATAAATAGTATCCTCCAACCGTAACGGGCCATGATGTAAAAACCTCCATGATAAGAGGAACCGACCCACATACAAACTTCCCTTGTTGAAAGTGCTGAAAATTAAAAACACTGAAAGGGACTATAGGATATTATACTCAGTCTTCATATAGTCCCTCATTTAAGTGCGAACCATTCTTTCCCGTCTGTGCGTCCCTGATTAGAAGGAGTCTCCAGCAAACCCAATATCTGTTCCCTCCAGACGCCGTACATACGATGCTCCCACTCAGCAGCAAGGATTCACCGCACACTGGATGGAAGCCGAGAAAACCAGCAGCCAAGTCTAGTCCAATCTCAAATCAGTTTCTCAACGGTGGAAGCACGACTAGTCACAGTCCTGCAAGTCGCAATAGGAAATACTTCATCATCCTTTCAATTTCATTCTGTTTTCTCATCTATCGATTGCGCAACTCTCAAGATCCTCAAGCTGGCCTCGATGTAAAAACTGATCACCAGTCCGATGCAAACGAAGAACTGACAGCCACTACATCTCAGAGAGTGGTTCAATCCGGAACCATGGGGAAAGAACAGCTATCCAAATCTCGAAAAAAGCGACCCTCTGCTCAATCTTGGCGCCAATGGTCATTTTGGCAGTTACCTTCATCCTCAGCATGGTTTTCAAAGTATCAACATCTAGCGGGTGATCTCACGCATTCATTGAGAGGCAGCAGCCCCACTCATTGGCAATCTCCTACGCCTCCCCTGCCACTTGATGCTAAGCTGTACCAGAGACTTCAAGATTGGAGAGCCGCCCCGATCCCCGAACCAGCCCTCTGGGTGCAATTCAACCTTCAAACTTGTCCTGATGACCGGGTTGGAAAGAATGCCAATTATGATTTACTCAAGGTTTGATTTGAGTTTCTTTTTTTCCTTTTGACTCAAATCGTTTGGTTGAAGTGCAGGCGTTCTAAATCTACTATTCTCGTTTCTTCTTATATTTTGGCACCACTTCTTCAACTCTTCCACCCTTCAACTTCTCAACAACACACTTCCTACAACTAAACGCGTCCAATAATCAATGATCTGATCCACGTGAATCATTTTTATATTGAAGAGGGCCCATCTGATGTGGGCAACGATGAACTCGACCCATGTGCGAAACAAACGAGAAGAGATGATTCAATTTCTTGAGAAATCTGAAAGAGGCGGGTTGATGAACGAAGAGCACTATGGCCACGGCAGAGGGATAGTATTCACGGCTGGTAACGTGGTAAGAGAATCTTGTGTTGCACTCAACTTTTCGCTCAACCTGTATTCTCGCATCTGACTCTTCGTGATTTATCTGCGCGATTTTGTTGACTACAAAACACGAAGGATACATACTCCAGAGTCTTGTTAAGCGTAAGAATGCTAAGAGAACATCTGAAATGTCAATTGCCCGTCGAGGTGTTCAGCTTCCCGTCGGAAAAACCAGACCCGGATACCCGAGAAGCCATGGAAAAACTAAACGTCAAGTTTTTGATAGTGGAATGGGCCGAAAAAGACATTCATCGAAACAAGAATTTCGTTGAGTCAAAACAAAGTCTTTCTGATATAAACACGACAATCTTGGTTGATAATATCTCTCGTCTAATCCGCTCGCTAACATTTTCTGGCCTCCCTGTTTCAGCACATAAAAGCTTCCGCGCTTGTCTCGTGCTCTTTCCGGGAACCTTTGTATCTCGATAGGTACATACTACACCATCTCCTCGCACATCCCTCCACAACACTCTTTCTGATCCATTTTTCGGCCTCTTAAAAGTGACAATTTACCAGCCGTGTTACAGCCAGGAACGATCGAATCACTCTGGGAGTCTAAAGGCTACAAGAAACTGGGTGCATTATTTTGGCCAGGTTAGTCTGTCATGGTACCACTTTATTCTTGCTTTTGGTTCAAGATGAGCATCAACCTTGAGAGGAAATGCGTTGACTGGTTCCTAAAACGTTGGAATGTGTCATCTGGATCCACAGATTATTGGAAAACTCACGCAGATGTACCTGTCTGGTTATTGATCGGTACACAATGCCGGTAAGCGTCTCGCTAGATGTAAATGATGAAACATGACCTGAGTTCCGGAAACTCAAAATCAACATGTTAAACGGTACATGACGCCAGGGATGAATGGGAACAAGAAGCGGGGCAGATCTTGATTGACAAATCCAAGCATCTGGACATGTTACTTCTGGCTGAACATATGCTCAAAGACTGGAAGTATTGGTTCCAGATCTCTGATGGCGACAAGGACGTGTTTCGGTATGCCATGCTAGCGCTGCGAAAGCGCTGGGCTTTGCCGGGGAGATATCTGGGGGCCACCGGGCTTTCATGGGATACTTTGACTGGGTATTGTGGGCATACCATGCTTCAACATGACGTCACGGGCCGCCGTAAGCCACTTGAACTTTCTGTTATTCACTTTGCGCACAACTTAATGCACTCACCCTAAGGACACCTTGATTTGTTCCCTTTCAGCAATTTTCATACACATGAACTTACTAAAACAAATACCCAGTGGAATCACACGGGGAACAACGTTCGTGCTCTTGATCAAATATCTCGGGGAACTGATTATTCCAGAAGAATAACTTTGTTTTATTTCGAAAATCGGTCAGATTTAAACGAACTCGTACGGTGAACATCAAGCTCATCGGCAATGAGACTGAAATGGACCACGGAGTGGAGGCGGACATGCTAGCCAACGCTGACGACACTGGAAAAGCCATTTTAGATGCACCGGCTCCCGTTCGGAGACGAGCAGCGTTAGAGAGAGGACTGCAGCCGTTCTTGCACGTGAGGAATATTTGGGTCCCATCCAGACATGTCATCACATTTTCCCATCAGCTCATTTCAAACTACTACGTGCCATAGGGTGGCGGAAACACGGCTATCTGCGCGGACATTTCCTGGAAAGACCCCGGGTTGAGACCCACTGAAGATGTCCCCAAATGGGAAAATCCCACCGAGCTTGTCTCGTGGAATGATGACCCTCGCTTAAATGATTTTGAGGATCGATACTATGGTGTGTGACATTTTTTTCTTCTTATTTTTGTTGGGTTGGATTTATCAATCTGACCCCTTTTTTCGATTTATTTGTCAAACAAAACAACCTGAAAGACATGGGCGGAAGTACCACTGCCGTAGGATTTTGAAGCGGGGTTTAAGATCTGGCTTGAAGAAGACGAAACGAAAGAAACTTGGAGAGCTCTTTATTTATTTATTTTCGTAAGATGCAATGCCATTTTTGATCAAGTTTGATGGAATAGAAGCAGACAAGTTAGTGGTAAAAGTGAGAGTTATGATTCGTTGTTGAATAGTTGGTAGTATGGTGTTTGGAATAAATTACAATCGAAATCTGCAAGGAAGTAACGAATAGGCTCCTTTCCCAGCTTTCTCGATCTCAGCATATGACCGCCAAGCGCCCCCCAGCAGTTCAGAACTTCTCTATGGACAACCCATTCACTAAATAATAAGCTTGCGCGAAAGACCCGACTTGATGATCAGTCACATCGAGCAGGTGCTTAAAACAAGCATGCGACAAAGCGGGGCATTCTTCGAGCTGCTGTGAATGCTGCTAGTGATCTTCGAAACATGAAATGGATCCCGGCAACTGGCACCTGACATATTGAGCGAGCAAGGGATGTATTTATGTACGAGTGGGGTCAAGCTTTGTTGGTATTGGTTGTCAGCCGCCGGTGGAACCTCTTTCATGGTTGCAGCAGTACTCCTTCAGCTTGATTCTGGACGGCAGCTTGTCACCTCATAACAAACCATACTAGAGAATGTCGGAGCGTGGATGCGCAGGTTCGGTGTTGCGCCGTCTACATATGCGAGACACGTCGTCGAGCCACAATATAGAAACAACATGACAGCAGGGAAACAAGACAGTGGGTGCCAACTGAGTAATTTTCTGACGCAACAGATGGAACCGAGCATTGTTGGTTGTGGTCATGTTTTGGCGAGAACGAATATATTGAGAGAAAGGTATCCGTGGGAGAAGAGTATACCCGATAAGACTCGTACAACCAGACATGACTGTGTTCCTTTTTTTCCAGCTGACTTGAAGTTGACAGTGACTCGGGCGTTCGCAGCTTTGCTCCGGCAAGTTTGGGCGGGTTGGCTGATCGAGGCAAGAATGGCTCCGTGGTGTACATGTATGCGCCCTTCAAGCCTTCCGTTCAGATTCTGTCCCTTTCAGACGCAAGCCCAAACTTGGATCATCGGCGCTGTCCAGACACGTGCAGCGTCCCGAGCTGGACTCATTTAATAGTATATAAATACATAACCTCCCCGTGAGGTTGCAAGCCTCATCAGAGTCACACTCAGCGTTCACCCGGCAGTGCTGTGTCAGACTCAAGTGTGTGGCTGTGGCATTCGCCGTCCGTCTGGCGGTCTATAAATCAGAGACTCCCTTCAAGTTCTGCTCGTCTTCTGCCCCAATATCCATCCACCTCCATCAGACTTTACAACACTCACGCCATACACATCTTCCCTTATTCCCAACCACAGACACTAGTGCTAGTACTGCGACGCATATTATTGTTTGAGCAACCTGCACCCGCCTAAACAGCCTCTTTAAACCCACTCACTATCGCCGGATCACTCTCCTTGTTTGCTTTGACTCTTGCGGTTCTTGTCGTTGCCCCAAAGCGTAAGTTTTGCCACTTTCTTCATTCATAAACCCAACTGGTGCTTCGGAATCTCACCTTCTACCCAAACAGTCTCTAGAGATTCTCATTCAAGCGTATTTTCGCCACCCGCCTAAGCTATACAACATCGCCAAGAAACAACAGCTCACAAATGGCCAACATGTCGCAGAAGATCATTGCCGCTTTCTCGATCATTCTGGTCGCATTGGTTATGAGTGTTGCTTCTTTACCAGCAGTGCCAGCAGTGCCAGCAGATGTAACTTAATCTCACTTCCTTCTATCCCTGCATTTTTTTTATTTAGGAGACCAGCTTTCTGATTCGTTCTCTTCCCCTTTGTAGGCTAAAGTGATCGCTAAACGTGATCATGTTCCAGACGCCAAGCCGCCCAGAATCGTTAAGCGAAACCCGCACGCGAATGGAAAACCGTTCTGAGCGTTTCATTTCATTTCCTCCCGCACACACACACACACACACATTACCTTTCGAGCCCCTCTTGTCTCTCCATCTTCAACTTACTTGTATAGCACAACATAAATACAGAAGGTCGTATATCTTTTCTTGTGTTTTTCTTCTCTTTATTGTTTCCTTGCACAGAAATTTTGCACTAAAAATGACATGACTTGATATGGTTATCACATATATTGGGCAATCATGTCCAACAGAACAAAACAAAGCCAAACAACCCATTTCCTCTGTTTGAAAGAATCAAACACAATTTGAAAAAAAAGGTGGTCTCCTTTTTTCAGGTGCATTTTTGCTCTCTTTTCCTAAGAAATGGATCAGTTGCAGGACTGTATAACTCATAGAAGTACTAGATTGACATTGAATTGGCTTGTCAGTAAATCAAAGCAGGTTTTGTTGGTATAAAAAATGCTCAGGAAAATTGTAAATCAAGCAAGTTCCCATGTGAGCCATGTGTTACACTTCCAAAATATGAAAAAGCTATAGCATGTTCAACTAGTATACCTCCTTCTCATTCCTGAATGAACAACATAAACACAGCTCTACATTTCTTGAGATCCTTTCAATGAAAATGAATACATGTTGAAGTATAAAGTTGGTAAACCAAAACTTAAAGTACTGCTACTAGAACCCTGTAATTAATAGCCTAGTTCACACTTGCACTTGAACACACCAGATTGATGGCAGTTGTTGTAAAGCTTATTTTTCACTTTCTCCAATTCTTCTGGAGTGTCCTGATATTGAGGTATGAACATCTCATCAAATTTTATGCAATAAGAGTATGGTAAAAAACAGGTTTCAAGTCCAAATATGAACTGGGGAATACAGTGGGAGACACCATATTACTGTAACAGATTTTAGGTGTCCCAAATGTGAAGCACAGATTTTTTTTGAAAAATCCCCCAGGGGGTGGGGGAAGAGCAGGGGGAAAGTTGGCACTGATGAATAATTTGGAAAAAAAAAATCAAATCATCCTGAAGCAATATCTGATATTGGAACAAATTGAAGAACTGGAGAATCAGCTTTAGTGTCAAGAAGGAAGAATTGGATACATTGCCACATGGTTTTGAAGACATTCTAACAAAATGTAGAATCAAAAGGTCTGGAAACTTGCCATTTTGAGTTTTCAAAACACAGTTGAATGTAAGCTGCAATCCTCACAAGATATTCTTCCGTGAACCATTTGGTTTGATCTAATCTTGGTTTAATCTCTAAAATAAAGCACCTTCCAAGCAGAATTTTCAGATTGACACTTCCAATAAATCATGTGAAACTGAATAGTGGCAGGTCTATACAAAAGCAAAGCAAGAAATCATGGAACCTTTGTTCTTCAAAATCACTCAATTGATTTTGAGTAATTGATCAATCACCTTTGATTCATCATTGATCACTCTAATTGATTGATCAATCAGCACTGTTTGATCAATCCTGCAGGATTCTGAGTGGCTAACTTGGCCAATTGTTTTCTTTTGGCAAGTAATGAGCAATGAGCATATACATCTGAGGTTTATGTATTAAAGCATAAATTTAAGTCCATATGTATGTATTTATGACACATGTATGGATTTATGGGAAGATATAAGGCCATGTGTCCCAAATCTTGACCAACAAAAACAAAAAAATCAGAACCGCTTGTCCAATTGCAACACCAAGTCATTTCTAGAAAGTACAGCCTCCAAGGAGTCTAAAAATTACACTTTTGAAGTTTTTGGACCCCCACAGCAGATGAACATTCACCCCACGTGTTCAACTTGAGTTTTGCAGGCGGGGTGCTACAGTAATATGGTGTCCCCCACTGTAGTGGGGTTCAAAGTTGAGGCAAGTCAACTTATATGCAACTTTGCAAGTTGCTCTTCACCTTTTTTCTTGAATGCCAGCTTGCATGCATGCAAGTCAAACTGAAATACATCCCTCATTCACCCAGTATACTTTTTTTAACTCATCACTCCACAAGAGTGACTTGCAACGTGGCATGCAAGACCACATGCCTCAACTTTGAAACCCCCTAATATGTACAGTGCCCAGGAGAAAAAAGACGTTAGTGCAAAAAAAAAGTTGTACAAATGAAAAAAAAGAATTTTATTAGTTGACTTGGTTCCCACTGCAACACCATGCCATCATTGCCTCCAAGGCAACAAATCCAATGATCTTTATCACCACCTCTGCCAAGTGACAGCTAAAACTACTCTTTCTTTCACTGGCAACCCCTCAACGGGCCACCTGGTTCTCCACTTCGTCAACCTTTGCTGCTTGACTGTTTTACTAACCTGTTGCCCAACTGAATGAAGATCCAGAATGGCAATGAAACAATATCACAACGTGCCACATGCACACTCAGTCATCCCATCAAGGAGTTGTCTTAGTGATGCACATACAGATACAAACTCATAAGAGCTTGGAACCATGATCTGCAGTAGAAGTCAATTTGATTTCGCATTTCGATGAACCTCGATAGTATAATGGTCTCAATTTGTTTGCAGATGAGAGGAATGTGTGATCGAAGGAGCAAGTCCTAAGCAAATCTCCGAGTATGATTTAGTTTTCTAGAGTCTCTATTCCTGAAGGGTTGCCGGTTAGATTTGATGGGTGCTTCGCTGTCGCTACTAGCCTGAACGCTCATCGAAATAGGCTTCTCGGAAAATGTCGGGGGATTCTCCGTGCCACCTTCGTTCATGTGCTCACCAACGGTGGATATCTGAGGCAGAACAGACCCGAAAACAATCATTTCTCCTAGCTTGACATATGCTTTGAGATATCCCTATTCACATAAAGAGCAGTTGAACAAGAAGTCAAAATTAGATAGATGCCTCAGATCCTTCCATGCCAGACGGGTGGTTAGTCCCTGGTCTTTGCACTTACTTGATCAATTAAGCTGCTGGCCATGCACACAATGTCATCTTCATCGATCGATGGTTCTATGAAGACTTTCCTCGCGGCTTCAACCGATTGGGATAAGCTCAACCTCATTCCTGGGTTTCCATTTTTCAATCCAGCCCTAAACAAAGCATCAAGATTTCCATGATATTAGCACGAGAGCATGAGGTATGTTTGAATTTTACTCCCAAAGAAAAAAAAAAACTCACATTATGACAAAGAAGTTCCTCCAACATATAACTTCTAACTTTTCTCGAAGTAGAATATAAATTCCTTTGTAGCGAAACCAGTCTCTATTTTTCTCGAGGCCGTTCACTACCCCTGGCCAGTTGCCTGTCTAGATGGAAAGCATGTTAGGTTAAGCGGCGGGCAAGTATACATAAGTAGTGGCCCCGCTGATTTCCATACAAATAGCTCACCCTTACGCTTTCGACTACCTCTTGGAATTGATCTTGCAAGTGAAATTGTGTTAGTAGTATTGGACGGGGTAGAATTCCGAGTGGCAAAGAAGCCGCAATTAAGTATGTTAATGTCAATCTGGTGCATTGTGTGGGGATCAACGGAAGGGAATGAGATTTAGAAATTCACACGCGCAAATGGTCATATAACGGAGAAATATGATGATTACCGCCTATTACGCCAACTGTCATTTTTGCATAGATCAAACGCCTTCTTGAGCGATTCTCGTGCCTGACCAGGTCAATCGTGTATCAGATAACTTCCAGTTAGCCTGTGGTGAAGAAGGAAAGAAACTCGGAACATGTATACACCTAACTCAACTTTGTGAATTCGCCTCTGATACAGAGCCAATCTTCCGAGATAGTAATGATACGTAACCAGTTCAGCCTTAGGATAATGAGTCTCTAATTGGTTGAGCACATTTGATATATTTTTCACAACGGTGTCGCATAATCTCATATTATTTAGCTGTTTTGAATCGAGGTTCCCATATCATTAGCATGATCATCTGAAGCTTCATGGTGGAGATGAGACCTAGCTAACGAAGAAATAAATTTTGAATAATCCGTTGGCCAAACTAAAAGCAGCCCGGCGCTTGCTTGGTTCTTCGGGGGTTCTAATGCGACAAAATGCTGAATTCAGTATTGGCGCGCGCCTTCCTAATCGCAGGAGAGGTGGTGCGTCACAATACCTGTCTATGCAAGCCACACCCAAGGTGGTAGTCATCTGACGCGCCGCTTCACTTGCCTTGTCCTTTTTGGTGGATCTCGTTTTGCGATCTGCCTTTATTAGATGTTGAATTTATCAGTATCAGTTAAGTTTCGATGTAGCACACGATACTAGTGAGATTGTGATGGACCTTAATGGC
This sequence comes from Puccinia coronata f. sp. avenae, assembly GCA_002873125.1. Lineage (NCBI taxonomy): Eukaryota > Fungi > Basidiomycota > Pucciniomycetes > Pucciniales > Pucciniaceae > Puccinia > Puccinia coronata. The sequence continues at coordinate 341,214 of PGCI01000059.1, read as the reverse complement.
AAAGTAAACTAAGCCTTGGGACAGATGTTGGACAGATCGCGTAAAAAACGCGGCATCTGAGCGGCGAAAAATGTTGGAAGCCGGGCTGTGAGTGGGGAACTAAATGATGAGCTCCATTCTTCCTTGTTGCCACGCCAGCGAGGAGTCAGGAAGTTGGTGCTGACTTATAAGCGTTTAGGAGGAGTTCGAAATTTTTGTCATGGTCGATTGTAGGGTCAACTGAATTTTGGTGGCTAGGAGCCTGGGGTCCATCTTCCAGTTGAACCGACAGGATATAATTGAAGTAATTCGAAAGAAAGTCTGCTAATGTACGATCTCCACTGAGCTGTTTTTGAACGAGTGAATCTATGTGATCTTTTCGATTTGACTGGAGCCAGCGGAGACAAACCAACCACTGAATCAGCATTTGATATGCAAGCTGATATAGAAGAGAAGAAAAATAGAGATGGATGCCCACCGGTATTAATGATCTGATTAATCGAATGAGTGGTCGATCGAGTGGCCGAACCAGTTCCGAGAGGCTATCCTGCTGCCGGCGAAGACGTTCGGCGAATCGGTCGATGAGCTGCTCGAAAGAAAGTTCTTCCAGTTCGATGCGTGACTCCTGCTTCCGTTTCTGGCTTGGGAATGCTCGCATTGCTTGTGTAAACTGGTTGGTGAGTGGACTCCTCGCCGGAAGATGAAGCCTGTGTTGTCAAGCTCCTGCGGCCACCTTCCGAAATCTCAGCCGACTGCGGCGGATCCCCGACGAGCGTGCAGGTCTGCTGGACGTACGCTGACGGGTCGCCCGGTCAAGACCCCGTCAAGCCATTTTTGCAACGCAAGCCAAAAGTTCAACCGGTCTTGTTCAACCACCAACTTCACAGCAGACCAAGCCATCGCACACGACACTCACACCGCTCATACGGACTAGCAGGATGGTCACTTCGGCATCAACTTCGACTGACAAGCTCCCCTATGCGGCAGATATCTCGCTGGGACTATCTCCCGAAGAACTGGCGGTCTTGAGGGAGCAATACCAAAACGAACAAGCCAAGGGATGGATATCCACTCAAACCAAGTTCAATCTCGCCTGGGGACTCGTCAAGGGGAACGTACGGCAAGGACAGGTTTCCGAAGGAATTGCTATCCTCATGGGTACATACATTAAGAATTCTACTGTTATGTTGTACAGCCCACTGATTCATTTTGGTCTTCTTGTAGATGTCTATCGCACAGATTCCAATCGACGCCGAGAATGCCTCTATTACCTTTCGTTGGGACATTATAAATTAGGAAACTACACTGAAGCGAAACGTTTTAATGGTATGTTTACATTCGCACAAGACATGACTATGAACGTTGTAAATAAATGATTAACGTTCCCTGTCTCTTTCTTCACACAATCCTTTCATTTCAGACTTGTTGTTGGAGAAGGAACCACGAAACCTTCAAGCAAAGTCGTTAGCCCAACTGATTGAAAAAGCGGTCACACAAGGTCAGTCCAAACACGCATCATTTCCCTTATTCTTATTCTTGAATCGCAGCTAAACTTTAAACCCTTCCCGCCCCTTTCCCTTTGCAATTATCTTATCTAGAAGGGTATCTCGGTCTTAGCATAGCAGGTGGTGCCGCGCTTGTTGGCGGAGTTTTGTTGGCCAGTCTGTTCTCCGGCCGTCGACGTTAAGACTTTTCTACTGAATCGTGCGCTTTCAGTAAATATTCACGGCATGCAAATGTTGTTCAACATACCACACGATTCAGCTCACAGGGCTCCTTGTAACTTCTGCACTTGGATCAGCTTCGTCTGTATTTTTTTTTCTTCAAATAAGCTTACTATGCCTTATTTATGTAATTCTAGCATTTCTTTTCCCTTTTTCCATCCTCATGTGTATAGCTACCTCATAAATACAAGGTGAGGTTCCTGTTGCACAAGAAATATCATTTTCTTTCACCTGACAAATTTATGTGCACCTCTTGCGGGTGAATGATAAGTGCGCACCAACTTCTGGGTCACAATGGAAAACCGGTCATCAATATCACGTCCTATCAGCATCGGTATTTTCTAATAAAAAGTGTTATCTGCTATTTTTCCTGGGCTCCAGCGTATGTATGAGTTTGTCACACCAGAAGACGATGCAAGTGGAAAACCCCTCATAGTTGGAATGCCGGAATAAGACGGTGAGCTACTGAGTCAAACAATGGGATTGGAGGATAGCAAAAAGGAATGAAGGAATGCAACTAGTCCAAATAAATAGAATATGAAACAACATCGTCCAACAACAAACAGAGTTGATTCCAGTTCCTCCTGAGCCATATCCCAAGCCCTTATAACTGTGATTGATTCTTCATGACAGGTTGATTGAGTATATATTTAACGAAGAGAAAAAATGATCTTTGTAGGGTAGTAAATTAGTTATTCGTGATAGTGACAATAATATGGAATCATGAAGCTTCATCAAAGTCAATTCAGTAGGATAGACAACATAAAAGCACATTCAGTGCCATAGTAAGTATAGGTGTAATAAGAGAAACCTGTTGATATCAACAGAGGTCTCAGACAGAGCCAAACAAGACAGAGCAAGTGGGTTGATTGAAGAAGGATAAGTCTTCCTGTCATGTACATGATGAATGAAGAGAAGAAAGGCAATAGAAGGAAAGAATACTTTACCTAAGACAGAGCGACACACGACGGAGCAAGTGGGCGAATTGTGTAAGGATGTGGAACCATCTCACCACGATCTCTGTCTCAGGTAGATTGAGTTTGGAAAAGAAATTCTCCTGTTGACCTGAATCAAGATTCAAATCAGTTTTATTTTTAACCTATATCTATGGCTAAGGCCTTGGCATCTTTCAATCATCAAAGCTGCCTGGTATTGATGGGCAACATAATTCCTATTAGTTCACTTTGAGAGAAAACCCTCTAAGATCTAATCATAAGCCAATGATGTTGTGGTAAACCATGACCAGCTGAATAATAAAACCCTCTGAATATTCCAAAAGCTAGACTATTATTCATGAAACCTTTTCGCACTATCCTAAACTCTGATATTCTGCACTAAAAACACCAAAACCTTCACAAATTTCACTACACCATCCCTCAGTTTTTCACATCTCTCCAATGTATTCTAAAGGATCCCCTTTTGATACTGATACATTCCCCAATTCTCCAGGAGGATGATTTTATATGATCTCTGATCCTTTCTCTGTTCAGTATAATGAATTTCACTTTCCATTGGTGGCTTTTTTCAAATATATTGCTCAATATCTCCCTTCATATTTCTGTTGGTGTGAGGAAATATAACTCAGATTTTCCTTTTATCTGCCACTGAAATTTCTTGTCTTGAAAATTTATTTTAGCTCTCCCACCCATACCTATATGAAATGCTAGAATGGTCATGGGCAGCTATCAAGGCACATGGAATCATGTGCACAGGGCAACGGAACAGTTTGATTGCACATTGTGTCCTTTTTTCAAGGATTGACATGGTATCTTTTATTCATTAGTATATTATAGCTTGTCGTCATTATTAGCATGAATGCATGGCTGGATAGATAGAAAAAGGTGTGGTGAGTAGCAAAGTCATCAACCTAAATGATATTGTTAAAACTCTCTGATCTGGTTGCAGTAGTTCTTCATCAAATCATCTACTGTTTCATTGTTTACTTACCCGACACACCTCCCCACGTTGGTCTAGGTCCTTTTCTCAACTGCTTTCTTCTTCAGTCTCTTGATCTCACTCTTCTCTCATAGCTTTATCAGGTCTGTCTTGTGTCTGTTCCGCCGCCCCATTGCCTGCTTGTCTTAGCGCATCTCACCCTCTGAAAAGACTATAAGTCTTATATCTTGAACCCTCACTCTACTACCATGGGAGCACCATCATCTTGTAAGTTTTCTCACTAATATGTATGAGGAGTGGCAAGTGCCAATTTCCTTTAAGCTATGGAAGAAAGCTAGCTTTGCTAATTCAGCAACATAAACCTTAGAAAAATGTTCTGCAAGTCCCACTCATGTTCTGGAATACACACTTATCTAACATAAACGCTCCCAACTTTAATTCCCCGCTTAGGTTTGAATTTGTACGAGGGAGTTGTTAGCAAAAAATAGATTGATAACGTGGTCTGGTCATGAAATTTTGAAAAAAGGCGTTTGTGAGAGTATAACCAATGTGGAAGACACACAACTTTTCATATCATTATATTGATTTCTAACCAGGAATTGTGGTCAAGAACATTGTCTATTAGTATTTCATATATATATATATCTACAGATTGCCAGACAAATCAAAAATGAACTTTGAAATTATAAAGCTAACAAACAAAAGCTGGCGGGCTGAGGCAGGTTTTTAGAAAGTTTTTTTTTTCGGTAGATTATTAATTTTTTTGGACCTAATTTCTATTATCCCGCCCCAATACGCACTTTGGGTAGCGTTCAACCACCGAAAAAAGTCAAATCTGATCGGCAATCCTCACCGTTGGGGTTAGAGAAAGAAGAAATGGAGAAAAGAAAAAAATGAAGAAAAAACAAAGCAAACTTTTCTATGTGTACACGTATTATAAAAAGTTGATACCCACTGGTCTATGGCTTGCCAGATCTTGAAGGCCTACTATTGCGATTGGCAGCAGTCGTGCCAGTTGCTGGTTTGCATCCCGAGTTCTGGTATGCTTTATTTTGGGGATTTTTGTTACTCCCAATTATCTTCAATATATCCGAACTGCAGCAATTAAGTGTGCTGCCGTTATCACATTTACTTCCAGTGCCGGCTGGTTTGACAGGGGCATCTGGACAAGCAATATTCACTTTAGTCAGACTGACAAATTTTCATCAATGTGAAGCACTCACGAATTCCAGAGTTAATGACGGCGTTTGCGGACCCCTTGATGCAAACTGGAGTTAACTTCCCGCAGGTCTGGCCTGTGGAAGCGGGTTTGGTTTTGGAATTGGCGGTTGCGGTTGCGGTTGCGAGTGGGGTTTTGGGTCTAGGGTTTTGGCATAATGTTTGGGAAATTGTGGCGAAGAAGATGAGCACCACTAGAAAGTTGGAAAATCGCGGGAACATCTCGTATTTAATTGTTTTCTTACAAAAACGATTGCGCAAGAGTAATTGATTTAGATTGGGGTTGGGAGGAAAATTCTTAGAGGTTAAATATTTAGAAGATGGTGAACACGGTTCCTATTTGTTGATGATCTGAGAGGAAAGCAGGTACGTAGAATGGAAGTTAAATACAGCACAAGACCCTCGTTTTATATCTTTTTAAGCCCCCAATTGCTTAGCCAACTTGTTCGGCCGATGACCATGAATATGGACATTAGTCTACCGGACCATACGAGACCGAGGTGAGTCTACCGGATCATCAGGAGGTTGGCGCGGTAACGGACAGTGTCACAACGCCCATGGAGGCACAACCGCAGCCGAGGCAAGCTTTTCTTCAGGTGACGAGAAGATGGTACACTGCACGCAGATCTTTCAATAGAGCACAGTGTTAATTTGTAGCGGAGTGGTTGTATCCCGAGTCTTGCAAATGTCAAGTCGATCGGAGGTGCTCTACAGTGGTTGAACACGCTACCGAGCAAGTGCTTGTTGTTGTACCAAGCTAGGGTCGTCCATAGATGCAGCGGATGCATCCATTGTGCGCAATTGTCTGTTTAATCAATATAATTGCTTTCATCGCTCGATTCATGTCGATGGCGGAGACAGTTTTCTGAGGGTAACAGGTGTATATAAATATATACATAGAGGATTGAAAGCTGGACGACCAAAAGGGCATCGCCCAATCGCACAAGTGCTCTCGGTCTCTGGTCTCCAGTCACTATTTTTTCATAATATGTAGACCTGGCGATAATCACTAGAGGTGACTATTCGATTCCCGGTCTCCAATCTCCCCATGCATTGAAAGGAAGGGCGCACGGGAAGTTGCGTCACCTTATGAGCACAGATACACCTGATCATCTCCGGTCACCAATCTGCATCCATACACAAAGAAAAAGTACACTCTGGCTTTCTGTTACAATTTCAATCGGACTGGGGACGTTGCCACGCCATGTCCTTGCATGCCTCTTCAGACGCCGGTTTGCCAATAAAAACTTGGTGACTATGGCAAGGTGCTGATGGTGTCTGTGGTCGTCGGGAGCCAAGAAGGGGCAGTTGTCTTTGGTTACGCAATTTGTTGATGAGCAAATTTGCATGTGCAGGCTGTTGAAGCTGTACTTTGAGACTGGGTTGGTCTGAGTTCTTGATCAAGTGTCACATCAAGATGACTGCATGTCATGGCCCTGTCACACCTGTCATGGTTGGCTGTTGCGCGGTCAAGAGGCGCTTTTTTTGCTCGAAACCCGATCAACGCAATCTCGGGTGGACCATCGAATCCTTCCGATACTGTCTATCACTTGTACTGAACCATCATGGTGAGTCTTACCCCACCTTCACGCATGGTGAATCCAACTGATCTCTCACTGCATGGATTATTAATTGATGCTCTAGGCACGAAATGAAGAAAAAGCCCAGTCGATGCTGTACCGGTTCCGGGAGGCACAGGCAGCCGAACTCGGCATGTCCACTAAATCTGACCGCCGACCGAGATTGGCCAGTAGTTGTCAGGATCTTCGTCAGTGCGAAAGATGGAGAGGCGAAATCTTGCGTGAGATCAGTCGGAAGGTGTCCAAAATCCAGGATGGTCGGTTTTGATTCCGTTCCTCATGAAAGGAAGAAACCCCTGGCATGATGATTCTAACACTATTTAACTCTTCTCCATCGTAGCCGGCCTCACTGACTACGAAGTCAGGGATCTTAACGATGAGATCAACAAGCTATTACGTGAGAAGGGACACTGGGAAAACCAAATCATCAATCTCGGCGGAGCCAACTATCGAAGGATTGGCTCGAGTACATTCGATGGCGCTGGACGGAGTGCACCCGGTCAACGCGGTTATAAATATTTCGGAAGGGCGAAAGAGCTACCGGGCGTCAAGGAGCTATTTGAAGGGGCTAGCAAGCAACAGGAAGAATTAGATGAACTGAAGAAAAACGATGATGCATATTATATGTTCAAGAAGGGAGGGCCGAGTTACTTTGGTGATCTGGACGAGTACGGTCCAGAAGGTGCAGACTTACTCAATTATGAATCTGCACATGAGAGACAGGGTATGTCGTCAATTTCACATGTTTCTGGTAGTGATGTTGTATCAAGCATTGATAAGCACTCCCCCGATGATTGTTGATCCACATCAGATTGGGAGGATACATTTGAGTCGATATCAGCTCTACTAGGGACGCCACTGGGCGAATCAGTCTGTCCTCCTTTTCCGACAGCCACGAATGAAGTCGATATGAGCGCTGCTATGGCGGTCGAAGCAAACGCCACGACGAGCGCCATACGGGACAAACGGAAAGCAGAGGGTGATCCCGCCGGCAGCACACCGAGCAAGAAAAAGACGTCCAATGTTGACGAGAGGCAGGATCAGCAAGCCGTACCAGACCCTAGCGATCTGTCAGACCCATCAGGTCGGACCACAGCTCCCGCAAAGCCACCCCTGTCTGTATTCGATCCCGCCGATCTGAAGCCGCCACAGGTCCCGTCGATGGAGAAATGGGAACAAATGATAATGCAGTTGCGTGTCGGGAGCTATTCTATATATATATCTCATTCACCACTGGGTAGTACACTGAATCCTTTTCCTCCCTGGTGGCGCGTTGTTATAGATTACAAAAGGCCGCCTTGTTGAAAGAATACATTGGCTAGCGGAAGTTGTGCGCGGTCTCTCAGACTTCGCAAAGCTTTGCGAGCACAACTGGTCAAAGCCAGATGCAAAGTAGAACGCAGTCACTGAGCCCGCGCGAGCCTTTCTGCTTTGGAACCGGGGCTGCAACTTTCTTCATGTGTAAATAAGCTAGTGAGAATCCACCCGAGGTCGCGATTTCTATGAATAACGCCAGCATCTCGGCCATCTTTCCATCAGCCCAACTTTTTTCTCTCTTCTCGTTATAATGACTTGGTATCTGTATCCGGGTTCACTCGGATCGCTCCTTCTTTCCAAAACTTGAGTTTCTTTTCCATTTATTGGCCATTGACGTGTGTATTTGTGACTCATACATATACTCTCTTTGTTCAAGAGGAGCGATTGGATCCAAACCAGTACGTATTCCTTCCAATCATCCATTCCTTGACGATTGGTTAGTATTCAGGATGCCCGAAAATAAGAGAATACAAGAATGTGTCATTGCTGGGACTGGATTTGGGGAATAATCACGTACATAGCAAGCTTTTGATTGTACATTAAATCAATATTGAGATCTAATTGTTGTCCACATTGTTTGCGGTATCAAGCTGAGTCAAGCAAGAGCAAGAGTCTTCACTTCCAAGACAGCAAGACAAGAACTTGGGGAGAGGATGAGAGACCCTTTGCTTATGTCATTGCCAGCCCAGTGACGTACATAAATATGTACATAAATACATAAATATGTAGTCGTGGGGTCAGGGTGGCAGTGCACACTTTTAAATATTTAAAAGTTGAGCGTGAGTTAAACATAAATACTCACCAAAAAGTTAAACTGCTCCGTGCTCAAGAACATCAGAGCACTCAACCCACACAGGAAACAGGGAACAATGTAAGCACTCAAAACCCACCAGATAACTCCATCTTGTAAACTGCTGAACTCGCATGACCCAAATCAAACTATCCCGATTCAACTCGACTCTGCTGGTCCTGGTCGTCTGAGTTTAGGTTCGGCGGTGGAAGGAGGTCAGCAGCCAACGATTTCATCGAGTAAGTGAGAACCAAGCTCGCCCTGTGAACACAAGAGCAAGAGATTGCGGATCCCAGTGTTCAATCATCTCTCTGGCCCTTCAGTCGTGAAGAATCAAAACACTTTCCTACCCGTCCCGTCGATCGAGATAAGGCCGAAAACGAACTCACCCTGAACATCAAGAAAGCCACCTCGCCAGAGGAGAGTGCTCCCAAGCAAAAACACGTCCGAAGTCAGTTGAGCACTTGATCTACTTCTCTTTTTTCCACCTCCACCTATTCCTCTCTGTACCATGTGATGCATGTATATCGGATATTGAACCTCACTTTCTGCATTTCTATAAAAATAAAATAAAAAACCCTCGCTAGAATGCATTGTTTACACATGGGACTATCATACCTCCACCTCGATATGGACTGGACTCCGGGTACAGCCCATACTGAGCGATGAAGTTCAAACCTTTAAGGCTTTGATCATGGTCCACAAAGTGTTACAAGAGGGACATCCTATCACTCTTCGTGAAGGCCATCAGCAAGCTGGTTGGCTGGAAACTTGCGCTCGAACTATTGGTCATGATGGGATGCGTGGTCAGTCTCCTGAGACTGCTTTCCTCTGAAATATATCCATCACCATCGTGTCACTAACTGTCATGCTTAACTAAGGCTATGGAGCTTTAATCCGAGCCTACGTTTCCACTATCTTGGCTAAACTCAAATTTCATCGCCAGCATCCTGAATTCAATGGTCTCTTCGAATACGAGGAGTACATTTCGTTGAAAAATATCGACGATCCTAACGAAGGGTATGAAGCTTTGTCGTGAAACTACTTCTTTCTTCACATCTGGTGTTTATGGAAACTTTCTTTTTTTTTCTCTCTCGTTACCAGCTACGAGACTATCAACGATCTGATGAACTTACAGGATCAAATCGATTCCTTCCAAAAGTTAATCTTTGCTCACTTTCGGGGGTCCACCAACAATGAATGTCGAATCAGTGCTCTGGTCCCACAAGTAAAAGAAAGTTACGGAATATATCGATTTATTACTAGTATGCTACGAGCGATGCATAGACGTACGTTTTGTGGATCCCGCCAAGAGCTGCTTGACCAGCTAAGGCCTATCTCAGACTAGTACTAAAATTTAGATTATGGTTCATGTTCCTCTAGGCACCGACGGTATGGATGCTTTACAGCCTCTACGCGAGCGATTCAATGCCCAGCATCAAAATCTTCGACGGTTTTACTACGAGTGCAGTAATCTCAAGTACCTTACCGGCCTGATCAATGTCCCCAAGCTCCCTCAGGAGCCGCCTAACCTCACTAACAGCGGCGAGGCGCCCGAACTTCCCCGACGTCCTGCAAAAACACCGGACATCAAGGCACTACCCCCCAAACCCGAAACACCTGCTCCTGACATTGCAGAGCAAGCGCGAATGCTGAAAGAATATGAAGAAAAACAAGCTTCATTACAAGCGGAACGGGACGCCGAAGCTCGGAGGCAACTCGAATTACAAGCTAAACAGCAACGCGATTTTGAAGAAATGCAGCGGATGCAAGCTGATCGCGAGAGGATGGCCCAAGAGGATTTAATGAGGCAGCAAATGGCTGGTATGGCTGCTGGAAGGGTGGCAGAACTGGAGCGAGAAATTCTAGCCATGAGGGGCCAATACGAACGGGACCAAATGATGCTCGAGCAATACGATCGCCGAGTCAAAACGTTAGAAAACGAGATGATGATGGTCCAACAAAACATTAATGCTCAGCTAGCGTCGAAGGATGAAATGGTGAATTCATTGCAGGATCAAGTAACTCTTTGGAGAAATAAGTATGAAGCATTAGCCAAGCTCTACTCTCAACTGCGAACAGAACATTTGGATATGCTCAGCAAATTCAAAGCCATGCAACTCAAAGCTAATAGTGCACAAGAAGCCATTGACCGGATGGAGAGAATGGAACGCGACATGAAGGCCAAAAATTTGGAACTGGCAGATATGATCCGAGAACGTGACCGCGCTCGCTTCGACCTGGATCGTCTCAAATCGGCAAGTTGATTATCACTATTTTCATACGACAGGTGTTCAATAGACACTAATAACAGATTGCGTATGTTCACCATTAGGCTCAGAAGGATGAGCTAGAGCGTCTCAAACGCGATCTACGTTTTGCGGAGGAAAGAGCTGAAGATGCCACCCGTTCTCGTAGCTCCGAAACTTCAAATGTAATTTCAAAATATAACCGCCAACTTAATGAGTTGGAAGATGATCTTCAAGTGAGTCCACCACAAGTCAATTGAACGCGGCGAAAAGATAGTAGGCTTTGTTTTCCATCTATTGATCATGCTAACATTTTCGCTGGCCAGGCTAAACAAGACAGGATAGCAGAGCTACAGCGCTTACTCGACGAAAAGACGTTGGAAGTCTCTCGTATCGCTGATGAAAAGGATCAAGAGTTAATGATCATGCAGGAAGGCATGGATTCAACGATCCGGCAGATGAATGAGATGACCCTCAACCAAGGCGACACTGACCAAGCCCTCAATGCCCAGATTGATAATCTCATCTTGGACAATCAGAAAAAGCTTAACGCCATTATCGATTCGATTATACATGCTTGTATCCACCGGGTTGAAGATGCGATTTACGAGCTTGAATCTTCCATGCATCCCGGTAACGAAACTGCCACGCCCGAGTACACCTTATCACTGATCGAGAAAACGCAGACGGCGGCCATGGAATTTTCGGCTGTCTTTGGGCTGCATCTTGATGGGGCTCCTGGCGGGGAACATGTGGAGGTGATCAAGACTGCGAACAGTGTGGCAACATGTCTTGCCGAGGTATTGATCAACACCAAGGGGATCACCAGGCTTGTATCCAACGACGATGCGATGGAAGCCATGACCAGAGTTGGCAAAGATTCGGGCGATGTCGCGATCCGATTCTTTAATAGTCTCATGTCCTACCGTCTCGGTGTTATCCCCCTAAGTTCTCGAAAGCAAGTGCTGGTCAAAGGAAATGGGGAAGTTTGTACCTCTCTGCAACAGCTGTCATCGACTGTTGAGCGATTGATACCGAAGGGAACGCAAGACCTGTCGAAAACGAACGGGGAGATTGGAGAATTAGTCGAGAAGGAAATGACGATGGCTGCTCGAGCGATTGAGGAGGCCACCAAGAGACTTGAGATGCTCATGTCACGACCTAAGAATGACAAGCACACGGCGGTGGAGATCCAGGTGCATGATGCGATCCTTGCAGCATCGTTAGCGATTACCAATGCGATTGCGCGCCTGATAGCCGCGGCTACGGAATCTCAGGCGGAGATTGTCGCGCAGGGGAAGGGCTCTTCGTCGGCGCAAGCGTTCTACAAGCGCAACAACCGATGGACGGAAGGCCTGATCAGTGCGGCGAAGCAGGTGGCCTACTCGACGACCCGGCTGATCGAAACGGCGGACGGGGTGATCAGTGGGACGCATTCTTTGGAGCAGCTGATCGTCGCGTCAAACGAAGTGGCAGCGGCTACCGCCCAGCTCGTCCAAGCCTCAAGAGTCAAGGCGGAGCTGATGAGCAGGACGCAGGTGAAATTAGAAGTGGCGGCTAAGGCGGTCACGGATGCTTGTAAAGCGCTCGTTAAGCAGGTCAAGGCCATCAGTGCTAAATCTATGGAGATGCAGGACCAGCACGATTACCAAAACATGCCTACTCATGAGTTCAAGGTGAGAATGTATCCCTTGGAGTGGGTTCCTTTCAACGCTGAGCGAAGATTACTGATCCCCCCCCCGGCTATGCATAGGTTCGAGAGATGGAAGTGCAAGTATCGATTGTGACACTGGAAAAGGAGCTCACGGATGCTCGTCGTCGATTGGGCGAAATGAGAAAGTGTGTCCCTTGATGATCGCTCGAGCCGATGATGATGTTTCTAAAAAAGGGAAGTGAGACTGACCATGTTCCTCTTTTTTTTTTTTTCTTCCCTTAACTCGCAGGGCTGGCTACCATACGGAGGATACGGTTTGAGCGTCCAGAATCCGTTTGGCTATCTCTTTTCCCCAAGACTCCGCTGAGGACTCTTGGGTGGCTATGTACCCTGAACATCTAGAGGAATCATGATTTATCTATATAAATATTGTAATGTGAAATGCTGGTCGAACAAGGCACTGTTGCAACAGTCTCGCAGATGTGATTATCAAGAAAAACAGAAACAAGTGAAGATAGATTAGGGCTTGATGAGAAAATGTAATTTTTCTACAGCTCAATGACAAGACAGACTCTATTTGCTAGACAGACTATCAGTTTATCTATTCTCTCTCTCTCTCTCTCTCTCTCTATCGCTCTTACATTGGATGATTTGATGTTTGTTGTGCTGTACTCTGCTTCCTCAATTCCACCCACTTTTCCTCTCTTCTTCCCTTTTTTCAAGCCTAATAAGTAAGCAAGAGGTGACATGAACGGGATCTTCACTCGAAGTTTGCTTCACGTGCAACCAAGCTTTATCAAAGCCTCTCTGTGTCACACAGGAGACGCATCTAATGCGACGGAGGCTTTAGATTATCCGCATGCGCTGTAGCAGGGAGTGCAATTAAGTTAAGTACGGGCATGACCACACTTGTGGCCAAAAAAAAAAAGCAATGATACTGATCATGGGTGGGCCATGGAGCTGCGTTGGTCGTGCAGATTGGATCTAACGTAATGGCATTCAGCTGGTAATAAATATGTAATACCCCTTCAAGCCTTTTCTTGACTTTTGGATATCTTTCATTATTGCCAGAGATTCTTTGACTATTGATGATTGAAGCAATGGGGACGGGTCCGTTATTAAAAGGGACGGAAGCCGCTCTACCATTCGCCCTCTTGGGAGTGATTGCCTAGACTAATAAGGGAGGTCTCTCCAAGCAGAACAAGGATGGGGCGGGAAAGTCTAGGGGGCGCTCGGGCTGGGCGCCGCACTGTGCTCACTTGTGAGATGTATCCCCGCGTTTGAGGCAGCACGTGAAGCCAAGCATACAGCTGTAGCAGCGAATATTGGCAGCTCACCATGAGTATCGGCCGTAACCCCGGTGACGGTGTTGAGGGACGCGCTGTCAAAACATAAATATTTAAAAGAAGTGTTTACATACATTCGCATGGAACCGAGGGAAGGGATCAATTAGGAGAAACCAGAGGAGAGCATTCTGCGAATCGCAATATTTATTTAAATATTTCGATTTCGATACATACGTATTAAAAGGGTGCTTAAATATTTTAAACATTTACATACTGACGGGGAATTGGAATGGCCAGTTGGCTCAGACACTCACACCAACTAGCACTGCTCGGCACGCCGACCGGTCTCACTCGCGCCGGACTCTGTCGCATAACCAGCCAGCCGGGAACGACACACTCGGGTCGTCGCACCTGCAATCGACCGACCAAGTGCAATTTACCCGCTCGCTACCGCCACCTGAGCTCATCCGCCATGGCCGCAAACAGTCAGTGTTCACTTACCACATCTATCTCACTATTCCCGCAGACCCGCGCTCATGAGACAATCTATGTAAATATGTACATATCCACCGAATGTTCAGTGTTCAAGAAGATTAAAGTTCAAGGGAAGCTTGTCGAGATCGACGGAGATGAAATGTCCGTTGATCTGTCCTGCTTGCCTCCTTCAACAAGTGTTTTGGCACTGGCGATCATCTTGATCGATCTCACTGATTCACATTCTGAAACAACCAGGACTCGGATCATTTGGCATCGAATACGACAGGATCTCATCCTGTAAGCTGATTGGCTTTGCCGTTTTGCAAGCATTGGTCTGATCGACCAAGAAAAAAAAAAAAAAAAAAAAAAAGGGGAGGGGCAGAACGTGCACAGATATAGCTGATGGAATTGTCAAAATAATCAGGCCGTTCTTAGATATCGATTTGCTCTACCACGATCTATCGATTCAGAACCGTGATGCAACGGATGACCAAATCACCATCGAGGCCGCCGAGGCAATCAAGACCCACGGTGTGGGCGTCAAATGTGCCACCATCACTCCTGACGAAGCCCGTGTGAAGGAATTCAAGCTGAAAAAAATGTGGCCGTAAGTACTGCTCTTCTTTTTTTATTCCGGGTGGAAAGATCGGCACTACGCCAGATGGCATCTCCGGCATAACCAGATAACTGAAGCGCCCCCTCTTTGCCTCTTTTTTTCTTAGCTCGCCCAATGGGACCATTCGGAATATCCTCAACGGCACGGTTTTCAGGGAGCCGATCATCTGCCAGATCGTTAAGCGACCAGTACCCGGCTGGACCGCCCCGATAGTGGTTGGTCGACATGCGCATGCAGACCAGTATCGATCCCAAGGTCTCAAAATCGATGGACCCGGCGAACTCGAGCTGGTCTTCACTCCCGCAGAGTCCAGCAAACCAGCCCAACGACTACCGATCCACAAATTTGGTCCGAACAGCTCCGGGGTCGGACTGGGCATGTTCAATACTGCACAGGTTCATTCACTATCATACCATGCTCTCAGAGTCTCAATTCATTTGGCTAATGGGTGCGGTGCTTGAAAACCCAGTCGATTGATGACTTTGCGCACAGCTCTTTCAAAATGGCCATTTCCAAAAAGATTCCAATGGTTGGTCACCGATGACTGTGTTTGCTATCCACAACACCTCGCCAAGTTAGCTCTATGAATCTTTGTCCGTAGTATCTTTCGACCAAGAACACGATCCTCAAGGCGTACGACGGGATGTGGAAGGATCGGTTCCAAGACATTTACAACAGGTTGGCGTCCCCATTGATCGCTTACATAGGCTGGTTAATCGTACTCCGCTAAAAAAAAAAAAACAATCACTGATTTCATGGTAGAGAATATAAAGCCGAGTTTGAGAAGTTGGGCATCTGGTATGAGCATCGATTGATCGACGACGTAAGTTCTTGGAAAGCGCTTCCCAAATCGGGTCTTCTTTTGTTTTTCTCTGACCCTGGTTTGCTTATGCTGAGCAGATGGTGGCACAAATGATCAAATCATCCGGTGGGTTCTTGATGGCATTGAAGAACTACGATGGTGATGTCCAGTCGGACATCGTTGCCCAGGTCAGCCAGCAGATCTCTTCTCGACCGCCTGTTCATCCTTTCCGATGCCAAGCTTCTCAAATATAATTCCTTTTTTTTTTTTCTTCTCTGTATAGGGCTTCGGATCATTAGGCTTGATGACATCAGAGTTGGTCACACCTGATGGGAAAATTATGGAAAGTGAGGCAGCCCACGGAACGGTCACTCGACATTATCGAGAGTACCAAAAGGTTTGTTTCCCCCAAGTTGCTTTATCGTTGATCACCGTGAGCGGCCGCTGAGATGTGACTTTGTTGTCCATTGAAAATCTGAAACCCGCAACTCACGAAGGGGAATCCGACGTCGACGAATTCCATCGCATCCATATACGCGTGGACTCGCGGTTTGAAATTCAGAGGCCACGTCGATTCGAATCAAGCCTTGGTCCAGTTCTCTAATCTCCTCGAAAGCTGCTGTGTCGAGTCGGTCGACAAAGACGAGATCATGACGAAAGATCTGGCCATCTCAATCTGGGGCAAGGATTCTAAGAGATATGTTACCACGTGCGTTTTTTTTTTTCCGCTTGACTTCCGCAGAT
Source organism: Puccinia coronata f. sp. avenae (assembly GCA_002873125.1). Lineage (NCBI taxonomy): Eukaryota > Fungi > Basidiomycota > Pucciniomycetes > Pucciniales > Pucciniaceae > Puccinia > Puccinia coronata. The sequence goes on along the minus strand of PGCI01000059.1, from coordinate 324,882 downwards.
TCATAGCAGAAGTGAAGAAAAAAAAAAACGAAAGGTCATCGTAGCAGGGTGTGCCGGCTTTTGTACCACATACTCACTCACTCTTCCTCTTCCTTTCTACCCCTCAGTGAACAATTCCTCGATCACATCAAACAAAAGCTCACAAAGAAGGTTTCAAGCCAACTCAAACTATGAACCAAGCCATTATAACTCCATCCCAAATCATTAACTAAAAGTCAGCATAGTCTTAAGTATCTAGCCTCATTTTCAATTTTTTTTTTTTTGCTTGACCGAAAGATGGAATGGGAGTGTGACCAAATGCATTTATACGTGTTCAATTCACGAAGGTTATAAAGAAAGCTGTATATATTATTCACATACAAAAATGGGTTGTCATTTTTTTTTTCTTTTGCATCTCGGATGGTCTTTCCACAAAGTTGAGCTACCAGGCATTGTGCCACATCCCACATTGTTTCCCAAGTAACTAAACAAGTGTATTGATATGGTTTGTAGCTATGTACTTGTTGCATTCAGGGTATGTGTGAATGTTGAGCAACTCTCACTGTGCCTTTGCTGAGATGGGTGTTGGTGACTGGGTCTGGGATGGATATCACAAGCTTCATATGAAAGAATTTGAAAACAGTCTGATGACTGGAGTCTGGAATGGAGTTGCTGCCCAGTAGATATATTTCTTTAGTCACATGTCACCTGATATCAAGTCATCATTGTTTTTGTTGTGGTGAAGTATTCTTCTCATATCCTCATTGTTGAAATAATCAGCAATTGCGCAGTTCAAGACAAGCAACCACAATTGTCACTCCATCAAACGATGTTTCTACAAAACCTAACCCAGTGTAGAACCAACTATAAAAGGACAAGCCACCCATGCTCCAAAACCTAACCCAGCCTAGAATCAACTGTAAAAGGACCAGCTGCCCATGCTCCCCAGTTTCTTCTTCACATGCTGAATTGAGAAAAGTGAAGAAGATACTGGTAAGCACTCCATCAACTATCAATCATCAAAATAACCAACACAGCAACAAGAAACTAATAAACAATCCATCCAACCCAATCTCTACATCTGAATCTAGAGCTCTTGTCTCTGTGTGTCCTTTGTCATCTCCTTCCCCCAAATCAACCCCACTGCTATTCTGTAGGTGTGTGCAATAATGTAAGAGTTGAGTTAGTTTGTTGAGGTGGTCAGCACAATCAATCCATCATTCTATTAAGTTGTTGTGCCTGTCAAATCCCACATTGATTTATATCAAAAAATTAAACTCACAGTTATCAAGAGAGTAAGATTGGTTATTGTTCAAGCAATTTTTCGACAGTGTCCCAATGCAATCCTGGTTCAACCAGGTGAAACTAGGCATGGCCCCGGCAAGCCCGGGTTCCCGTCTGGACCCGGGTACCGGGTGCTCATTTCCCCAAAATCGGACGCCCGACATTGCACCCGGCACCGCCTGGCGGGAACCGCGGGTACTTTTGGCGGGTACCTGCGGGTACCGGCCACTTTTTTTTCGCTAGAATGCCAAGCAGGCTGCTGCCTGCTTGGCGAGCAGCTACATATTAGCGGGACTCAAAGTAGAGGCAAGCCAACTTGCCTGCCACTTGGCAAGTTGCTCTGCAATGCTCCCATGGAGTGATGAGTGAGAAAAAACTATAAAGGTTGAAAGAGGGGTGTACAACAGTTTGACTGCCTGCATGCAGGCAAGTCGGCTTGTCAGAAAAAACGTGCATGGCGACTTGCCAACTGGCAGGCAAGTCGACTTGCCCCAACTTTGAAACCCCCTATTATTAGCGGGACTCAAAGTAGAGGCATAGTTGACTTGCCTGCCACTTGCCAAGTCGCTCTGCAATGCTCCCGTGGAGTGATGAGTGAAAAAAAAAATTATAAAGGTTGAAAGAGGGGTGCACAACAGTTTGACTTGCCTGCATGGAGGCAAGCTGGCTTGTCAGAGAAAACATGCAAGGCGACTTGCCAACTGGCAGGCAAGTCAACTTGCCTCAACTTTGAAACCCCCTATTGTATCTGCTTGCCAAGCAGGGTGCTGCCCACTCAGTGAAGCAGGCTGCTGCCTGCTTGGCGAGCAGCTACTGTAGCTACTTGCTCGGCAGCTGCTGTAGCGCTTGTGTTGCATGCCTGCTTGGCGAGCAGCTACAGCAGCTGCTCCCCGAACAAGTAGCTACCATAGCTGCTTGCCGATCAAGCAGCTCCAGTAGCTGCTCGCCGAGCAAGCAGTTACAGTAGCTGCTCGCCGAGCAAGTAGCTGCTCGCCAAGCAAGCAGCTACAGCTAGTAGCTGCTCACCGAGCAAGCAGCTACAACAGCTGCTTGCTCGCGCCGAGCAGGCAGCTACAATAGCTTCTTGCTCGCGCCAAGCAGGCAGCTACAATAACTGCTTGCGCGCGCCGAGCAGGCGGAAGAAGCTGCCAAGCAGGCAGCAAGCTGCTTGGCAAGCCGACAGACAGGCCGATTGCCAAGCAGGGAGAATACTGCTTAGCAAGCAGACACAGAAGCTGCTCGCTGAGCAGGCAGAAGCCTGCTTGGCAAGAAGCTGCGGCATCTGCTCGCCACGCAGCCATCAGGCTGTGACGGGTACCCGGGTACCTGGTGTTTTTTTTTTCGCCGAAACATGACACCCGGCATCGCACCCGGCACCGCCTGGCGGGTGCGCAGCGGGTGCGACGGGTACCCGACAACGAGTGCCGGGTACCTAGCGACGGGTACCCTGGGGCCATCCCTAGGTGAAACCATTCTGGAAGGCTAATCCATTGATTTAATTTATTTGCTATTGGATTCCATATTATATAAGTATGAGGTATGTACCAAGAGCAGTCAGAACAGTGGAGGACTTCCCTTCGCTTGGGATTTACAAATTTGACCTTTCTGGAATGAGATTCCAAACCTCTTTTGGTGGCGGGAACTTAAATGTCAATGATCTTCACCACCAAATAAGGTTTGGAATCGGGATTGAGACCGTGTACATTTCGAATTCCAAGTGGAGGGAAGTCCTCCAGTACAAGTTCTACAATACAACCAGTGCTTTACATAGATTTTAGGTTCTGTTACCATAATCATGTTCTATTTTCCACACCAAAAAACTGAATTGTACCATAGGAGCCCAATGGATCTTCTTTGTGGATGAAATTGAATATGTTATCCTGATGCCCAGTGGCAGGGTCCAAAATTTGGTTTGAGACCTTCAAAATAGGATTTGAGATCCTTGATAGAGCAAATCCCTTGAATTCTGTAGGAGGTTACAGTCATATCTGGAGATTAGAAGCTCAATTTACATCTCTTTGCAAACTTTGATGAAAGAAAAAAAATGAGAATTTGAATTCTAGATCCAACTCTTTAGCACCCTACAGAGTTGTATGGAAGTCCTCCAATCCTTAAGGGAATTTCTCCAGGCTTGAGATATCTTGTCTCATGTGGAAGTTTTGGTTCTTAGAATCCAGGACTGGATATCCCATAGATCCTTTGAGTAAGATTTGTCATTCAAAGCCTCACATGGCGCTTGAAATGGCTAGAGTTGTTTTGAGTTTGGTTTCCAAATGTAGGATAGCACACTGATTTAGAGCTTGCAGAGGAGTTTCTTGTTGGCCTCTTGTCACTTGATGCCAAGTGATCATTTTTATTCATGCTGTTCCAGCATGATTTTCCAACAATAATAGCAGTTTGTGGCAGCCCCATTTCAAGAGCTCCAGTGACTCCATTTCAGTTAGACTTGCTCACCGAGGAAAGATAATTGGAAAGAATTGGAACTTGATTTATACTTAGGGACAACAAAGATTGATTGAAAACGACTGGTGAGTGGCTTTGGATATCTTAGGGAGGGAATAAATAATGCCAATTAACCTGAAGCAACCAGGGGAACTCAAAGAAGAAAAGGGTACCCCTTGTTTTGTCTCAAGGATGAACAGATTGCATTGGTGCTGGACAGAAGACAAAACTACAAGGCGCGAGTAGAAAAACGATTGAAAGGCGCCAGTGGCACCTGCAATGTGATTGTCAACGTGAGAAAAAAAGCGGAGAAACACCTTGAAGCATGAAAAGAAAAAAGGGGACATGTTGACTTGATAGGGCCGACACATGACCTCGACAATATACGAGCTGTTCATCCAGACGTTTTGTTCTCTCAAGATGTTCGAAGGCAAATGTAGCAATTAAGCTCAGTTTGGGAAGCCGGGGAAAGCCGCGAAAGCCGGAAACCCGGGAAACCCATAGTTGTTAGTGAAGAAGTTGGGGAAGGCAGGGTTTTGCTGTTGAAAGCCACGCCAGAAATTGTTCATGTTGGGAAAAGATCGGAAAGGCGGCATGTAGTTCCCCTGACTGAAGTTGGTAATGACGTTGGGGATAGAGGAAAAGCTAGGGTCATTGCAGTTAGAGGTGTAACCGTTTTTGCTGGCCTGACAATGACCACTGACGCGGTGCCCGTTGACGTAGCTTTCTCCAGAGGAGAAACCGCTGGAGGAGAAAGATGAGGTCGTTATGGGAGTTGCCCTGAAAGAGCAACATCAGCTACCATTTCACAGTGTCAAAAGAAATGGAATAGTCCGAGTTGTTATAATCTTACTGGCTGAATGACAACGAGCTGATGAACAACACTGATGGATGGATGGCAGGGTCAGTGAGTCACTCGAATCGCTCTTGCTGATAGTGCGGGATGGATGCAACACTCACCGGAGACGAGGGTGGCAGTGTGCCCAAGGACACAAACCATGGCGTGTAAATGAATGAGACAACAATGGACAAGTGATGGATGCTTCTTAGGAGACGTGGAGGATGGGGAATCCAGTGGTCGCCCTTCGTAGCGTGGCGAGCCGGGCTTTTATCCTCTGCGAGTTACATAGGATGAAGACCTTCGAGGACTTCTACATCCGAAGTCAGTTGCAATCATCTCGTCATCGCTCTCTCAAAGAAGAGCGGAGCCGGGGAGTGACTTTCCCGTTCCAGATTTTCGCTCTACCCTTTCAAATTCTGTTGCCAACTGGAATCGATCAAGAGGAGCACCATGATCGTCACCATCCGCCGGAAAGTTCATAGGGGAGGATTTGACTGGTCGATGGCCTTGCATTACTCACTCTCGCTGCCCGCAGCACCGATTTGGGATATCCCATTGACAATGCGGCATTGAAAAAAAAGGATATTACGTGTGTATTCGGGCTGAGAGAGTGCGTACATAAAAAAAACAAGGGAAACAAGAGTGCCTCATCGGCAAACAGGCCTTAACCGCAGAGCTTCTAATTCCATTTTCAACAGTGTGGGGTTACAATCGCGCCTTTAATCGGAACAACGTTTGCCCTTTCGCAACTTGAAAAAATAGCTGGTGAGTGTGGTTGTTGGAGATGTATTCTATGTTGTATTTATCTAAAGGCCATGCAACGGCTTCGAGGTGAGAACTGCGACGCAGAAAGCAAATGGGCCTTCAGAAGACATCGGGAGATGGCGCGACTTGGCTCTGTGGTTTGAAATCGCATTCAAATCTTGCACTGCCTACCAGCCCCCGGCAGCATTCGGATTGTCAACCATATCGGTCTCATCTTGCAAGCAGATATTTACATATTTATTTCCTTTTCGAGGAACAAAAGTCCGGGACAAACAAACACATAAGTAAGTTAGGACGGATCCCCTACCGTTAGCAACCGGTAAGATGGGTTAATGTATGGTTTTGAAAGGGAAGCTTAACATCTTGAATATGTTTGTAATGCTTGATCACATGAGTATGCATGTACACATAACACGTTAGCCTGCTCGCTGTTTCCTGATGTTAAGGCAGATATACCCTGAAGAAGAAGTAAATACTTGTAACATCGCACGAGTCATCATGCTAAGCTAAAAAGGGCCCGGATCTGGTTGCCACGCATTTCTTTTTTCTTTTTTTTTTTTTTTTTTTTGATTCCTGAACCCAGGGGATAGATAACATATCCAGTTCATATCCAGTTGATGACTGGAACAGGGTGACGGTGGATTGAAGCGCAATATCCAGTACGACCTAATTCCTTTGAGTGACTATCCGGTTAGCACTGGATATATCTGTCGTCTTTGTCCTCAGCCGACGATTACCTGCTCAGAATCAAGAAAAAAAAAATGACACGACCAACACTCAGCCTAGTCGGTTGAAAGAGGAGGTGGATGACATTCGCAGGTTTCTTTCTTCTGTCCTGTTGCATTCCGAAGTTGAAGAAACCAGTTGCTATTCCCTGAGTACATATAGTGCATTTCCCGTTCTTCGCTGAGTTGTGGAGTCGAAAGCTCATCACACCTCAGTAAAACACGCTGGATAGCACAACACCGACTGAGCAGGACAGACGGCCACAATAGTCTTCATGGCATCTCGTCATTATTCCTTGTCAAAGACTTCCCCCTCCTTCATCCCACATCAGAATACTGCATTTTGAACCATCCCACAACTCTACTCTAAGAGGGAAATAACTCTTTGCCCTTCAGCCTTCCAACAACTCACTGCGAGGGAGACAACTCTTCTTTCCTCTTCAGCCTTACAGAAACTCACCATCCTCAAGACCTGAGGAACTTGCGTTGAATTGTCAATCTATTTCGAAATGATTTTTCGATCCCGTAGGCGATCCTCGACAACGTTGAGGCCGAAATTCCCGCCTCCTTACATGTCTCCTGGTCGCGGCAGTCCCCCAACATCTTCCCCATCAATCGCAGTAACTGACCCAGGGTTGCAACCATATCTCGGCCTGAGGGCCCGTACCTCGCTAGCCTGGCTGGCATACCCAATCTTGATCCTAGTACTAATTCTTATCCAACTTATCCTCACTCTGCAATCTGTTCATGATGGTGTTGGTGATGCCAAACGTGAGATGGCATCAGCTTGCTCTGGAATTGAAGGAGCGGCCAGTGTCGCCGTCAGTATTCCACATTTCATGGCCGACCAAACTAACGATTTCCTCGTAACTGGAGCAGAGAACATTGTCCATGGACTGGCCCTAGTCTTAGACCTATCTATCAGGGCTATCGAGGCTATAATAATGTATGTCATTGACACGTATCGGAGTCTATATCGTAAGTCCAATTCCATATGCTTTGTGATGGATCTCTGTCACCCCTCCAATCATGAGACTCAAGTAGCGTTCTAAATTATGCCTCCTTTAGTCTGCTTGGCCGAGTTTGTCGTAAGGGGGTCGCTGGCCCTATTGATTGCTGTGGCCGAAGAAGCAGAGAAAGCTTTTACAGATGCCGTCCATGGACTGCGAACCGCTATTCGTAAGTACACCCTCCTGAACAATGGAGGCAACTCCATCATTACGCGTCAAACATGACTAATAGGTATCATGGGCACCTGCGATCTTCAGAATCTACGATAGGAGCAGCGGAGTCGGTGCTATCAGGCGCAATCGACGATTTGAATAAACTCCCCCTCGTCCACATAACCAAGCCAAATCTCGACGTGCCTAATTTGGACGCGCTTCAGAGCTTCAAAATGCCGACCGGTCTCAGCGACGGATTAAACAAGCTGAATGCTTCTTTGCCCACCCTGGCCGATGTACGTTGGCTGCATTTGCTCAGATTTCTTATCTACATAGAACCTTGTTAACTGATGAATTCCGGGTTCTTATTCAGCTTAGAGACTCGTTGGATAAATTGGTCACTACGCCCTTTGAAGCTTTGCGGGTCGAAGTAACATCCAAGCTCAGCAATGCCACCATCGATCGCAGCTTGTTAACAGTGCCACCTCCGAAAAGGGTCGAGTTTTGTCAGGTAATTCCTTTCTCTTTCTGCATGCCACGCGTTGGAGACCCAAGGTAATTCTAACACAGCCCGTTAATCTGGATATCAGGAAATGGACACTTCTTTCATCGACGTGGTTGGAAAAATTGTATCTGAGGGCATCAAAATTCTTATTATAGCGATATTGATCGTTATAGTTCTCATCACACTTTTCAATATTATGAAAGAGAGATTCCTTTGGGGCCGGATGGTGGCTAGCTTACATCGCTCTCGCGAGGTTTGGCTCCACAACAACGAAAACACTCCTTCAACATCAAAGCTACTGTCGTTTCTTCAATCGATGTACGTGATCTATTTAACATTCCATGAGTGGCTACTTTAAGAACTATCAGACCAGCTAAGCTTACCATGCACGTTTATTCTCGCGACGTGCGATATGAATTATAAAGGAAAACACCGATGTTATCCGCGTGTCTAATAAGATGTACTTGAAGAATAAAAAGGAAGGCATCGGGACCCTGGCTATTTGCTTATCTAACCTGGCCAGCGGCGCTTCTCTTTCTGGAGCTGGTCTCCTGGTAGATTATCGTTGAAGTTAGCTAGCTTCCCTCCATGGCGTTCGAAATCATGCCGTACAGGAAGCTAATAGGAGTGAATGGCTTGACCAACTTTTAACTGACAAAATCAATCAAGAGACGGCAACATGAGTGCGACTTCGCAATGATACCAACTCGGTCATCCTCCGTTTCCAAACTGATGTCAATGATCACATGCTTGGCTGGGCCGGATCCACTACGACCACCTTAAACAACACGCTCATCACGTTTTATTGATGGCTTAACTAAAGTGGTTGGCGATACATTTGGTAACACACCCCTTCGGGACCAGCATTAGAACTTCTCAAATGCCTCATCGGTTCAAAGTGGCTGGGATAGAAGCTGCTTTGACTTTTGTTCATGACCACGCGCACGTTGATCTACTACGGTTAGCCTACAGCCTGATGATCAAGCCTCGCCAAACACAGGATCTTGTGAACTCGATTGCATCCACAAGCACCGATGGCGCGCCCGATACGAATGGAAGGGAACCAGACGATGGCCACTACCTTCGTTGACCGATTGATGATCGATACACGAAGGCACTCCTCAAACAGCGTATCACCTACTTTGCGCTCCTGGCATGTTACCTGATTGTTATACTTTTCGGAGCGGTGGGCGTAACGTGGGATGTTTTGCAAAAAAACGGTCTCGGCGAAAGACGGATAGCCCAATAAAAACTGAGTGAAACGGAGCCGAGTGCTGATGCCCCAAATGGTCAGGATACAGTTCTTTTCGCTTGATTCCCCACTTCCTTCCTTCCATCCTTCCTTTTCATCATTGGGCTGCTCAGAGCATCTCTCACTCAGCAAGTCGGGCTCTTTAGAGGCCGTGATCCACGCGAAGATTTAGATAGTAGAAGACTAAACCTTCCACTCTTTTTTTTGTTTCTCATCCGCTTATTCCCGCAATCCGCTAATGTCTGTAGGAACGTCGAAGTCCATGCCAACATCCAATGGCTTTCTAGCCTTTCCACTCCTCTTCCATCAAAAGTGCCTCCTTCCTCTGGTCCTCTACCTCATTCATCAGCCGAGCTTTCTGGAAATGAGTGACGAGCCCCCTGAACCACCATTCTCCAAATTTTCCCCCATAACACCCGCTTCGAGCCCTACTGCAAGGTGGCCAGGTATGTATGAAACAATTCTTCATTTCATCCTGACCTTCACTCCTCAATTTCTGCCAGATTCGAATCATCAGAAGACTAACAATGCTCTCTCTCCCTCTCTTGGCACTCGTTGACAGGACACCGAACCAAAAATTGAATCACCAATCCTTTGTGAAACCCAATGAACTCCCACGGATATAGAAAGCTATGAAATAAGCTTTCATCTCATCCTTCGACGTAATGCGCTATATGTTAAGAAGCGAGAGCAATCTTAGCCATTGATCTCTGCATCACTGTAAGATCAACTTCCAACATTCGTATACTTATCATTCAAATTATTCTTGAGCATCTTGTTTGTGAAATTGGTGTACAACTGGGCATTTGAGAGGATAACTTTTTAATAAACATGTATCTTGATTCCATCTAATTTCATTTTAATCTGCAAACAATGGTACTTCACTATGGCGCATTTATAAAGAAAGGAAAGGTGAGATGAAAAAAAAAAAAAAAAATTGAGGTGAGATTGAAGTTACAGGAAATGACTGAAACTTCATATTTTGTACTAGTTCTCAGTCAAGCTTCATTTCATGCCTGCCATTCAAGTCAAGTCACCAAATGATGGAAAGGTAGAGCAGGTTGCTAAATGATGACTCGTGGCCACGATCATCACCACACATGATTTAGGCAGCAGTAATAAACACTTTTTTGAGATTATTCTCAAAAAAAAATTGAAATTGTTTGAAAGTTTTATTTCTTTTTATTTCTCAACTTTTTTTCAAAACATTCTTTGAGACAATTCAAATCTCCTCAAGAGGTGATTTGAAAACTAGAAATGTCCACCGGAAAAAGATAAACCTTTTTCCATCTCAAACAACTGTATGGGTCTGTACGGCCCCCTTGCAATTCATCTTCACTTCAAAGTGGTCCAAGCGGCGCTTGACCAACTCTGGTCAAGCGGTACCAGCTGGTCGAGCAGGTGGCCCCGCTCAACCGGTCATCCTGCTCACCGGCCGAACCGGCCTGTTTGACCAGTGTGCCAGTCAAGCAGGCCTTCACGACCGGTGATTACTGGTCAAACAGGGTACCACCAGGGTCAAACCACCCAGTTTGACCGGTACTCACCGGTCGAACAGGAATGTTCAACCGGCACGCTGGTCAAACACTCCTGTTTGGCCGGTGAGCCAGGTGACTGGTCGAGAGGGGCCACCTGCTCAACCAGTTGGTACCGCTCGACCAGTCCTGGTCAAGCACCGCTCGGACTGCTATGTCCAAGCGGTTATTGCTGGCAGTGTTCAGCTGATATTGCGTGCAACTTAGAGGTCTTGTGGCCTGCGGGCCCAATGGGTTTATAATTGCAGATTTTTTTTCACGCGTGTTTTGAGATTTGTTTTGAAATCTTTTCAACTTCTTTTGTTTTCTTTTTCTTTTTCAAAACTTTTCAAAATACTTTTCAAAAAAATCTCAAAAAGATGTTTATGATTGCTGCCTTATTGCACAAGCTCTAAAAAGTATCAGTACTGGGAAGGAGGTTGATGAAAAAAACACACACATGGTATTGCTTGAACTCCACTAGCCACCTTGGGTGCAAATAACAAAACATTGAAAAAAAAAAAAAAAAAACTGGGCACTTTTCTGAGTGTAGACAAATATGTGAATGCGGATCTAGTGCGGTGGGCTGCAGACCTACCACAAGAAGCCATCCCCAAGATTTCAATCCAAGCAGGATTAAATCACATTTTGGGCGCCGGTGACGGGCATTCAAGTCAAGCTGAGGTATTGCAAGATAAGCAATCTTAGGTAATAAAAGTACACCGGGTATTATAATTTATCATACACACATCTGGACTTGCATCGGTAGATATATCATATGCTTAAAAATCCCAGCTTGAAGGAGGGCGCAGCAGAGGATGAAGAGTGGAGGAGAAAGGTGTGATGAACCATCATTTTTTTTTTTTTTTTTTGGTTTAGAGCTTAGGCGCGGTAGCACGGTGGATGGTGGAGAGGAGAGCGGCAGTTGCGAGACTGCCGATGCCCTGAGCCAAGAGTTTTGCCTTCTGCGCGGCCTCGTACGTGGTAGCGAGGGCGGGCCAGAACCTGGACGCCGGGAGCCCGCCGCCGCCAACGCTGTCGTCTTGCGGGACCCCGCCGGCGCTGCCCATCATCGCCGCCTTCAGCCCCGGCAGCTCGTTCAACACCTCCACTCCCACCGAGCGCGCCCACACCACAGGTGCCGTCTCCAGCGAATACAACTTGTGCAGCTTGTCCACCGTCGCCATCACCAGATGGTTCGCTAAATATCGAGCCCTCGCATATGGCGCCAGGGCCGTCAACCCACCTGAACAGTTGCATTGGAAAGAACATTCCATTCAAATATATAAGACAAACTGAGTGTGACATTCCATTCCTTTTTTTTTTTTTTTTTTTTTTTAAAAGTATGAAAAGACGCACCGATATCTTGTCCGTTTTCTATCGCCATTCGCACCGTCTTAGCTAATTCCCTAGCATCGCCAAGGCCCAGATTGAGACCCTGTCCGGCCATGGGATGGAGGACGTGAGCGGCATCGCCGACGAGCACGGTGCGGGTAGGGCGGGCGGAGTTTTCGCCGGACAGGAGGTTCGGGTTTTGTGAGTCGATAGAGCCGATGTACTGGTCGGCATGAAACATTCTGAGGGGGAAGCTTGCCACGGTTTGCATGCGGGCGCTGAGGACCTTTGGGGGCACGTCCTGGTCCGCTACACGCGCGTCGGCCGGGAGCACGCTCGGCGACGAGCGCCACGCGATCTCCGCCTCGATCTCCCCCGAGTCCACTGGGCTCGTCGTCGAGTGCGCCCCGATCCGCGCCAGCAGATACGCCACTGACTCGTGCGGTAGTCGGAAACACGCATTGATCGTCGATGCCAGCGTCTGTGCGTCTAGCGCTTTCAATCCCGCCGCAATGTGTGGGCGGGTGGACCAGGCAAGCGAGGCGTGTCTGTCAGAGAGCTGCATGTCCCACCCCCCCACCCCCCCCGCCCAACATCAATCAGTTCACACGCCCCCCACAAGAAAGCATCGCCCCACAAACACACAGCACTGCTCGTACCGGAAGAAAGCCGAGCGGCCCGCTCGTCAGGAATCGTTGCCAGGCGGTCCAGTTGTATCCGGTGGGCTCCAGTTCCAGAGTCCCGACGACACAGTGCGTATCGTAGTTCCAGCCAGTGGACGTTATCTGAGAGTAGGACTTCACCGGAGAATTGAACCCGTCGGCGCCGATCTAATCATAGAGAGTTCAATCAAGGATGATGATGATGATCGAAATGATAATGTTTTTTTTTTTTTTTTTCTTTTTTTTTTTTTGTTCTATGTGTGAAGTATGGGAACGAGAGAGAGAAAGAGAGAAAACACAGGGGTGAGAGAGCTTACCAATAAGCGTGCCTTAAGCTGTTGTCCATCATGAGTGCTGATGACGGGCCAATTAGCATGATCGGCGGAGATGTGAGCGACCTTGGTTGCGCTGTAGATATCGATGAGTGGGTGTTTTTGGAGGTTGCTCAGCAGCGCTTTCTGGAGATTCAAGTTCTCTATGAACCTGGCCATCATATGTGGGCCCCCGGACTCGAATGGTGATGATGATGATGATGATGATGATGATGGGAGTCCATCGAGCGAGTCAAACACGATGCGGGCATCCGACAGACCATCCCATACCTACTTAAGAGTTCCCCATCGCTCAGCTGCTCGCATTACCCGCGAGAGAACCGCAACGGCGGGTTGGTATAGAAGCGGAAAGAGGAGACGCTTACTTGCATCCGCTCAACCGGGTTCGTGCGGCTCTCATCCACGTATTGCCAGGCCCCAATCTCTACCGGAAAATGCGCAAGATTGTTCACAGATGAGATGTTAGCAGCTGACCCTGATCAATATATATATCTATATACCATATGAATGTGTTGACAAGAGGTTACAGGGAAACTCACGTTTTAGGAAGGCTATATTTTCGTTGGTTATCGAGCTGACTCGGTTGCTCCATTGGTCAGCGGGAAGGGTCCAGTCCCGTATGCTGGCCAAATCGGACGCCTCCAATACGGCGACCCGATACCCGGCCTGCCTGAGTACGCTACACGAGGCTTTTACACATAACAAGATAAACACACACACAGAATCAAGAAGAAGAAGAAGGGTCTGAGTGATTGATGGTGTGTACATTTTTGATAAGCATCAATTCTCGCTTACCGAATGCGTTGGCCAGAGTCAGGCCGACGATGCCCCCGCCCACGACCACCAGGTCGTAGTTCTGGATCCCGTCCGGGGCGGCGGCTGCGTTTACTTCGGCGGGTTCCTCCTCATCTCGAGCGTTGGTGGTGGTGGCCAGGAACCTGGGTTGCGGAGGACAGTAACTGTTTCGGGCGTGGGTTGTGCGTATGGTTGCTGAATGGCGGTGTGTTATCCCAGGATGAGTTCGTAGTTGGCGGAGTATCGGTTGTAGTAGTAGTGACATCTTGATTCTGTTGCAGTAGTTCTTTTCCTGAGAGTGAAGTCAACTTTCCCTGTTCCTCATTCAGATCATTCGCTTCCACTCCATTTAATCCTGCGGGGAACTCTTTTTTCTACCCCGTAGATACATACCATAGATATTTATTCACTTCAAAAAATTCTCACTACAACTTATACGAAACAAATCACAATTTCACTTGGGGAAGGAAGCCCACCCATCATTTCAAACAACAATTGAATTTATAAACATAAAAAAAAAAAAAAGCTCTGTTGGAGATTTTCTGATTGTGCATTATTATGTATTATTTTGGTCAAAAAAAAAAAAAAAAAGGGGGGGGGGGGGGGAACACTATGAAGTAACAGCTATCACACAGCAATGACGTGTGTATGACATATGCATGCTTCCTTTCTGTATAGAATATTATAAAACGCCAAGGGGAGTGTTTACAAAAGGGTGTGTGTGTGTGTGTGTGTGTGTGTGTGTGTGCATATATATAGAGAATCGGTCAGATAAGGGGAGCAGATACGAGATACACATCAACTGAAACCACCCTGAGAATCAGGGCAGATAGGGGAGATAAAAAAGGGGCGGTTTGGTGCTGGTTTTCTTGAACCATTTCTCCGGCCCGCCTTTCGGATAATCCGGGGGTGCATCAAAGGTGAGATGCTCGGCGGGGGGATGATGATTTTTCGATTCACCGTCTAGATTGGAGGGGGTCTGATGGCGGCCATTGATCGAGCGAGTTGTTGAGAGTGTATGACGAGATGAGGCTGTGGTAAGATGGTTGGTATGCGAGGATGGGATGGTGATGAGCTTGACTTGAGAGGAGGGTGTGGAGCTGCTGGCCAGTCCTCTAGGCTGGTGTTGCAGCTGATGAGCGAGCCGAGTACTATCCATGGGCCTCAGCTCGAACCTCCACCCGCCATCCTGTTCGCGGAGCACGGTCAATGCGAGTCGACCTCGACTGGCGTGCCGCTTCAGAGCCTCCTCTTCTTCGGTCACCAGCCGCAACACGTCCCCCGAAGGAATAAACACTAGCTCCAGCATCCGCCCCGTCGCCGGCGGCCACGGCACCGTCTGGTGCAGCGAGCCGTAACAGGCCAACGCACCGGTTTCGTCGTCAAACTATCTCTCTCCAACACATCACACATATCAGCCCATGCTGGCTCAGCTATTCCCAAGCCCTATTTGGACACATTCAAGACGTACGGTCACGTAGGCATGGCTCCGGATAGGATCGATCCAGAAGTAGCTCGTCTCGCCGAACTCAGACAGCTTCTTCTGGAGCTGGTTCACCGTCAACGGCCGCGCCAGATTGCTGATATAGAGAGACTTGGTCACCGGCGGTTGGTTCGGGTCCATGGGCGGCTGGTGGGCCGAGCTCGACTGCTCGTCCTTTCGTGGCTCGGTCTCAGCGCTGCTTTCAGCTGCTGGTCTGGGTGTATCTTTGGTCTCATCGCGTGCAGTTTCTGATGGACTCTTGTGATCACTCGTCTGTTTATGTTCGTGATCTTCCAACCAACAAAAAAAAATAGTAATCAACCAAGTAAATTTCACGTCACTTTTTTTTTTAAAAAAAAAACAGCTTCAGTGAATTACTAACTGCTAGATTCCGACTGCACAGGTGCAAGGGGTATGCCATTCTGTGGCTGGGGGGCTTCTGCTACCAATGGAGATGGGCAAGGTGGCACGTCCACATCTGATTGGACAGCGGGTGGATCGATTGGCTGAGATGCAGGTTTAGGAGAGGTAGGTAATTTCTCGGGAATGGAGGGGTCATCAAGAGGTGGGACAGCATCTTTCTCGATAGTTGCTTGAGGGTTGGAGCTGACTGAGGGTGGAATATTCGCGCTTTGGGGCGGCTTTGGGTGGCTGATATGTTGGCCAGATGTCCCGTTTAATTGGGTATGCAGGTCAATGATTTCCTGAGGTTCTGGAGCATCTTGAGTGGTACTCGTCAAATTGTTAATACCGTTTTCTGCATCTCTTGGGACTTCATCCTTCGAACTTTCAGGCTCAATCCGGGGTTGCTGGTCAGGGATTTGAGTGAGATGAGCCTTTTCATCAGGGTCACGAATTTCCGTCCGTTCTGCGAGAGGTTCAGGGATGGTTTGAGCAAGAGGTTGGGGGGTACTGATTGCGGAGGATGGGCGAGGAGCAAGGTCCGAGGGGAGATGATCGGTGTGGAGAGAGGGCGTTTCCGATGGGGTGAGATAGTTTGCAGTAGGAGGTTGATCGGTGGGGTTGGTGGTTGACTGTGGTTCAATTGATGTCTGTGAGATGATAGGTTGCTGATGATGAATGTGTTGGTGATGAGTGGCGGATGCTAGTGTTGCGGTGTTTGATAATGAAGGATGAGTGATATTGATTTCAGCCGAATGATGCTGATCTATTGAGAGTACTGGGTTGATTATTTGAGTAGGAGGATGGTCTAAGGTGTTGTTGTTGCTGTTGTGGTCTAGAGTTGAGTCATTAGGAGATCGACTGATGATTTTGGATGGTCTATCAGATTGACCTGGGTCCGAATGAGATCGAGCGCGCTTCTCGCCTGTGGTAGTGGTAGTATTATTTTCCTGGTGGAGAGTGCTGTTGTTGTTGTGGGCAGTAGTGGTGGTGTTTTCTTGATGTGGAGTTTCCTGGTCGAGTGCTCGTTGTAGTCGTTCTGATAGCACTGCCTTGAGTCCTGAGGTGGGAAGGTTGCGTGCAGCGAGCTCTGCCTTCAGTTGAGCGACTTTCATCTTGGAGACGGCCATCGGAGAAGACATGCTGGATTAGTACTGTACTGGATTAGTACTGTGCTGGTGAAAGTTGTAGAGGTTGTCTTTCCACCTTATTTTTTTTTTTGGTTGAAGGTTTTTTTTTTGGAGATGGAAGATAGTTGACTTCACACTCTTTGAGTGGAAAATTCTCATTTTGGGGAAAGGGTGTCACGGGGCTGCGGCTGCGTAGGAGACTCGACTGTCACACGGCTTTCACAGCCGACCCTTCTCGCTGGACTTGATGGAGAATGTTGAAGATAGACAAACAAACACGAACCAAGCAAAGCACTCAGCTCTGAAAGAACTACATAGCCAACGACCACCCAAGAGAAAGATGCCCAAGATAGTATCGAGGTCAGCCATATCCACCAGCGAAGATAAACAAGCGCTACATTCCACGAGCCGATTAGTAGTGTCAGTCCACATCAATCTCATCATAAAAACAAACATACTAATTACACTTCTCTGTTTAGTAACTATTGCTTGTGTGGTGAATTCATCGTAAGTCTTCTTCACCTTCACAAAGATGAAAAGGTCGACACGACATGATCAGACGAAGCTGATGTAATAAGAACCCTGTCCCCCCGATTTTTCCCTCCAAAAAAAAAAAACCACATTAAGTTGGTGATAGATAAACCATTATCGCTACTACCGCGTCGGCCAACGGATGCCAGCTACGTGATACGGAACACGGCGCCATCGAAGCGATCGTACAAGCTGAACACGGACGTGGCACCCAAGCCCATCCTAATTTCCCGCGCGCTCACTAATAATAGCCATTCAAATAACCTGCATGCTGCTGCCAATACTTGTGCCTTCGAGAAGCAATGGCGCCATGCGTGTTCCCGCTGTCAACTCCCCATCGGTTACCAGACTGTCGCACCACCACAGGTCCCCGATTGGACATACATATTCCCCGTCAGTCTGCTTCTTCTTCCCCCCACTTTTTATTTTTTGATTAAAAAAAAAAAAAGAAAGAAACAAAGTTATATCTATCTTCTTCTTTTTTTTATTTATTCCCCTCTCTCATACTCCTTCTTCATCACGCACCCCAAAAAAGATACTGTCGTCCTGATTTTATTCTCTTTTTTTTTCGATCCCTTTCCGGGTAAACGTATGCGCATCCCAGGGCTCGTTGACGGAAACTCAATCAAGTGTTCCGCCGAGCGCACTGGATATAAACCCAGTGGAAAAACTGTATGCAAAACAACAGGTCCGTTCCCGCTCAATCATGACTCTTTCTCTATAATCTTGAATTAATTTTCCCTCGTTGCTTTTTTTGTTTCCAGATCGAAGAACCTCCTGAAAAGAATTCAAGTTGAAAAAAACCACACACACTGTAACCTAAGCAAAAGTAAAAAGACAAGAAAAAAAAACCACAACCTCCTCTTTTCGACTGTCTCATCAAGAGCTCAAAACCATCTTCTCTTCCATCACCTCCTCTCAACGACTAGCCTAGAACTGACGAGAAAGAAGCGGAGCTAGCACTCATTTCCTTTGATCAAGTAGATAAAAGGGGGAAAAAAATGTTTATATTCATCTCTCTTGGAATTGAATCGAGTTCAAACCTTTGAATCTTCTAATTTTATGCAAAACTGATGTGGATCTGTTGATAACAACACGGATGAAAAGGGACACGGCCATGCGCCATTGATTCTGTACAAACACACACCGAAGGGCAAAAGCAAGTATGTACATATACTTGCAAAAGGGAGGTAGAGGGACAAGATTATTCGGGTTTTGTTTCGCGCGAGAAGCGCAGGCCCATGCCGAGCTTCTGGCCGAACCTTCTGAAGTCATTAAACGCGCTGGACGGGGCGGCGGAAGCGGCAGGGTCGAGAGCGGCGTCGGCGGTAGTGAGGGGCGGGAGGGTGCGGGAGGCTACTGCTGCGGCCACCGCGGCGCCACTACTGCTACTAGCCTCGGCGCCTGCGGGCCCCGTCAGCCGCGAGAACTGCAGCAGCGACACCCCGCTCGCGCTCGTCCCTCCACCGCCGCCGTCCGGGTTCATGTCAATGCTCGACAGGAACGAGCTGTCCGCTAGGTCCGGCTGCACCGACGTCAGAGCTAGAAATACGTCCAGCAATCGGTTCTGCTCCTGCGGCTTACCCCCCTATACATTCATACATAAACAACCGCATGTGTCCATCAGATACCTCACACTCCGGAGCGAAACAAAAACAACAGGGAATTCAAGACGGACCTTGAAGTCGAGCACTTTCTGGAAGTCAGAGAAGGACTGGCAGGGCACGAGCAGCAGGTAGTGTTTGACGAACTCCTCCGGGGGCTCGTCCGGGGACATGATGACCTTGAGGAGGGTGTCCAGCTTGCCGATGCTCTTGGTGACGTAGCGCGTGTACGAGGCGGGCACGGCCGCATCGGGCTCCAGTCGCGGCAGAGGACCCAGATGCGTCTTGAGTACCTGCAGGTCCAGGATCATCTGCTCCGCCGCAACCGGCGTAATCGGTCGGCACCGGACAATCGAGCGCGTGAAACGCGCCGCCAACGACCTACAGAAAACATCCATCCATCCATATATATACATCAGTCCGGACGATCAACACTTGATTCCAAAAAAAAAAGAAAAAGAAAAAACATCTGCGGGGATATATGATTGACCCTACGACTTTATCGCAGACGCTGCGAACGTATTTCTTTTGCTCCACGTGGCGCTTGACCAGGTCGGTGACGAGGGTGGCGGTCTTGACGAGGTGGTGGATATAGCCACTTTCGGCGGACACGAACTCCATCTCCTTCCACGCAAGCTTGCCCATGGCTGTGAACGCCGGCTCACAGGCGTCCTCGAACTCCTTTAGCAGCCCCAAGATGGCGGCGGAAATATTCCTAAACAGACGGCCGCCCGAACACGATCAACTTTTCTTCTTTCCCCGTACCCGTCAACAATTACACATTTTCTCTCTCTCTCGAGGAGGGATGAGTTGACTACTGACCCTCGGAAGAGCTCCTGTTGACTCTCAAGCGTCACCTGCGATTTGAGATCCTGGCTGATGGTGTCTTGCAGCTTGACCTGTAGCTGGTCGGCCGTCTCGGCACAGTAGTCTGCCGTGTTTAAGATCGCACAGACGCACAGCAAGAACGAGGTGGTTGAAGACTTGAGGCCATGATCGAGCGAGGAAAACTCGTGATGGCCAGCGGCCGCAGATCCATTCACGTGGGCGCCCATCGCACCATGTAGGCTGGCCGAGAGGATCTCTTCGCTATACACCTTCAGCCACTTTTTGTATATCTCACATAGGTCCAGGAACGGCTTTCGGGTGGTCAGAGCCGCACATCGGTCCAGCGTGGATCGGTAAAAGTGGAACAGCTCCATCGATGAGGGCAGGATGGCCGACGGTCGCTCGTCATGATGAACATCGACAAAGTCGGAGAGCTTGGGGATGGAAGATCGGAACTGTTTGAACATATCAGATAATGCGCTGATTGCCACGTGAGATAAAAAAAAAAGCCCAGTTTAGACATTTGCCAGTTCGTGTATAAAACAGGGTGAAGCTTACCTATCCTGTGCATCCACAAAGATGCCGAGATAAGGATCGAAAACCGTTCGGATCGGGAGTGGCATTGCCCACATAAGCGGATTTAGACCTTGCAGCAATCTCCTCGTACTAAGTTTTAATTATTCATTTATGTGAAAAATTTGGTTCACAGAAAGGGGAATGTTTTCAGCATGTGGAAGCCTTCCCTTTTTTTCGTTAGTCTAGGACGGTAGGAAACCAACGGTCATTGCAAACTTTTGGGACATCTCTCTCTCAAAGGTGGCGGTGATTTGGAGTGCTTGGATTAGGATGTCGACCTTGAGTCTTGAGCGAGAGCGAGCGAGTACGTCCTTGAGATCGTCTCTGGAGGGGGGGGGGGGGTGGTAAGAAGAGATGAGAAGGAGGCATGACGAAGAGGTTTGAATGTTTTTCCAAGATGATGATTGCGAATGTTGTGATGATGATAGTATCCTAACCTAGTAGCCTCGCCAAACTGAGCACATAGACTGACTTGAACCTTCCAGCTCTCAGGAAATATCCGGGCGCCTCCATTGGGATCTTCCTCATGGCTCTTCAAGGTCCGTCTGAACCAGGCGTACCTCCTTGAGATGTTATCTAGCTGCCCGGCTTCAGAAGATGGCGTCGAGAATATCCGACGGTATTCGCGTAGTTGGAAAGTGGTATACCAGTCGATTAACGAGCCACTAAAAAGCTTTCTCCTTTAGCCATTCGACATACATTCATTATTTGATCTATTAAGACTTGAGTTACGAACCGTGCATCAGCTCCCAGGGCATCGATTACGAGGCATGAGTCGGCTAGTTGTCCTTTGTTGTTGGCTACCGTTTTCCCCTCAAATCTGTGAGATAGAAACTATTCTTAATTTTTTTTTTCTTTTCTGGAAAGAGATCTAGTCAGAGGAAAAGGAAATGAAGAGGGGGCGGGGGGGATGTACGCAGTTGAGAATTCGTCCATGATAGTTGTTCGTAGTAATCCTTGCGTTTCTTGTAGTGATTTGAAGAGTGTTGCTACTCTGGGTACGTTAGCGGCCAGCTGATCTAGATGGCATTTCAAGTTTTGGATCAGTTGGAGTGTTGAGGCTGTTTCTCTATACTTGTGAGCTTTTGTGAGACGGGTGAGTTGATCGAAGGTGGTCACTGTTGTTATTGTATGGGTTGGTATTATGAGATGTAATGTGAGCTTCTTCCTGAATCAGGAAATACAAGAGTGGGGGTGGGTGGTGATTACCTAATATTCCTAGTCTCTTGAGATTGGTGATAGCATTTTCGATGTTAGATTTTGCAAGGTCGAGTGTGCGTATCTCCTTTGTGATGGATTCGACGACGGACTGAGCTTCGTTGGATGATGATCTGATGGTGGATAGTGTGATTAACAGTTCCTGAGACAAGATGATCAAGATGGTTAGTCAGTTTGGATTGAATTTTGTGGTGAGACTGAAAGATGTACTCCGATAGTCTGTTGGATTTTTTGTATGCAGTCTGGATGCTGGTCAGTGGGCAGTAGTAGTTCATCTTTGAGGATGAGTGTTTGGTGTGTGCATTCGATGAGTCTTTGGCGGAGTAGGATTTGAAGGAGTGGTAGGGTTGTGGTGGATGATTCTGGAGATGGATGTTGTATCCGATTGAGTGTGTCTTCTCTCTTTCATCTGAATCTGAAGGGATAGAGAGAGTGAGATCTGAGTGCATACCGTGTGGGTAGAGCTGGTTGATGGCATCCTCCACGTCGAAGTGTTCTGAGTCCAGTGGGTCTGTTTCTGTTTGTTGTTGGTTCATCTTTTTTGTCTTTTTTTTTTCTTACTCCGATCGAAGTCCAGGAGTCACTGTGAGATCACCCGCCTGTCACAGAGCAGTCACCGAGTGACACCCCACCCAGCTGACACTATGTATGTATTTATGTACTCCGGCGTAGATTACATATTTATATTTGCTGTGTCGATGACAGTTGGTTGTTGCCCTTTCCCTTCATAAATACATATTTAGTGTATCTTTCTTTTATTATTACTTCTCCCAAATAAAAAATAAAATAAATTACTTCAAGAGAATGATGAAAAAACAGAACAGGAATGGAATCATACCCACCATCATACTCGCCTGCATCCTCAGCATACCAGCAACAGCAGCAGCAGCCAAACAGAACACAGCAACTTCAAGCGCACTCCTACCCACAAAAACAGTTCTACCACCACCAACAGCAACAACAACACAACATACCCAATACATCCCACAGTCACCTCCAACCGCACTCCCACAACCACCCCACCAACTGGTACTGCAGAGGAGATGGTCCGGCTATACCACTATGACCATCTGGGTCAGCACGGTCACCGTCAACCTGTGAGCACACCCTCTTGCAAAGGAGGTCACTGGGACGTGTACTGATTGATTCATCTTCACAATTTCCAGTGCCGCACCCCCCATCGTCACTGTCACCCTCAACCCCTCTGACCCCAACCCCAACCCCGCCACCGTCGTCGTCACAGTAGGAGAGCACACCCAGACGATCAACCAGGAGATGGCACAAGCACCGCGTCAGTAGCACACGCGATCAACGCTGATCGGACCAGATCACTGACGACGTCTTTCTTTGTCATTTTTTTTTTTTTTTATATATAGAAACTACCCAAACCGTGTATGTCACTGCCTCCCCACAGCCCACTACCATCAGGACCACCTCCGTCGTCACTATCAACCCGCCCACACCCACCACCTCAACCGTCTATCTCACCCACGGCCCCGCACCCTCCCCCGCCCCCTCCGCCGTTCCCTGGTTCGGAGGCCAGGGCTCGGGCGACGGCTTGCCTGCTGATCGACCCTGCTATCCTGGGGAAGAAAGCATACGCGTACCTGGCCATCTCACTCCCACCAGCCCCACGCAAACTTCAACACTATGTCTGTCTCTCTCCCGTTTCACGTATATTTTTGATGAAGGAAAAACCCATCAGAGATGCTGATTTTTTTTTTTTTTTTTTGGTTGGATAGTCGCGATCGCGTTATATTTCGTCATCATCTTGGTGTGTTGGAATTTGTTCATGATCAGACACGTCTTGTTTCCCTTCAAGCTGGTCGTGGTCGCTTGGCACGAGTTTGGACACGTCGTCGCGTCTTCCTGTTCGGGCTGCAAGCTGGAAAGCGTCACCATCGATCCCAACGGTCCGTCTCGCCCCATCACCAAAAAAAAAAAAAAAAAGCGATCGGCCTCTGAATTGACCTCTGATTACGTGTCTTTGGCTTTCTTTCTAGAGGGCGGCGCGACGCGCATGCAGGCGAACGTGTATCCCAACCTGTCGCTGCCGTTTGGATACATCTCGTCGTGTCTCTTCGGCGGACTGCTGGTGTTCTGTGGCTTCAATACTTTAGCCTCCAAGTTAAGCCCCACAGCTCATTTTTCATGGATTCCATCAAGCCGAAGTCCTCGATTGCTAATTGTCCTTTGACTGTCTCGTCGTCGTCGTCGTAGGATCGCAAGCTTCTTCTTGATGATGTCTCTCATCGTCGCCTTCTGGTGGGCCACGGGACTGATTACGCGGCTGATGACGTTACTTTCCATTGGTCAGCCTCTTTTCTTACACTAGACACGTCTTGCCGAATCCCTCGTCCAGAAGTTAACATCCTTCATCTTTTATAACGACGGTGCGCACGCATCTTTTTTTTTTTTTTTTTATGTTGGGCAGGTCTTTTGATCGGTTTTTGGTTCATCGATCATGCGGGCGTCTTGCGCTACTTTATCCTCTTTGTCGGCGTCATGAGTTCGTGGTATATCATCTACGACGTGATGGATGATTTCGGTGCGTTTCTCTGCGACCCTGGGTGATGGTGCTACGACATGCGTCGTGCTGAGGGTCGGCTTTTTGGTGCTGACTCGCCTGTCCTTTCTTTCTGGGCGTTTTAATGTAGTCTTTAGGAAGATGAACGCTAGCTGTCCCGTCCTGTTTGAAGCCCGATTTCCGATGATCAGAGCCGGGCGTAAGTCATTTCATCCTTTTCCCCTCCACCGTTCTCCACGCCTGAATGATGAGAAAGAAACATCCCGATCGGAAAAATGTATTAACGTTGGGCTACTTGATTTGCATTTTTTGCGCGGTGGTATGTTTTGGTGAATCAACAGAATGGGCACTCATATGGACGTTGTATTCCGGGATCAGTTTTGCGGCATGGATCATCCTCGCGATTGTTGTGTGGCGTCAAACGCGTTCGTTTTTTCTCCTTCTTTTTTTTTTACATGAGACGCGTCGGGCTCATGTCGCTGGCTTTTTTTTTGGTTGGGGGTCTGTAGCGCGTGCCATGTTTTGTCAGAGCCAGCAGTTCCTGCCAACCTGAGAAACGCCCCGACTGGCTACCCACTCACCGTTCGATCGCTCCCACTGGCCCCACACTATCCAATCCGCTTACCCCGCCCCCCACTTTGCTCACATACGTGACCAACCCACTACCCTTCCAGAAACAAAAACCTCTCGCATCATCGTCACCTTGCCCGTCTCGAACTCTCTCCTTCGCAACCACACACACACGTATATATATTCACTACATTGACGACAACCGTGCACACCAAAAGATGCAGCTGTAGTAATGGAACGATCATCACGAACACTCGAACCTGCTTGTATTAATTCCATGACATCCTTTCCTCCTCTTTTCTTGCTTTCTTGCGCTCGTCAGTTCATCCCAACCCACAAGAACCAGATTTTCACATATATACATATCGCGTTTCTCCTATTTGATGACTGCTTGACTTGTGTGTCTCTCTAGGTCGTGCCTCTCCTTCGCGTTCCGTGCATCATTAGTAACCCCCCTCACCAATCCCCATCTTGAATGTACATAGTTCATCTACACTTACATATCAGTGTGCATCGCCCATAGCTCCCGCTTCCTCACCATTTGCTCAGATATATTTCGTCCACTTGCATCCTGCTTCGGCTCATACCCTATCCGCCTACCCTCCTCTCTTCCTCTCTTCCTCTCTCTCTCTCTCGTTCTCATTTACTTGAACACACCCCGCCCATATTTTCTTGTGTTCCTCCCGCTTTCTTGATCCTTCGGAACGAAACCCACCGCAGGTTTCTTGCTCACATGTTAGTGCTGTCCATATCCTCTCTATCATCTTGATCCTCCACACTTGTGCTCCCAATATATTATGCGCGTGTGGGTGTGTGTTCTCTCTCACTAGTAGTAGTAGCAGTAGACCCTTCCCAGCCAAAGAAATGGCAAATTGATGTAGGGATTTATGTATGGTTGGTCTTCAATACTTTTTAACAGATATTCATATGCATAGATATGTATGTCTCATGGCCCCCCCTTTGCTTTTTCTGTAAATTGCAACCAAACAAAATTATTAGTTGGAACTTTACCTTATTCCCATCTTTTTGCGCTGCATTCTGTTACATTACTCTTCTAAATCTTACGCGCCCAAATCCCCCCCCCCTTCTTTCTTGCTTTTAGTAGAAGGGTTTGGACGGGAGAGGGATGATTTGAGCGTGAAAGAAAATTATATCTTGGCGAACGTTCTTGATTCTCAATGGAGATTTCCATTGTTAATCGACCTGGAATCAATGTTGGATTCATCAGTCTGCAAATCAATAGGTATATCGAGTTTGGGGTATGAAGAACAAGTATTAATGTTGCATTCGAAAAGAGCTGTCCCTTGATCAAGCGCATCACTCATGCCCTCCTCCTCCTAAGCCACTTGGTTCATGACAGAAATTGTTAGGAAACCGCTGATCCTGGTTTACTTTGTATTACATATGTAGACCCACGTTCTCAAAGTGAAAACTTTCACAAAGGTTCAAGTAGTAGATAGAAAACTGGTTGGGATGGAAGCAATCCTTTCCCTCTCTTCACCCAGTCCCAAAAACAAAATGTTCCATTGTGTGTTTCGTGTGGTCTGACTCTGACAATACAGCCATGCATGTGCAACACTCACTTCAATGTGGCCCGAAACATGCATGTTTAGAAGCCCCAAGAAACTGCATAAAAAGGTACATACCCTACTTTTGCTCTTGGCCTCTCTCTCTCTGGTAGTTTTCTTAGTTCTGGCTCCCCAGAAGCATTGTCAATCTTGAATCATCCACCCGCCATTGCCCCAGGTGCCGGACCATCCATCTCGATTTTCTGGACCATTTAGCGAAAGCGGGACGACGCATGTTGCCCCGGTGGATATGGTTTCTAGTTGAATGCTCACTCTTCTGGGAAACACGCGTGCTCTCATACATATCAAAGCGCGTTAAGAACTGACGAGCCATTTCTCTGGGATTGTAGCTTGTTGGCAAATGCCGCGCAGTTCGTGTTGGATCTGGCGATTCAGCTGTGGGACGGATGGGTTTTTCGGACGAGCTAGCTCATCCAGAATCAGCATACACTTGCTATAGTTACTCGAACACACAAGTAAGTGCCATATGCCAAAAAAACAAACTCCTCACATTCGTCGCGGCGGCGCAAAACCTTTGGGACGAGTAGACAGTGGGATTGAACGGTCTCTGCTTCTCGTCCTGTTCAGCCGCACCCGCGCGACCTATCAATAACAGTGGATGGTAGCGGGCGAGAAGTGAATGTCCTTAAAGAAGCTCCGGAAACCGAGGGCGCAGCACAACTCCAAGCCACTTCCTATACTCAAAGCAATACCGAAGCCGGGTACCTGTGTCCGGTTTGCCGCGAAAGTGAATATACACTGAAGATGAGACAGCCCTGGCCTTGTGATCATCTGGTTCACTTGGGATGCTGGGACCGGTGGATAATATCTAAACTATCTGGACAACCTGGTGACACGTTCACGTACCCGACTTGTCCGTACTGCCGCATGACTACCCCGATTGCCGATCAATCTGTGGAACGAGAGCAAGGCATTTTGTTGCGCATCTTGGCGGGCGATTCATCTGCATTTGATGATGACCCGGCCCTAGCGGACATCACTTCCGACGCTCTACGGCGACGCCGTTGTGAGGATTTTGCTAACAGATGGACAGGAGTGACAGCATTTTCTTTGATTCTAACTGTCCCATTGCTAATCTGGCTCCTTATACGAGCTTCTATATAAGACCTACGACGAGGACCGGTACATACCGAGCAGCGTAGCTGTCCATGAAGTGGAGGCTCCGCCTGGGCAATATTTCAGAATGGGCCTGAAAAACCCACTTTGGACACTCAGCCGTCTCCCGAAAAATCCTTCTAAATAAGTTCTAAATAACTTCTGTTCGATGTAGGCTCATGGCCTGTATTTTGTTCACCTTCTTGTCAAGTTACTTCATACCCATTCCCCCCTCATTTTTTTCAATCTTTATTCTATTACAAATTCCTTGTTCAAGAAGATAAAACCAGGATCAGTTGAAACTATACGCGTTCTTCCGCTGTACCTTCTTGTCAGACTGATTCATCAAAACACGTCCAATAGCCAGCTAAGAGCATCCGCCCCCGTTGGGGTAAATCTTTAGGTAAGCAGCGAGCCCGGCATTGCAAGGCTCCGTTGCTAACTTACGGAGAAATCTCACCCTCGTCAGGTGGCATCAGCTCTTTAGGCAACAATTACTCAGCTAAAGAGGAACCACACACCACCGTACACATCTAGCATTCTCGCTAGGTAGCACAATACACATGACTGGGTCATCAATCAACTGCACAACAACATACACCCCAGGCAACTAGGACCAACTGGTCCAGGGACAGAGCAATCATAGATGCATACCACTCGCCCTTTCCCTTCTGGGACCAATTGGTCCAGGAAGGGAGAGAGCTCTCTTCCCTCCGGGACCAATTGGTCCAGGAAGGGAGGGGGTGACAACCTCCTGGAGTGTGCTATGTCCTTATATGCTCACTCTCTTCCCTCCGGGACTGATTGGTCCAGGGGTTTTACTTACTTTGTTCTGTGGTGTTTGTTGGCAGGTACCTGTTTCCAGTGTTTGCTGAAGGAGATAGAGGTGAGTGTAGTCGGATGTGGAATCGGGATTGTATGTATGGATGTGTGGTGAGGGATGTGTGTTGGACCATTTATGTGTGATGAGGGATGTGTTGGACCATTTTTTTACAATTGGTCTTGCTAGGGCTAGCTAACAAGCCTCTGTAGGGGTTTGTAAAGTTATGAACCCTTACAGAAAATTGAGGAAAATGGTTTGTTAAAGAGCCCTCACCATGGGAAATCTGGGCTCACTGGCTGATGAGTGATTCCAAGTCACTAGTCATTCACATGAAATGATTTTGTAACTACTCTGCAAGGGTAAATGAGATTACCATTCATTTCACCAAGGAAGAAACTAAATTTCTTTTGAGTTTCACTCAGATGGAAAATTGATTTAATCAGAAAGTATTATAAAAGTCACTAGGTATTCACTCAGGTAGTTTTCATGAATTTACTTCAATTTCAATTTGATTTCTCTTTGAAATCATTGGAATTTCGCTGTAGTCCATGGTCAACAGTCACAAGGCAATATTCTCAAGACCATAATACAAGAGTCACAATAATTCATATATCATAAGTTCATAACCCAAAGACATATGAAATAACACAACACATAAAGCATAACACATGATACATAATATATAATACATAATAAATCGCACACAGTTTATATTAAAAAAGGGCATTGATAAAAAACCCCGGTAAAACTGCGCCTACACGCGGTTTTACCGGGGGGCAACGTTGTTGCCCCCGGCAAGCGACTTGTACCGGCTTGCCAAAGAATAACTCCTTGCCAAGCTGGTACAAGCTTGTACCAGCCCGCCTGCCAAGGAGCTATTCCTGGGAGAGTAGGTGCAAGCCGGTACCTGCTTGCCAAGGGATAACTTCTTGTCGGGCTGGTACAAGCTTGTACCAGCTCACCAAGGAGATATTCCTTGGCAAGCCGGTACAGGCTTTAACCTGCTTGGCAAGGAATAACTCCTTTCCAAGCAGGTACAAGATTGAACCAGCCCGCCAAGGAGTTATTCCTTGGCAGGCAGGTGCAAGCCGGTACCTGCTTGCCAAGGAATAACGTCTCAGCAAGCTGGTACAAGCTTGTACCAGCTTGCCGGCGGCAACAACGTCGCCCCCCGGTAAAACTGCGTGTAGGCGCGGTTTTACCGGGTTTTTTTTATCAATGCCCTTAAAAAATACATATTATATATTAGATATTGCATATTACATATTACATTGCATATTACATACTACATACTACATATTACATATTATATATTACATATTAGGGGGTATCAAATTTGACCAAATCCACACTTATGTAATTGCCTGGTCTTGACGAATCCACCATTTCCAAAACAGTTGATAAAATTTGAAAAAAATTAATTTATTGCGTCAGCACCTATCAAGTATCAAACTAAACCCACATTGATTTTGGGCAAAAAGTCATTTTTTATTTTTCCTGCAGCTGATAAACACTGCCGTGGGTCCGCTTCCATGATTCAACCCCTTCAATTTCATTCCCCAGCAACAGCCATTTTATTCCCACTCATCCATTTGCTACTGAC
Source organism: Puccinia coronata f. sp. avenae (assembly GCA_002873125.1). Taxonomy (NCBI): domain Eukaryota; kingdom Fungi; phylum Basidiomycota; class Pucciniomycetes; order Pucciniales; family Pucciniaceae; genus Puccinia; species Puccinia coronata. The sequence goes on along the minus strand of PGCI01000059.1, from coordinate 295,309 downwards.
TCTTTTGACTCCTCTCAGAATAGTACTTCACAAATCAGCCTTTACAAAGCACACCATTTCATCAACTCCACAATCAATCTTTCTCTAGTTCACTGACTCCTCTACCAATGGTTCTCCAGTTCAGTAAGTTCAGTGCTTGCCATCCAGTTTGTTATGCTTATCATATTGATCATCTTCTTGTAGGAACTTAGCTGATACTTTTCCTGTTGACCTTCTCCCAGAATCATGCCTCCCAAAAAAGCAATCATAAAGAAAGCACCCCCCAAGAAGCCAACAAGGGGAAGAAAACCCACAAAGAAAGCTGCCAAGGTTTCTACCAATAACAATGCAGCTGAAAAAACCACTGGCCATCTGAAGAAGGAAAACTACCTTGTTATCATCAATTGGCTAAAAATAAAGAAGAATTTTGATGCCTGCTTTGGAACGGGGAAGGCACCTCTTGTGGGATGACTGCTGTGGTGTTTCATTCCTGCTCCAATGCCAAAGAGGTACATTTCATATATTACAAGTTCACTTACAAGATGTAAACTAGAATAGGATACAAGAGGAGGAAGATTAGGGAGGAGTACAGAAGGAATCCAGAAGAACACACGATACACCAACATCACAGAATAAACAACAAGGACGAGTTACACCAACAGCAATCAGGAAATACGGACGATGGTAGCAGTACAAGGAGCGGACACAGGGGGAAGAAGGGGAAGAAGGACCAGGAGGAGGAGAGGCCTAGACCCTGAACAGGATGGAAGCTGGAAGGATTGGAAGAAAGAAGGGGTGATGGAAGGTGTTTCAGCCCCTGGATGGAAGAATAGAAGAAGGAGGAAGAACGGGCTGTATTTTACACAGTACAGGGGGGGAGTGGGCACAGAAATGATGTCATGCTGTGCAGATATTATGTCATGCTGTGCAGATATGATGTCATGCTGTGCAGACATGAAGTCATGCTGTGCAGAAATGATGTCATGTTGTTCAGCAATGATGTCATGCTGTGCTGAAACCATAGCAACAAGGAGCAGGCTGTGCAGCTGACCAGTTCACCTGCAGCATAAATCCCTCAAAGGACCTTCCCTTGGAGCTAAATTCCCTCAACTTTTCCTATATAGGGAGGTCATTTCCCCCACCACTGTTGTTTTCTTTTTCCTCAGCCACTTACTAAGAGAGTATAGTGTGTCTCACCAGTCATCAAGTTAGTCATCAAGTGTAGTCATCAAGTGTAGTCATCAAGTGTAGTCATCAAGTGTAGTCATCAGTGTTATCAGTCAATAAGTCAATCAATCAGTTATCAACCCCAACAATAAAAACATTTCTCAAACCCCCAATCAATCAACAACAACCCAATCAATCAACAAACAAATCAATCATCAACAAACTCAACAATCATCAAAAATCACCTGCAATAGTCCAACAAACTATTGCACTTTCACATAATCAATCCCACAGTTTGATTATCCATATCATTAGTTATAAGTGGTCTACTCAAATACAACAACGTATAAGTTCTAAGTCTGATTGAGATTGCTATACTTAGTAACCTTAATCTTGAAATCAGCCATTTCTCTTTTTATATTGATTTTAAGATTCCTTACAAAGGGTATAGTATTTATAAAGGGGCAGGCCAATAAACCACCCGTAAACTGACTGTTTTAGCCTTTCAACCTAACTCATTTCCCCCAGCTGGATCTTTACCAAATATTATCATTTGTCCCACAGGAGTCCTACACCCCCCAAGGGTACAATCAATGGATTTGAGCTGATGGCAATCAACCTGCAAAATCAGTCACTCTCCAAAACCAGTCTGACTTCTAAGCAGATGAACAATTGCTTCAACAGTTACAAGGACAAGTATAAGAAACATCACACTCTATCCCTGGCAACTGGTTTTGGACTTACTCCTGAGGACCGACAGACGGGCATCCAAAAAATTGAACAGAAAGTAAATAGCCTGTGTCCCCATTATCAAGCAATGCATGAGCTCATGGGTAACAAAGCTTTTGTAAACCCTTTGTATAAGGTGGATGCTCAGAAGGATGTTGAAACCACTGACCCATCAGACTCTGACAACTCTGATGACTCTGACAACTCTGACAACTCTGAAAACTCTGACAACTCTGATGACTCTGACAACTCTGACAACTCTGACAATGGCAAGGAAAAAGACTCAGACAATGCATCTGTTCAATTGGTCAGGGAAGAAAAAACGAGTGAATTGGTAAGATAATCCGTTTCATTTTACTCCTTTCTGTCTCAGATATACTGAGTTGTTTGGGCAATATCTTGTAGGTGGAAAACATTTATAAATATGTGGAGAGTTTTAATTGTTTTGAAAATAGACAAGAGAGCAACCAGGTGTACTGTTTGAAAAGTTTTGATTGCCATTGTGATGTGATTCCAACCTTGCTTTTACTTACTCTATTTTTAGGAAGATGAAGACCCAGAAAGTCAAACCAAGCAGACTAATCATGCTTTAGATCCTGAATTACTTGATTACAACCCACAAAACCAACAAAGGCCAACAACTAGTCCCAACAACAAACCCCAACAATCCACCCAGCACAAAAGGAAACAAAACACTCGGTATCGCCAGCGCCGTGATGCACTCACAGCAATAGAAAGGGCCCTAGACTCCAGCTCATCCAACCAATCCTTATCATCTGAGGTCATCATCCCCACCAATTCACCAAAGAAGAAGACTAAGAAGAATAATAAGAAGAAAGCCAATGCCAACAATCTTGCCACCCGCGCCTCTCTTGCTCAAACTCCCCAAAATGCCAATAAGGGCAAACAATGGGCATCCAACTCCGACAAAATCAACCCCAGGAGTCACTCCACTCCAGCTTCCAAGAACAATAATGCATTTGCCCACTATGAGGAATATGCTTTGAAAAGGGATGCTGGTAAGTATCTTCAGTTACAATGCCTTGTGATACCATCCTTTTACTGATTCACAAATTTCATGGTTTCAGGGAAGGCTCAGGTGGCTCAGGCAAGCCTTGACTTCAAGATCAATAAGTACCAACACCAGCTTGCAATCGATAATAAGACGGTTGAATTGTAGGAGAAAAAGTTCATGCACTTGTCCAAGTTAGAAGAAAAGAAATGGCATCAAGAGCTAAAGATGGATGAAAAGAGGTTGGAATGGGAGAAGGATGAGAAGGTGAGGGATCAAACATTTGAGCTTTCCAAGCTGGGGACTTTGGCAGACAAAGAGAATTTAGGGAAGAAATATGAGCTTGTGACACAGTGTGTTACAAGTGGCAAAAGTACTGAAGAGATTGAACATTTGGCCAAATTGTTTAATTAATTTTTATTTGCATCATGTTCTTTTATTATAAGAGGGAAAGAAAGTAACAAGTTTAACAGGAAGAATCTAACAGAGCGCCAATATCTCTAATGATCCAGTTTCTTTTTTCTGTATCATCTTCATAGACATGATCTCTAATTTTTAAAAAGGCCCTTTCAGTCTTTTTGGGAAGTTGGACAGATAGACCCATTTGTGTGTCTTGTGAGTCTGATGAGGTTTGGGAGGGTAGAGTGAAATGAGAATAAGAAGTCGCTTTCCATGCACATTCCACTATACCGTCAAAGCCTGTGAAGTCAATACCAAAAGGCTCCCCTGGAAAGATGAGTTGACCCCCCTTCACCTGAAGATTTTCCTCAACAAGATTTCCAGTGTCCTTCTTGATGGGAATCCACATGACAAAGCTGAAGGGAGAAGCGTTGGTATCCATGTGAGATGTGTTTGCAAAGGCGCCTATTGTGAAGGAGAGATGAGAAGTGAAAGAATTATCATCCCTCTCAAAATGAGGCGCTATTCCAGGGGCTTGAAGGACTTGATGATGTAGCTTGACTTCATCAAATAGTGGTTGAGAAACAGATTGAAAGTGATCACCAATAAAATTGTCAATTTGTGGAACGTGAGTTTGAAGGTCTTCAAAACCAAGTTGATCCTGTCTAACTTTAGCTGAAATGCCTTGAATACCAACTTTTGTTTTTACCTCAAATCCTTTCCACCATCCAAGACTGTACATATTGCCAGAATAAGCAGGGCTGTTGGACTTGGTTGGATTTTGGAATTTTGTTTGAGCAATCAGATCAACGTTGTAACCGCTGCGCTTTGCTGAAGAAAGCGGTCATTCAGCGAAGCGCAGCGGGGGACCGCTACGCAACCAGCCCAAAAAGCGGTGGCGTGGCGGGATTATTTCTGCGCTACCGCTGAAAGTAGCGGCTCCCCGCTTTTTCCTTATCCAAAAAAGCGGTAGCGCAGCGGGCGGAGCCGCCACCTTCAGCGCAGCGCAGCGGCTGCCAAAACCGCTGCGCTTTCTGCGGCACTAAAATTACACCATTGCTTCCAACGGTGTAGCTGCTGCAATTTAACAAAAAAAAACTTTCAGCGCAGTGCAACGGGTGACCGCTGCGCGCCCAGCCCAAAAAGCGGTAGCGCAGCGGGATCATTGCTGCGCTACCGCTGAAAGTAGCGGTTCCCCGCTTTTTCCTCATCCGAGAAAGCGGTAGCGCAGCGGGCGGGACCTCTACTTTTAGCGCAGCGCAGCGGCTGCCAAAAGCGCTGCGCTTTTCTCAGCAAAGTGGTTTCAACGTTGATCAGATGTTGGCCAAGGAATTGGTATTGGGCCACCTGTCACATACAATAATATCAGGCTGTAAATGGGCTCGGGTGGCCCATGGGCTACCCGTGACCCGCCTGGTCTCGGGGCGGGCTTGGGCAGTCCACTTGGCAAAGAAGCAGAAATGTGACCTGACCCGCAAAGACCCGGTTATTGTTTTAGGCCGGGTATGGACAGGTTTCCATACCCATGGGCCGGCCCACCAGGCCCAAAAATGAGCTTCAGAAAGGCTGGCGAGCTACAAGAAAGTCCCAGTCCGCCCTATCCAATCCCCTGCTGCGCAGGCAAAGCATCACTATTGCGGGCCGCATACTCACATCAGGGCTGGACCACTGGTTTGATTGTGTAGCTTTGATGTCTGAGGTCTAGGCAACATCTAGATGGAAGAACCAAAAATGGCATCAAAAAGAACCAAGAAGCGAGTCCTAGAATCTCCACCCTCCTCTCCAAAAGACATTACAAGCAAAGAATCTCAGCCTACCAGCTCTGAAATAGTAGAAATATCTGATGCATGACAGGCAGCCACTTCACAATCTGAAGCAACGGAGATGTGTGAAAGTACTCAAACTGCTACACCGGCTCAATCTACAATTTCTGGCACTGTTTCCAAGAATATCAAGAAGCAAAAAACAACAAGTGACATCTGGACTCATTTTTCCACCAATGGCCAAGGTAAGTAAAATAATGTACATTTTATTTTCCTATATCACATTTACATTCTGATCCATCTCATTTTTTTTGTTGATCCATTAGGAACTGAGCTCAGAGCCATCTGCAACTACTGTCAATAAAACCTGTCAACCAAGAGCAGCAGTGGCACAAACCATCTTCACAGGCACCTCCAGAGCTGCAGAACTTATCTCAGCAAAAACAAACAAACTCTTCTTAAATTACAACCAACCAGTGGCTCCTCCAACTTCTCAACATGGATATTCTCCCAGAAGGCCTCATCTGAAATTGTTACAAAAATGATTGTTGCTCACAAACAACCTTTCACAACTGTTGAGTATCCTTTATTCCGTGCTTTGCTTGCCTCTTTGCAGCCCAAATTCCAACTACCGTCTTGTAACACCTTGAAAACTAGTATCATCTCCATGTTCAACAGCATGAAAGAAAAGTTGTCCAAGTCACTTGAAGATGCCAATAGTGTTGCTTTGACAACGGATCTCTGGACGTCCACGCATCAAGACCCTTTCATGGTGGTTACAGCCCACTACATCTGCTCCGACTGGAACCTTCACAAGCAAGTGATATCTTTCAAACCCCTCCCAGCTCCCCATACTGGAATTGCAATTGCCGAGAAATTAATCAAAACAATGGTTGATTGGAAAATTATTAAAAAAGTCTCTTTCATTACGGTTGAAAACGCCTCATCAAATGATGTTGCCCTTGCTCGTGTATCTTCCGTCCTCTGTGAACAAACTGGCCACCGGGTTGACTTGAATGGACAATACTTCCACGTTTGATGTGCTGCACACATTATCAACCTAGTTGTTAAAGATGGTCTCAAGATCACTTCACTGGCTGTTAAGAGGATTCGTGAAAGCGTTCAATACTCGAAAAGCACAGCTGGACGCAAGCAACTGTTTCAAGAGGCAATTGTGTCAAGCAGCACAAAGTCTCAAGCTCTGCATTTGAAAGACATCCCAACTCGCTGGAACTCAACATACTTGATGATAAAATCCTCGCTCCCTTATAAATATGCATTTAAGCATCTCGCAATTTCCAGTGCAAACTACAAATTCAATCCAACGCCTAAGGAATGGGAGGAACTCACAACAATTTGCAATTTCTTATTGATATTCCATACGGGTAAGTACCAGGGTCCGATTCTTATTATAATTCAAAATTTTAATTCTTATTGACCCAATTTTAATTTAATTCTCACCCCACCGGCTTCAGCAACCTTGAAACTTGGAGGGACGCACTACGCAACAGCACACAGTGTGTATAAAATGATGCACAAGAACTCAAAGAAAGCAAGAAGAGCGGCAACGCTCACATTATCAAAATCACCGAACCAATGGAAGAGAAGTTCAACAAGTACTGGTCAAACAGGCAGCACTTCAGCGCTATCGCACTTGCCTTTGACCCACGCTGTAAGCTTGATTTAATCAAGTTCTTGCTCTCAGAATTGATCGGGCAACATCATCAACAGCAACAATCGAAAATATCAAAGATAAGCTCTATGATTGGTTTGCCTCGGTTTCTCAGTCGGCCACTAACAGATTGAAACCTGGGAAACAAAAAGAAGTAGAAGATACTAATACAAGTGCTGAGGGAGCTGACATTGAAGCCCGATTCAAGAGGTACCTTGCCAGTAAGAAGACAAACTCAGCGTTGGTCTCACCAATGGCTGAACTGGACTTATATCTGCAAGAGGCTACAGTAGCAATTGATTCCCCCAATTTTGACATTCTCACTTGGTGGAAAGTCAATTCGCTTTGCTTTCCAACCCTATCAACTTTGGCCAAACAAATACTGATGACTCCAGTGACAACAATCGCATCCGAGTCAGCCTTCTCATCAAGCGGCTGTGTTCTCAGCAATTTCCGAAGTAGCCTGAAACCCAAAACCCTTGAGGCTCTTGTGTGCACCAAGGATTGGATCTCTGTCGAAGAGGGTCTCTATGGCAAGATGAAGGAAGTCAAAATTATTGATTGATTAATTTTTTTATTTCATCACACTTCTAATAATCTATGAATCTACTATCTATCTACATATTGCCAAGAGAAATAAAGAAAGGAAAAGTGAAATGTGTTGTAGGGGTAAAGCAAAGCTGTAGCCCATTTACATGCTTGAAAAAAATGCGGGTCAACCCGCCCCGACCCAAAGCCCACCTGATTGAAAGTTGGGGCGGGTTTGGACACCTCTTGTGTATTTATGCCCCGACCCAACCCGCCCCGGGCATTTGGCCGGGGCGGGTTTGGGCACTGTTTTTGGGCCCAAACCCGGCCCATTTACAGCCTGACAATAATACAACCACAATTCAACCAAGATTTCCGCAAGCCCCCTTTGAATATTTTCTTTGGTTTAAACCCCTCTTTTCCTCTATAATTTTCCACATTTTCCATTGTATTCTATCAACCACAGTTCAGCCCTGTTTCTCTTTTATTTTCCACTATTAAATTAGCTCTATGATGTCATTATATTCCACCAACCACAACTCAGCCAGTTTTACTCATTTTCTACTCATTCCATTGTTTCATTTCCTTCCATGAACCACAAGTCAGCCATTTTTGGCTCTTCTAGTTGATTTAAACTCTCACCTTCTCATTTCATCAACCACATTTTGGCCATTCCTCTATTTCCCTCCCAAAAGATATATGAAGAGCCTGTTTCCTCCCTTCTCATTCTTCTGACCATCAGATTGTATACATCAGTACTCATCTCTGGTCACCACTCTGAATCCAAGTAATATTATTAATTCTTACTATCAGCCTCCCTGGGTATAATTGGTTACCTGGCTCTGTTAGAAGATTAGTCAAATACTTTATTTAATAAATAAGTCTTACTATCAGCCTCCCTGGGTGCAATCGGGTACCTGGCTCTGCTAGAAGATCAGCCATATTGTCAGCTTGCTACTAAGTCAGAGACAACCTGAAAAAGTAATACTAGTATATAAGAATTAATGAAAATACATGAAAAATAAAAACAACATTATTACCATATGTACAAACCCTGAAAATAGTACATATGCTAATAATTGATACCAAATAGACATGAAATAACTATAATAATAAGGAATAATCATCAGGTACCCATAGTAACACAAAAAAGTAAGAATAATAACTAGTAATCTTATTTTTACCCACAAACCTTAACAAAGTTCTGGACCCTTAAAAATAAGTTAGAACTAAAATAAATAACCACTTTTTACAGAAAGTGTGAATAACTTCTAAACCTTGAGGATAACTTAGAATATTATGTCATATTCTGAATCCTCATGTAAAACAATGTAGGGTCCCTCACTGGAAGTACCCCCAAATTCCTACTCCTTCACCTTGAACCAATTACTTGCAAGAATTGGCCACACCCACGTGTCACAGATGCACATTACACACATATGTACTTGATATATATGCATACTGTATGTGAAAGGACCAATTATGGACTTATAATTGAGGTGTTGTGTATAGTTTGAGAGTTAGGCCCAATTGAGGTTTAAACCTCCAACCCCGCGCGTGGATTATATAATCCAATTGGAAATTGGCCAAATGCGTGGAAATAGGCAATTACCTAGTTACCAGGTATGTACAAGCATAACCAGTGTACAGGTAGATTCTACATGACGGATTTGCAAGGTTTAAGTAATAAAAACCTTGAATACCTAATATTAACACAGCCAGCGTGGCCTTTAAAGATTGGCCATAGCCATTTGTGGCCCATTTCCGTCATCTGTGGCCCATTTCAGACACAATCACATGTCAGTGTTGCTATGTACCTTGGTTACAATGACTAAATAGGTTATTAAGGTCATGGAAAGCACTTGTGACGCTGAAATAATGACCAGCAGTGCCATTGGGATGAGCCTTGTTAGTGCCAATCTCCCAAATTGGCCACATTGCGCTGGAATTCAGCAACTACAAGCACACAGGCAGGAAAGGTCCTCTACTATGAGTGAAATTAGTATATATAGAGCCCTCTTTCCACGCCAAATGTTGTTCACAATCATCATTTAGTATTACAGTCAATCAGTTACGCCGTGTCCTGTCCTATTTCAGTTACTCTGCTCTGCTTGCCTGTTTTATTCTTGGTGTTCAGTCTTAAAATCAACCTTCAAAGTGTCCAGCTCCTGCGCAGAAACCTACCAATCTACCCAGAAGCTCTACTTCACACCCCTACGTGGCTTTTTGGCGTAAAAGAAGCAACAGTGAGTACTTCTTTTATCCTTCTGTCCCCATTCTGGTTCCTTAATTGGAAAGCACTTTGGTACCACCTTCTGTTACGCAGAAACCCATTGTTTGCTTAATCAGATACCACCCTGCTTAGCAGATCTCTGATTTAGAGGGCACCTACAAACACCCCTGCGCCAGCAGGCCGCTCTATAAAAAAGAATTATATTCTTTTTATTTCTTTCTTTACTACTTTTCTACGTGGAAATACCCCACTCTACCCATCACTTGCACTCTTATCACCTTGTGTAGCTAAAAGGTACTAGCCCTTGGCATCACAGAGGCTGAAACATATAAAACATCCTCTTAGACATATCTAAGCATCCTCAACAAGCCACACTACTCTTTAAGAGTCCATACTCTTATTCTTGTTCAACAAACACTCCCAGCTATTACGAGAGGCAGCCCTTCAAGCACACATCCCTCTCAAGCTCTATTCTCCACCAAGAGTAGTTCCACATCAGGTCAAAAGTTGTGCCAGAGTTGCCAAAGACCAACTCCCATTGGTCACTTTTTTGTTTTTTTTGTGGTGCTTTGCTTGGTGTATGCTCGTTACATTTTTGTGACATTTGAATTTGTACTCTGGTGCACGATTGTCCAGCAGAGTACCATTTCAGATTTCACAGTGGTTTACAGGTGTGTGAAAGGTTTCAAAGGCTGTTTTTGCCTTTTTGACTGGACACAGGTTAAAATGGGACAACATGGGTGAAAATCCAACTTTGCTGGAAAGTTTGGTCCAAGGCATAACATGTGCACATGGGGGTAGGTAAAGAGCCAAAGATCAAGATTTTAAAATTCCTAAAAAATGCAGGACCAACTACAATGAATTGTGGCATCCCAAAAATAGAAGATGGTGAATTAATTCCTTTCAAAAAAACACATTATGTTGAAGTTTTTTTGATTCAAAAAAAAAAGAAAAAATGAGGTGATTTTTTGAAATGAAATGATCAAAACAAAAGTATATTTGCAAAATAATGATAAATTCAGAACCCTGGTTTTTTTAGTATCAGTTCAGGCTTGCATGCTTCAAGTTTTCCACTTGAGCTCAACATAACATCACTACCACCAGGGGAGAATTTATGGCACTGGCATGCCGCTGCCACTCCATGTGTTTTTACTGGAACCCGGGGCCAATGATCCTATGTGTCAGTTCCCTATGAACCTGAAATTATGTTGATGTGGGTTAAGATAATTGGGCAACATCTTCTGAAGTGAACCACAAAGCAAGCTGATATTCAAATGATCAAAATTGTAACTTTATAATAAATGAATCCACAAATCATATAGAACCCAAGCTGAACTCAAGTCAATCTTATGATTTTCTGAGTTCTTGAATTCTCCAATCAGTATTGGTCCATCTTTAAATAATTCTTCTTTAATATTAATACATCAATATTTCCATTCATTGACATGTGGAGAATCATTCTGATTAACAAGTCTTTATCAACTATCATTTATTATTTCTTTGCAGTGCCTAAATAATTTTCAATCTAAACCTCTTGAGAAAATCTTTTCTATAACCTTATAGATGATGAAAAAATATTCATAAAAAGGATTCAAACCATATTGAGTACATTTGGAGCTAAATTTAGAGGTCTAATTTTCTTTAGAAGTTGAATTTTGAAAGTTTTATACACGATTACATATGTCCCCTGGTTTTTAGATTTCATGAAGTCCTAAGTTTACTAAAAAGAATTGAATTTCCATCAGAAAAAGTATATCATACAATTTTTATCCAAGACATCTGAATTTTTACCCTCTTCCAAAAAATGACAAGTACACCTGATGGTAGTTGGCCTCCGTAATAATCCCCTTTAAATAAAATTTTGACTTGAATATTTTCAAAGATCATTTTTGCGCAGTCACTGTGCATTTTGCACAGCGACTGTGCATTGAACATTTGTAATAGTTGAATTTTTTTTTAAAAAAAGTTGGGTCAAAAGTTGTGCCATAGTTTCCAAAGACCAACTCCCATCGGTTGCTTTTTTGCTTTTTTTGTGGTGCTTGGTGTACGCTTGTTACATTATTGTGACATTTAAATTTTTAAGCTGCTGTACGCCCGTACACCAGAGTACAAATTCATATTTCGCAGTGATTTACAGGTGTGTGAAAGGTTGTAAAGGTGTTTTTTGCTGTTTTGACCAAAAAATGGTTAAAATGGGACACCTTTGTTGCAATCCCAAATGATTGTTTGCTGGAAAGTTTGGTCTGAGCCAAAAAGTGTACAAATGGGGGTAGGTAAAGACGCAATTCTTCAGATTTTAAAATTCCTTCAAAATGCAGGACCAACTACAATGAATTGCGGCACCTCAAAAACAGAAGATTGTGAATTCATTCCATTCAAAAAAGCACATTATATTTAAGTTTTTTTTGCCTCAAAAAAGTAAAAAAAAGATACTTCTTTGAAATAAAACAATCAAGAAGAAAGTAAATTTTCAAAAGAATGATGAAATCAGAACTGTGGTTGTTTTGGTATCAGTTCAGGTTTGCATGCTTCAAGTTTTCCACTTGAGTTGGACATAAAATCACATACACATCAAGCAACACTTGTTTTGAGATTGTTGGTGACTTCAAACTGAATTTCAGTTGAACATGCAGTTTGAATGTGCATACCTCCAAACACGGTTCAAACCAAGGGAGGGTAATGAGTTATGCAATGGCACCCGTCGACGGGTGCCATGAAATCTCCCCTGGTGTACATATCAAGAAAAACATGGTATGAAATTACCCATGAGTTCGAACTGAATTCCAGTTGAACATGCAGTTTACATGTGACTACCTGCAAACACATTTAAAAAAACCAAAGGGTAAAGAGTTGTGCAATGGCACCCGTCAACGGGTGCCATCAGATCTCCCCTGGTGAATGATTCTCCAGAGGTTCTGGCTGCTCCAGAATGATTCTGGAGGGGGTTTGGCCCCTCCAGAGTGATTCTGAAGGGGTTATGGCTCCTCCAGAGTGATTCTGGAGGGGTTTGGGCTCCTCCAGAGTGATTCTGGAGGGGTTCGGGCTCCTCCAGAGTGATTCTGGAGGGGTTCTGGCCCCTCCAGATTGGTTCTGGAGGGGTTCTGGCCCCTCCAGATTGGTTCTGGAGGGGTTCTGGCCCCTCCAGAATGGTTCTGGAGGGGTTCTGGCCCCTCCAGATTGGTTCTGGAGGGTTTCTGGCCCCTCCAGAATGGTTCTGGAGGGGTTCTGGCCCCTCCAGAGTGGTTCTGGAGCGGTTCTGGCCCCTCCAGAATGGTTCTGGAGCGGTTCTGGCCCCTCCAGAATGGTTCTGGAGCGGTTCTGGCCCCTCCAGAATGGTTCTGGAGGGGTTCTGGCCCCTCCAGAATGGTTCTGGAGGGGTTCTGGCCCCTCCAGAATGGTTCTGGAGCGGTTCTGGCCCCTCCAGAATGGTTCTGGAGGGGTTCTGGCCCCTCCAGAATGGTTCTGGAGCGGTTCTGGCCCCTCCAGAATGGTTCTGGAGGGGTTCTGGCCCCTCCAGAATGGTTCTGGAGGGGTTCTGGCCCCTCCAGAATGGTTCTGGAGGGGTTTTGGCCCCTCCAGAATGGTTCTGGAGGGGTTCTGGCCCCTCCAGAATGGTTCTGGAGGGGTTCTGGCCCCTCCAGAATGGTTCTGGAGGGGTTCTGGCCCCTCCAGAATGGTTCTGGAGGGGTTCTGGCCCCTCCAGAATGGTTCTGTGGTTCTGGAGGGGTTCTGGCCCCTCCAGAATGGTTCTGGAGGGGTTCTGGCCCCTCCAGAATGGTTCTGGAGGGGTTCTGGCCCCTCCAGAATGGTTCTGGAGGGGTTCTGGCCCCTCCAAAATGGTTCTGGAGGGGTTCTGGCCCCTCCAAAATGGTTCTGGAGGGGTTCTGGCCCCTCCAAAATGGTTCTGGAGGGGTTCTGGCCCCTCCAATGTGAGCCTGGGTCTCTTATGTGACAACAGGACACAAGAATGGGGGGCACAATAGTTGATTCCAGATAGGATAAGGAGAGGACAACTATTGTGAAGAAGAAAAGGAAGAAGGAGAGAAAGAAGAATAGAGTTATAACTATGAAGATGATGATCTTTGGCCTTCTATGGGCTATTCTGGTTCTCTCCTTAAAGGAGGATGGTTTAAGGGCAGCTAAGCTTAACCCCTCTTCTCTTAAGAAACAGAGAAGGTCCAGTCAGAGACTGCCTTGCTTTTTTATGCCAAAGGAAACTGGCAAAGGTTATGTAGCAGGAAACCTATGTGGATTTTGGCAGCAGTCCACAGAAGCACAGATGATATGTGTATTGGTTTGATTCTTTATTTGATAGAAGAAGATGATGAGAAGGATGGATGAAAAGATCAAGAGCTCAGAGGGACTTTGAAGAGAGAGAGAACTTGGAAAGAGCTGCTTACTATTCAATCAGATGACACCAAATGACCACGACGACGTAGGGATGTGATGGGATCTGTGTTGACTGAATAGTGAGGAGTGATGTTGTCCAGAGTTGTCTGTTTCTTCTAAGTTGGTGGTTCTGAGTGATGATGAAGTTCTTCTTCTCAGCCAGCTGAAAAAATGGTTAACCTTGTTGATTAAAATGCATATATTCAATATGGTTTGAACTTAGAAAATAATAGATATTCAAGGTGTAATTACTCCTCAATTATACATCACAACTATGGACAATAATAGATGAAAATGATCAGAAAAATGTGGGGAATCTGGAGAGGACTTTATTGAAGCCTTTTGGTCAACAGTGTTGTCTCTAAGGCTGACATCCAACATGGTTCTGGAGGGGTTCTGGCCCCTCCAGAATGGTTCTGGAGGGGTTCTGGCCCCTCCAGAATGGTTCTGGAGGGGTTCTGGCCCCTCCAGAATGGTTCTGGAGGGGTTTTGGCCCCTCCAGAATGGTTCTGGAGGGGTTCTGGCCCCTCCAGAATGGTTCTTTCTGGCCCCTCCAGAATGATTCTGGAGGGGTTCTGGCCCCTCCAGAATGGTTCTTTCTGGCCCCTCCAGAATCTTTCTGGCCCCTCCAGAATCTTTCTGGCCCCTCCAGAATGGTTCTGGAGGGATTATGGCCCCTCCAGAATGGTTCTTTCTGGCCCCTCCAGAATGGTTCTGGAGGGGTTATGACCCCTCTAGAATGGTTCTTTCTGGCCCCTCCAGAATGGTTCTGGAGGGGTTCTGGTCCCTCCAGAATGGTTCTGGAGGGGTTCTAGCCCCTCCAGATTGGCTCTTTCTGGCCCCTCCAGAATGGTTCTGGAGGGGTTCTAGCCCCTCCAGAGTGGTTCAAGCCCCTCCAGAATGGTTCTGGAGGGGTTCTAGCCCCTCCAGAGTGGTTCAAGCCCCTCCAGAATGGTTCTGGAGGGGTTCTAGCCCCTCCAGAATGGTTCTGGAGGGGTTCTAGCCCCTCCAGAATGGTTCTGGAGGGGTTCTAGCCCCTCCAGAATGGTTCTGGAGGGGTTCTAGCCCCTCCAGAATGGTTCTGGAGGGGTTCTAGCCCCTCCAGAATGGTTCTGGAGGGGTTCTAGCCCCTCCAGAATGGTTCTGGAGGGGTTCTAGCCCCTCCAGAATGGTTCTGGAGGGGTTCTAGCCCCTCCAGAATGGTTCTGGAGGGGTTCTAGCCCCTCCAGAATGGTTCTGGAGGGGTTCTAGCCCCTCCAGAATGGTTCTGGAGGGGTTCTAGCCCCTCCAGAATGGTTCTGGAGGGGTTCTAGCCCCTCCAGAATGGTTCTGGAGGGGTTCTAGCCCCTCCAGAATGGTTCTGGAGGGGTTCTAGCCCCTCCAGAATGGTTCTGGAGGGGTTCTAGCCCCTCCAGAATGGTTCTGGAGGGGTTCTAGCCCCTCCAGAATGGTTCTGGAGGGGTTCTAGCCCCTCCAGAATGATTCTGGAGGGGTTCTAGGCCCTCCAGAATGATTCTGGAGGGGTTCTAGCCCCTCCAGAATGATTCTGGAGGGGTTCTAGGCCCTCCAGAATGATTCTGGAGGGGTTCTAGCCCCTCCAGAATGATTCTGGAGGGGTTCTAGCCCCTCCAGAATGATTCTGGAGGGGTTCTAGCCCCTCCAGAATGATTCTGGAGGGGTTCTAGCCCCTCCAGAATGATTCTGGAGGGGTTCTAGCCCCTCCAGAATGATTCTGGAGGGGTTCTAGCCCCTCCAGAATGATTCTGGAGGGGTTCTAGCCCCTCCAGAATGATTCTGGAGGGGTTCTAGCCCCTCCAGAATGATTCTGGAGGGGTTCTAGCCCCTCCAGAATGATTCTGGAGGGGTTCTAGCCCCTCCAGAATGATTCTGGAGGGGTTCTAGCCCCTCCAGAATGATTCTGGAGGGGTTCTAGCCCCTCCAGAATGATTCTGGAGGGGTTCTAGCCCCTCCAGAATGATTCTGGAGGGGTTCTAGCCCCTCCAGAATGATTCTGGAGGGGTTCTAGCCCCTCCAGAATGATTCTGGAGGGGTTCTAGCCCCTCCAGAATGATTCTGGAGGGGTTCTAGCCCCTCCAGAATGATTCTGGAGGGGTTCTAGCCCCTCCAGAATGATTCTGGAGGGGTTCTAGCCCCTCCAGAATGATTCTGGAGGGGTTCTAGCCCCTCCAGAATGATTCTGGAGGGGTTCTAGCCCCTCCAGAATGATTCTGGAGGGGTTCTAGCCCCTCCAGAATGATTCTGGAGGGGTTCTAGCCCCTCCAGAATGATTCTGGAGGGGTTCTAGCCCCTCCAGAATGATTCTGGAGGGGTTCTAGCCCCTCCAGAATGATTCTGGAGGGGTTCTAGCCCCTCCAGAATGATTCTGGAGGGGTTCTAGCCCCTCCAGAATGATTCTGGAGGGGTTCTAGCCCCTCCAGAATGATTCTGGAGGGGTTCTAGCCCCTCCAGAATGATTCTGGAGGGGTTCTAGCCCCTCCAGAATGATTCTGGAGGGGTTCTAGCCCCTCCAGAATGATTCTGGAGGGGTTCTAGCCCTCCAGAATGATTCTGGAGGGGTTCTAGCCCCTCCAGAATGATTCTGGAGGGGTTCTAGCCCCTCCAGAATGATTCTGGAGGGGTTCTAGCCCTCCAGAATGATTCTGGAGGGGTTCTAGCCCCTCTAGAATGATTCTGGAGGGGTTCTAGCCCCTCTAGAATGATTCTGGAGGGGTTCTAGCCCCTCTAGAATGATTCTGGAGGGGTTCTAGCCCCTCCAGAATGATTCTGGAGGGGTTCTAGCCCCTCCAGAACCATTCTGGTGGGGCCAGAAAGAACCATTCCAGAGGGGCCATAACCCCTCCAGAACCATTCTGGAGGGGCCAGAAAGAACCATTCTGGAGGGGCCAGAACCCCTCCAGAACCATTCTGGAGGGGCCAGAACCCCTCCAGAACCATTCTGGAGGGGCCAGAACCCCTCCAGAACCATTCTGGAGGGGCCAGAACCCCTCCAGAACCATTCTGGAGGGGCCAGAACCCCTCCAGAACCATCCTGGAGGGGCCAGAACCCCTCCAGAACCATTCTGGAGGGGCCAGAACCCCTCCAGAACCATTCTGGAGGGGCCAGAACCCCTCCAGAACCATTCTGGAGGGGCCAGAACCCCTCCAGAACCATCCTGGAGGGGCCAGAACCCCTCCAGAACCATTCTGGAGGGGCCAGAACCCCTCCAGAACCATCCTGGAGGGGCCAGAACCCCTCCAGAACCATTCTGGAGGGGCCAGAACCCCTCCAGAACCATTCTGGAGGGGCCAGAACCCCTATCCCATTGACCCGTTCGCCAGAGAATTCGGACACGTTTGAGAGAGACCCCCACCACCTGATCTGCTTGGGAAGATGGAGTGCATAGTGATGGTTGGGGACAATCTTTGGGTTATTCAAGACAACGTTGGACATTTCGGTGTAGAGTGAGTATGCCTCCTCAAGTTTCTTTGAATTGGCATCACTAGTAGACTTCAAGGACACAATATTAGTGCAAATGACCAGTGACAAAAAGATGAGCAGCATGTTTTATTGTGGCTGGATAAACTCTGGACTGGGTTGTCGACAAAGAAGTCAATGAGGCTGAGTGGTAGGTATGTTGAGAAAAGTGAATGCCATTCACTTGCTTTGAGTTTTCCATGCTTCGGATCTCCCAAGTTTGGAGGAACTTGAGTAACGCCACAAGGAACGATAATGCTGGGTATTGCTTTCCAAATGTGCAAGAGAGCGTTGTTGTGAAAATCTCGGTTTGGTTCAGAGTCATCTGAGCCATAGTCTTCCCAATCGTCAAGCTGATCGTCATGAGTCATATGCTTGGAGGGTTCAGGTTCAAATGCCCAACGGACACGCCAGTGATGCTGTAAGATGCCTTCATACCAATTGTGCATGACACCAAGCGCCACGTTCATCACAGAATCCTAGTAGGGTAAGCGATTAAGTTCCGACCATCAAGTCCCATGAAGCTTCAACAACCTCTTTTGCTCAACAAGAGTGTCACTATCTCTCCATCTGATGGCTTGGGATCTTCTGTCTCGCCGAGTTGGATGTCAACCAACCTTCATGTCCCCCATGTTGTTCTTGTGACAGTTGCACCACGAGAAAAGAAATTAGCCGCATGAGAAGCAAAACCGGTGATTTTGTGTGTAGCAACGATATCGCCAATGAGTGCGCCCAGGTGAACTGAAAGATTACAACCGTTGGGAAACTGGGGAGTTTGCACAAAGGTGCCAGTACTGAGTAGAAGCAACTCATCAACAAGAGGAGCTAGAATGTGAGAGATCGTGGTCATGTCGGGTTCCTTGGGAGCAGGGATCATACCCGCAATGTACAAGTTGTTGTGTTTATCTCGACTGTGCGGGGGAAGATTCAGACAAGTGAGAGCTATAACCCCCATTGAGGCTTGTCGTCCAGCGAGCTTATTACTAAAAGCATTGAACCAATCAATGAAAACAGAAAATGTCAGGCGAAGCTCATTGCAAGATGGCACTCGGTCGTTCTTGAGTTGAAAACTGCGCCAGAATTTAGACTGTTGAATATCAACCACCTTGTTGTCGGTGGTTGATTGGACTTTCTGTTGCCGGGAGATGATCTGTTCTTCGATACCAAGAACATTCAGAAACCACTTCAGCCAAGAATCAAATGGCTGAGTGTGGTACATCAGACGGGGAGTGAATGGTCTGAAAGGAGGTGGGTCGGGTCGCTTGGCACAAGAGACAGGTTGCAATCCGGGTACGAGCTGGTCCATATTTGACTTGAAAAGGTCTGCGCCACAAACTTGAGCTTTCTTGGATTTTCAATAAGAACAGGTGGGTGGTATGTCTTCGGGTTCGTAGAGGCTGAAGCAAATAGGGCAGCAGACCCAGCTCTCGATTTCAGGGTCTAAGCAAAGATGTTTTGTAATTGTTCGCAAATCTTTATAGCTGTCTAGATATCTGTTACTATTGCAAGGGAGTTTTTGAAAGATCTTGACAATGAAGATAATCCAATCTTGGGCAATTCGACAGTTGTCTTGACTAACGTTACATACGAGGCTGAGCCAGGCAATAAAATAATAAATGTATCCTAAGAAAGATTCATTGATGTTGTCAGTACAGGAACAGCTAGTTGAATTTGAGAACAGCAAAACCCTAGAAATCTTACTTATAGTATCTGTTTCTGAATGTGTATCAGCTGGCTTGGATTCTGAATTGCTGGTAGGTAGAGTCATAGCAGGAGGGGGGTCGGATGGAAGCACTGATGCAAATAAACCGGGATGGTCTGAAGGAGTGTTGGTCTGCGCCCAATGCCTCCAACGGGTACTTGAGTGGACCCAACATCCAGGGATTGTTTCTCCATTGGATGATGTGGTGGTTTGTTGGATGCAGACTGGACATGTACATACCTGGAGATCCATGTTTGGTGTTATGGAGGGGGGGTTGGGATGGAAGGATGGTGTCAAAAGTGTAGCTGAGGTGAGGTGACAAAAAAGGAGGGCAGGATGGGTGAGGTGACAAAATGCAGGGGTGGTTTGTGCGAGGTGACGTAATATCAGACAGCTGACGACTGGACCCGCGCGCAAAATTGACTATGCATATTGAAAACGTCAGCGTGACGAAATTTGGTTTACGTCACCTGTTTGCGCGCTGTGTTGAGCTAAGTACACATTGCATAGAAATGAGTTTGAGGAGATGACACACATAATATGCAAGAGGTGGCATCTAAGTGCAATTAACATTGGCATTGTGGTACGCTGCAACTGATCAGACAATCTACTCTCAATACTACCCCTTGCTAGTTGCAGGGTTAGAAACAATGCACCTATCTTTTCCAAGTTCATTTGAATAGCAGCATAGCACTATCTGGGCTCATAACCTATTGAACTTGTGAAAAGTGTGGTATGAGTGATGTGGGTGTTGAACCCACAACCTCATGTACTGTGAGAGTCAAGTCACAACCTCAACTTACATGAGTGATGCTCTAACCATTTGACACCACATGCAATATGGTGACGACTTTTGAAAATCGTCACCCAGGGGATTATGGTGGCGCCGAATATATTGTCATGTGACACCCAAGCGACAGATGAATTGCCACTTGCTCCAGATTCGTCAGATGTGTCGTCAATTGACCTTTGAAATTGTCAGCTGATTTTGAAATCGTCAGCTAATTTTGAAATCATCAATTGATTTTAAAATCATCAGCTGATTTTGAAATCTCCAGCTG
Source organism: Puccinia coronata f. sp. avenae (assembly GCA_002873125.1). Lineage (NCBI taxonomy): Eukaryota > Fungi > Basidiomycota > Pucciniomycetes > Pucciniales > Pucciniaceae > Puccinia > Puccinia coronata. The sequence continues at coordinate 275,200 of PGCI01000059.1, read as the reverse complement.
ATTTTGAAATCTCCAGCTGATTTTAAAATTTCCAGCAGATTTTCAATCGTCAGCTGAAACCCAATTAGCTAGAAGGTGGAGTTGGTTGTTTTTGTAGAGCGTTAACAGTCATCTTAAGTTGTGCAATGTCTTGTGTCATCTCTTTCACGGTGTTCTGAAACATGCTTGCTTGTTGATTCATAGCCGCATTGAGCATCATTTGAATCTGAGGAAGAATTTGGGTAAAAGATTCATCATTTGAAGGTTGGTTGGTCTGAGAACCATTGTTATTGTTTAAAGACATTTGAGGAGATTCTAAGCGTGGAAAATTAATAAGGAATGATAAAGGATTAAGGAGATATTCTATTTGATTTGATTCTGGCAAAAGATAGGCTCCGAAGGGAAGGGTCTAATGTGTAGGAAATTGGGAGACAGTATCTGGGGAGGAACTGGATGGAATGAAGTGTTGGAGGCTGAGATGGTCTCCGAGACAGCCTTGCAGTTTATTTGTAACACAAACCCCATCAATTGCAGGGCCTGACAAGCAAGCCTCCAAAGGAGGCAGAGGCTACGGATTCACCAGTCAGCATCTGTCTGGACTCTGCATTGAGAATGAAGAGCAGAAATACAGAAGCCATTGCACAAAATGTATGTAAAGTGCTCCGCATTGGTCAAAAGGGCTTCACATTTTGTAGCCAGGAAGACATGCACCGGCTGGGCTGCAGCAAGTGTTGCTCAACCAAGGATTGCGGTGGCTCTTGGCCACAATGAGGAGTTGACAACATAGCAAGCCTCTCCACTACGAACATTTGTAATTTTACCCAAAGAAAAAACAACTGTTTGGGTTAGGCAAAATGTTAAATTTTTTCAACAAAATGGCTCAGTGATAAAAATTGAGCAAAACTGAGCATGCTCAGCAAAATCCCCTAAAATTGCCAGAATGAATAAAATTGATTTCTGCTCAGTTTGTAAAAAAAAAAAAAATTGCTGAGCATGCTCAGTATAGCTTATTTTTCACTTCCAACCATTTTTTGTAAAATTGGGTATATGTTTTGCCCATCCCAAGTTCACATTGTCCTTCTGGGTAGAATTGCAAATGTTTGTAGTGCTCCTTTGGAAGGTTGCTTTGCAAGTACAAATCAAAGTATAGGTGACAACTTGGGCTTGAGCTGACAATTGTAAACCAGCTGACAATTGAAAACCAGCTGGCGATTTCAAAATCAGTTGGCGATTTCAAAATCAGCTGACGATTGCAGAATCAGCTGACGATTTGAAAGGTCAGCTGACGATACATCTGACAAATCTGGAGCAAGTGGCGATTCACCTGTCACCCAGGTGTCACATGAAAATATGTGCGGCACCACCAAAATCCCCCGGGTGACGATTTTCAAAAATCATCACCATATTGCATGTGGTGTGAGCTAAGTACACATTGCATAGAAATGAGTTTGAGGAGATGACACACATAATATGCGAGAGGTGGCATCTAAGTGCAATTAACATTGGCATTGTGGTACACTGCAACTGAGCAGACAATCTACTCTCAATAGTATTACGCCTGTTCTGAATTCCAGGACATCACTGGCCAAGTTTTATCCCCCCCTCAAAATGAATAGTTGTTTTTTTTTTCTTTTCCATTTCATCTTTTGACCCGCCAAAAAAATACAAAAAAAATAAAAAATCAATTGAAAAAATTGTATTTCATGTAAATTAGTCTATATGTATTTAAGGTGAAGTAATCTAACAATGATACCCCCCAATCTTGAGTGTGTAGTGAGGAGGAGTGCCAGCGGCCTTGATATAGGCGGGCGTGGCACTCTGGCTTGGGTGTGGCCAAGCGAGGCTTGGGTCGGGCCCGCCCAAGCTTTGGACCGTGCCAGCTGGGGGTTTGCAGAGCGACCAGCGAGGTTGAGGGTATGCCAAGTTTGATTTAGAGGTGGCCACGCGCGCTTTGGGATTGGCCCAGCACACTTGGCCTTTTGATGGCCTGACTTTGGCCTGTGCCCAGCGGGGCTTGATACACCATATGTTAAAATTTTGCAGCTTGTGGAGACGGCAATTTTTTTAAGATTGTGATATACGCTGTATCATTTTGGAGGTCTTGATTGGTTACATATTGGGTGTTCAGAGGATCAGAATTGCTGAATGTGGTGCTCCGTGGATGGGGGTGCTGGCTCAGGGCAGCTCATATGTAGAATGGATGGCCCAGACAGCGCCAAGGAACAATATGGGGGACACAAGCCCGTGGTTGTGCTGACCGCTTGAAACGTTACCTCATGCACTGCCGGCATTAACCGGTCGAACACGGCTGCTTGAGCGGTGCTTGAACAGCCATGTTCAACCGGTGGTCGGACGGACACTGTCTGACGGAAGCGAGAGCCAACTGGTCGGACAGATTTGTCCAACCGGTCCCGGCTGGTCCTGTGCAACCGGTCCCAGGAACTGATTGGACAGGCCTGTCCGACCCGCCGGCAGGTGCTTTGGTCGGACAGTGCCTGTCTGACCACCGGTCGAACACGGCTGTTCAAGCACCGGTCAAACACGGCTGTTCAAGCACCGGTCGAACACGGCTGTTCGAGCACCGCTTGAACTGCCGTGTTCGACCGGTTAATGCTGGCAGTGATGTCCACTACACAGCGGGACAAGTGGGCCGCCCTTTTTTCGCCCCGGTGAAGTGCCTGGGACTGGGCAAATGGGAACCGTCAATGGTGCGCTCATCGGATTTACGTCACCGATGCGTGACTGGGGGTCGTCATGTTGTCGACTGCGTCGCGTCCCATCGGCAGCAAAGATAATTTACCGAAACGGCATACAGCTTGGCCCAACTTGCAGCCGCAAAATATAGAGGCCGCTTGCGGCTCGAACCCACACCAGAAGCACCAGGCAGCTGGCCTGGGTACTACTGCAGGTAGATACGACTCGGTCACCAGACATTTATTGCTCTAGGAATATGGCGATACTAGTCCCCTCATTTTGCAAGTTTACTACTCGCACTTGACTGTTTTTTTGGACAAGTTCTTTTTTTTTTTCAAAAAAAAAACCCCAATGGGAATCACTTTTTCATGCGACTTGCTTAATAGGATTCCTTCTGACGCACTTTGCAAGGAATGAACTTGGGAGCAATGCGGCTATAGGGGCGCCATTGTTGTGCCCTTGTACCGACACTGAGACCGAGGACGGCCCAGGGGTGGAACTATCGCCAACACCAGGACGTTCTTACGTTGCGCCCTCAAGACCGGTCGCGGCGCTGGGGCGGTACCAAGCAGCTTGTGCAAGGTCGTCATTGGGGCCCGCCTGTGACGACTCTGGTTACAGGCGCATCACGGTGGCGCACCTGTTCCGCCCCGGAGACCCGTGGAGGCGCAGGGGCGGTATGGGGACCGGCTCAGGGACGGTGTCTCAGGTGGCGCCCCTAGTGCGTTTCACACAGTCCTGTGACCAGGCTGGGACCGCAGCGTCCTTGGGGCGCGCCCTGAGTTGGGAAATCGTCCCGCTGTGTACATATTTACATATTCTTTGGGGGCCCAGCCGGGGGTGGCAGCGGCTCCCGCTGGCTGGGGAGGGACTTGATATATCCCTGAGGAAAATCAGCTCCCTTTTCTTTTTTTTTAGCTTTGGGGATTTGCATGATATGTATCAGCGCCAGGACTGAGGATGGTGATGCAAAACTTGACTGGTGTAATGAAGCAATAATCAAGAACCTATGGCATGTATCCATGAGGCGGCAGTCATGTATGTACTGTAGGTCAAATGTTGAGTGTAAAAAGAACAATGACCAAGGGGATGGACTACAAAAATTACGTCAATGATTGTATTGCAAGTGTAGGTAATTGCTTGTCCCAGTCAATGATGATAACGACTTGTTGGCCAACAGCCGTAAACACATGTGTGTCATAAGGCGCAATAGTTTTCTGCAGCCATTGTTTCTCACCTCGGGCGGGATCACGGACCCTGTAATTCTGAGGAAAGTTCTTCCATTGATTAGTGAGGCGGATTAATGTGTCATCCTCGGGGTCGTTCACTCATTGGATGGATCCGCTGAGTGTTCTTTGTGCCAAAGTGCTTGGGCTCTCCTCTGTTTCCCACTTGATCCCATCTCATTGATTCATACACTGCAGTGATCTCCCCAGCCAAATCATTAGCTTGCCCGGTCCCGCCACTCAAACAATCCGCCACCCATTCTTCCTCGCCAATCCTGATGATCAGTGCCAGGATGGTGGAAAGCCTGATGATGAGCACAGTGATTATTGGCAACCCGCTGAATTTCATCTTGCTATATTTATCTATACTCTACGAATCCAATATGGGTAGGCAACAAAAAGGGAGGGCCAGGTTTAGCACGCGGTTGTTGATGGAATGAATTGGGGCCAGTAGACACGGTGCTGGAAGGATGATGTCATTGCTTCAGCTATGAATGGAAACAGAAGAAAAACAAAGGAAAGAAAAGGAGAATGAGATGAGAAAAAGAAAAGTGATGACTACATACCTGGGGCCAGTGGACACGGTGCAGGAAGGATGAGGAGAGTCATCCTTCCACGTCCGTGGTCCCAGGTATAGTGTGTGGTCTGTGACAAGAGCGAAACAGCCACGTGACAGGTCTAAAGCAGAAGGAAAACAAAGGAGGAAGACTACTCCAACATTTGTAAACGGGCCATCGGGCGGAGAAACCTTCCCGCTCAATGGCCAGTATATACTGGCCATCAAACGAGGTCTCTCCGCCCGATGGCCGGTATGTAGTGGCCATCGGGCAGGGAAGTCTCCCGGCCTGATCGCCAGTTTGTATCGGCCATCGAGCAACTTCCCTGCTTGATGGCCAATGTATACTGGTCATCAGGCGGGTAGGTTTCCCCGCCCGATTGGCAGTATCTACTGGCCATCGCGGGGGTGTGCCTCCCTCCTTAGTGGCCTGTGTATGCTGGTCATCAGGCGGGGAGGTCCCCCCCCCCCCTATTGCCACTACGTACTGGCCATCGAGGGGGTGTGCCTCCCTCCTTGGTGGCCAGTACATACTGGCCATCGAGTAGGGGGACCGCTCGATGGACAGTGGCCATCGCGCAGGGGGACCGCTCGATGGACAGTGGCCATCGAGCAGGCAGGTTTCCCCGCCCGACGGCCAGTACACACTGGCCATCAGGCGGGGAGGTTTCCCCGCCCGATGGACAACATGTACTGGGCATCGAGCGGGAGGGCCTCCCTCCCCGATGACAAGTGTGTCCTGGCCACCAAGCCGTCTTGGAGGCCCTCCCTGCTTGATGGCCAGTAACTACTGGCCATCGGGGGTCTCCCTGCTTGATGGTCTAGCCTAACTAAGCCTCTCGAACGGAGGGTCCGGGGACCCGCCCGGAGGGCTCTCCGTAGGAGAGGCTTATGAGTTATCTCTGGATTCTGGCATGGGAGCTTCTTCTAATTTCAGGAATTTCATCATAATTTGTAATCAATTGTAAATAGAGCCAATACTATGCGTCTGGGGGCCCATTGGTTTGGATCCAAGATAGCCAGACATCTTGGCTTCAACTTGGCCTCCTCAAAATTTTAATCCACCCGGTACTTCTCTCTATCCAAGAGATTTTAAAATTATGTTGGGTTTTCCCAAAATCCAACACTCAGAATATGTACTTGCGCAATTATGTCAAAATGAACTGCTCATTCTGGTACATCCAGTATGAGGCGTGCTGTAGGTGTGTATGCCTTGTTGTGTTTTTATCTCCATAAGCCATGTACTATGCTTTATGCGTAGACGTGCGTCCGTACAGCTCTGGATACATGAAAACAAGTGACCGGATGATAAAAATCCCAATCTTTGCGGTAGCTTGCCTTGGGAAAGAAATGGTGCAGCGTCATGAAAAGGATGGCAAAATGTGCGCCCAAACTGAGGGTTCAACATGCCAAAAAGGCATCAAAGACATGTTAGTGGAAGTGTGTGAAAAATACCATTCAAACAAACCCCCACCAAAGCGTTGGAAACGCTCACGCCAAAAAGTTGACATTACATACAAGCCCCTCCTTCGGAGGCCTCGCAGGGCAAGGGGCGCTTCGCGCCGCCAGGCAATACCTGGCCCTCTGAAGCAAGGGGATTGGGGTAAAGCTAGCTTGATGGTTAACAACTACTGGCCATCGGGGGTCTCTCTGCTTGATGGCCAGTAACTACTGGCCATTGAGCAGGGAGGTCTCCCCACCTGATGGCCAGTGTGTACCGGCCATTGAGCAGGGAGGTCTCCCCGCCCAATGGCCAGTATGTACTGGCAATCAAAGGGAGCGATCTTGATACATAAATGAGGCTTGCCGGATATCTCCATTATTGTACATATATATCTATCTAAACACATATTTATGTATGTACATAATACTGGCTGTAGCGTCAGCTGCGCTTGGTGTGCAGCTTGAACAGAGCTGCACACAGCTTCCTTGACGTCGCTTGTCAGCAAGAGACACGACCTTTTTCGTGGTGATTTCACCACCCTTTAAGGCTTAGTTTCCTCACAGACACAAAACATGATGCTATACACTATTGGCTAGTGAGTGTGGCCTGTGCAGCAAAGGTATTGACTCAAACTAATTCAAATCATGATACAGCCGTTCTCACAAAGGTTGTCCAGCTTATTCGGATTTACCAGCTCAAAAAAAGGCTGGATTTGCCCAAAAACTCAGTAAAGTTTGCAGATTCTATCTGCAGAATTAACCTTTCCCTGCCAAACTGTGTGTAATTCAGCTGCAGGGTTAAGTTTGGCTCAGTTTTTTTAGAAAATCCAACCTTTTTTTGGCCTGTGGATCCAGCCGACACAACAATCTTTATGAGAACGGCTGTAAAAGCATCCATCAACTCACTTTTTTAAGAAAGATGTTTCCTCATTTCTATGTTTCTCAAAAAGCTTGTGACAGTTTTTCAGGAGAATGAGTTTGAGTGTGGGTTTGAGTCATATTGCTCACACATGTTAGGTTACTCCTGGGGATGCTGATGGCCGCCACCACCAACTTCAAGTCCTAAAAAGACTACATGGAGCTTGGCAAGGAAGACTTTAACAGTGCACCAAGATCAACATTTTTTTTTTTTTTTGAGAAAAATAGACTTTGCTTAGTGATACAAGTGTAGAATTGTCAACCATGCTTTTGGAAAACAAGCCCAATAAGATGATATCATTTCTTTGTCTTTTTCTTATTCTTCGAGACCACAGCAGGTTTAGATTTAGCTTTCGAGTCGGCTGATGGTTTGATGGCTTTGGGGTTATCATCTTTAGGAATAGCAGGGTCAGATTGAGGGGGTGATTTCTGTGACTCGGCCTCTGCCATATCCAAGAAGCCGTGCGAGATCGCTGGGGAGTTGTACGGAAGACGGAGGTTGATGTGCGGGAGTGGGGTGCGAGTACTACTGCGGTCTTTTTCTGTCACCTCGGGTAGCTTCAGTCGTATGCTTTCAAGTGGCCTCAGGAATGTACCTATTTTACATAGTAGCACATATTCTGTTATAGAAAAAAAAAAAAAAACCCAGACGCATAGCGATATAAATGACCGTTGTTAAATAACGGGGTTGAGATATTGATACCAAATCCTTTGGGTACTCACTGTTCGGAATGGCCGGATCGATGGGCTTTTGGTTTCTTTTGATCTGGACTTTGACTCGACCGGGGTTTTGCCAGTCGGCTGGATGAACTTTATCGATCTAGATGAATAAGATGATATCAATGATCAACACATACATTTTTTCTTGGGTTGAAATGAGGGATGGATGATGCCTTACTTCTAGTTGGCACGGAAGACCTATTTGAGTACAGGCATGCTGGATCAACTGGGCTAACGGCCACCGTAAGGAGTACTTTAGTGCTACTCGTCTTGCGCCGGTTTTGTAGGGTACCTTGGCGTCAAGATATCGTGGATAGATCGTTTCCCATCTGAGAAAAAGTGAGTTATTTTTATTTAGAAACATCGCAATGGGTGAGTTTTCTCATGATTTTTTTTGTTTTGTTTTGTTCTTTGTGTTGGTGATTGCGAGATGATGCTATGGCTTGATTATGACCCACTTTTTCGTTTTGGAAACATCCGCTGCTTTTCGAGTGGGTTGATTGGGCGGCATTCCAGTGCCCATCATTCCAGCGAGCATAGCAGATAAGCCGGGGATGTTATTGGTGGGTAACCCATCGGCCAACGGGTTCATGCTGGATTGGCTTGCTGCACCCCTCGGCCAGTTTCCTCCTGTGTGATTCGTTGCTGCTGTGGATGTGCTGGCCTCCAGAGGGAAGTCAAAGTCGTCGACATCGTCCGCCGACAGTTCGTAGATTCTCGACATTTCCTTTGAGATCTTCCCGGTGTTTCAATTTGGTCGTCTTCTTCACAAGGAGCCATATATTCATTTCAGTTGTTGGATGGGGGTGATCGACATTGGCTGCGCGCGCACCGCCGGGATGACTGCGGCGGGTGCGCTGCGCAGGGATGGTCCTCATCGGGTTGGCACTTTTTCCTTTTTTTTTTTTTCTCTTCGATCCACTTATTTAAATGGGAGCGAATTTAAAGCGTGGCGATGAAAACTAAGCGATCACTAATCAGAAACACTTCCCTCAGGAAATTCTTCGCAGCGAAATCAGATAGAAACGAGAAGAAGCACAAGATAGAACAAGAAAGTAACACATTCATCACCCGATTCCCACACACCGAGCATGCCGAGCATACCACCCACCCACCACTCGTGCTGGCCGGCCTCGCCGTCGCCATCAAAGATATCTTTTGCACCAGGGGAACACTCACCAGCTGTGCCAGTGCTGCTCTAGACGGTACTCCATCCATCTTGACTGGCCGCTTTTCCCATTCCACACTGCTCATCTAGCATCTGCTTGTAGACTTCAAGCCAACCTACGACGCGCATGTCGTCTCTCAGCTCAGGAAACATGGCGCCAAGTTGGTAGGCAAGACGAACATGGACGAGTTCTCCATGGGGTAAAATTTGAAAATCTAAATCCCATCAAAAAAAAAAAAAAACAGCATCTCACGTCAACTAATTGGGTATCATTGACTTTGACAGGTCCGCTAGCACATTTTCGCACTACGGAAAGGTCCGCAACCCGCATGGATTCTGTCCACAGCAACAGGCCATGGTCGAGCATCGATCGGCGGGCGGAAGCTCGGGAGGATCCGCGGCTGCCGTCGCCGCGGGCTTGTGCGATATGTTAAGTGCTTGTATGTTTTCTCTTCATGGGCTGCGTTGACAATGCAGGAATTAATAAACAAAAACTACCAAAAAAAAATAAATCACTCCTCACCTTTCTTGGAAGTAGCGCCATCGGATCTGATACGGGAGGCTCCATCCGCTTGCCCGGCGCGTACTGCGGCGTCCCTGCTCTCAAGCCGTCCTACGGCCTTATCTCACGGTTCGGCATGGTTCAGTACTCTACCAGTCTCGACACCGTTGGCATTCTCGCCCGGTCCACCGACCTAATCCAGAAGACTTTTGGTGCGCCCTTTTCCCTCTCTGCCTCTAGACATTCTCTCATTCATTCTCCCGCTCCTATTGCTCGTCTCTCGTGTTGGTAGATTGTCTTAGCTCCTACGACCAGCGTGATCCTACCTCAATTCCCATCACATATCGCCGCAAATCTGCCGAGCTCAACCGTCTCTGGCAATCACGATTCGCCTGCGAGTCCGAAGATCTCTCCAACGTACGGGTCGGCGTACCGATTGTGAGTTTCTTTCCCCACCTTTCTTGTCTTGCTTGACCACACGAGCTAGCTCATGTATCTCCTTTCCGGACACACAGGAATATTTTACCTCGGACCTGTCGGAGGAGGTACTGAGCGCGTTCCGTGCCACGGTGGACTTTCTGAAGCAACGCGGCGCGCAATTCGTGTCGGTGTCACTGCCGTCAACAGGGGCCTGTCTGGGCGCATACTACGTTTTGGCGAGCGCGGAAGCGAGCAGCAACCTCGCCCGGTATTCGGGACTGCACTTCGGTCAGCCTCGCGCATCCATCCGTTCCCCTCCTCGTGTGAACAAATGGAGCCTGGTGTTCGTGCTGATGATCCCAAGTACGCACAAGTAGGGAGCCGCAGTGCCGTCGATCGCCCGTCGAACACGCTTGATTCTGCCCCTCCTCCTTCAAATCTATACGCGGCTACAAGGACGGAGTTCTTCGGGGAGGAAGTCAAGCGCCGACTGCTGTTGGGCGCATACACCCTATCGGCGAGGTGAATGACCTTCTCATTGACTGTATCGTGTTCGGCATGACGATGAGAGATGAGAGAATCTGACCCGAAGGATTTATATATCTGGGTGTGTGTTGTCAGTGGGATGAAGAACTACTTCCTCCAAGCGCAGAAAGTGCGGCTGGCAGTGCGCGCGGAATATGACCGTGTCTTCCGGGCGCCGAATGTGCTGATGAAGACGGAGACGGCGCCACCGGGCTCGGAGGAGGGCGTGGATGTTCTCCTGACGCCCGCCACTCTGGGCAGCGCGCCAGCGCTGGAAGAAGACGAGGCGCAGAGAGCATTAGCAGCAGCAGCGGACAGCTGGAGCCAGGACCAACTGCTCGTGCCCGCGAGCTTGGCCGGCATCCCTGCCTTGGCCATCCCCGTCCGTCTCGCCTCGCCCGCCCCTCCTGGACCCCCTCGCTCTTCTTGGCCCCTCGCCATCCAGCTCATCGCGCAGTGGGGATACGAGGACACTCTGTTTCGGCTGGGGTCTGTTTTGGAACGTATGGGTTCACTCGAGCCAGTCCCGTCCCAAAAATTGTAGCTTCTATGGATATTTGTCTCCCCTTTTCTTTTTATCTCTTGACTTTCTCTCTATTCCCTTGTTTGTGTTCTATAAAGTTGTGAAATAGATGCTGCCTCTATTCCATCGCGTGAATCTTCACTAGTCAAGGTCTCTTGGTCTGATGTTGATACCACTCACTCATTAGCAGGGCTCAAAGTAGAGGCAAGTTGACTTGCCTGCCACTTGGCAAGTTGCTCTGCAATGCTCCCATGGAGTGATGAGTGAAAAAAAATCATAAAGGTTGAAAGAGTGGTGTACAACAGCTTGACTTGCCTGCATGCAGGCAAGCCAGCTTGTCAGAAAAAACTTGCAAATCAACTTGCCAACTGGCAGGCAAGTTGACTTGCCCCAACTTTGAAACCCCCTATTCATTCGCGACACTCCTCCGTATCTTTTGATATGTCCCAGCTCACATTTTTTATTGACCTCTCTGCCTGCACACATTTGATTTTTTTTTTTTCTTGTTTGGTTGGTGGAGAAGTTATGCTCGAAAAACACAGTCGGGTTTCGCCGTGTGGCTGTGGTCAGATCTTGAGAGTAGGGGTTAAAAGTACAAGATACATATTTACATTGATAATAATATAAATTTGGTAATCTTGACCACCTCGTTTTTGTGTCATCTTTTTTGACGCAAAAGACATGCAGATTTTATATATTAAGGTAAGTAATACAAAGGAACGCTAGGAAACAGGAGGAAAAGATGAAGTTTAATGTTTTTTTTTATTTTATTTCGTCAGGACGAGATAATTAGACACTCTTTCAGGTGCGTATGTGGTGCGTGTGTGTGAAGTATCCTTGTCAATAATGTACAGGTTGTGTCTGCTACTGCTGATTGTAATAACGGGGGGGGGGGGAGTTTCAGGTCTGAGGAGTGTTGGCTAGAAGGCTCGGAAGGTCCGGGATCGACTGGGCCTGGTCGACTAGGAAGAAAGCGTCCAAGGACGAACAGGGGTTATCGTCATCATTGTGATTTTGAGGATTATTGGCTATATTGGTATCATTTGTTGAGTTGGGGTGGGTTTGATCATTCGCTCGGGATGATGATGCAGGTTCTTTGGGGAAGAGGAGATGATCCAGGCCGGGTCCAGTTTTCTGTATGACCTTACGAGTCATACCTATGGCTTCTACAAACAGCTCGCGCGTCAGCGGGTCGGGCTGGTGATGCCTTGCGCGGTCTGGGGCTAGTCTTCGTGCGCCTGGTTCTGCGGATGATGACAGTGGTGGTGGTGGTGGTGGTGGGGTCGAGGATGAGGATAGCGAGAGTGGGGATGGTGGGGATGATGAGAGGGAGGACTGCGGGTGGCCGGTGAGGAAGGCCTTGGTGGACAGATACGAGGTCCGTAGCCGATTGAGTTCCACGGGATCGCAGAGCGAGGAGAGCGGGTTGTCCTTTTGAGATCTTTCTAGTTCGTCCCTAGTGGACATGATGAGCTCATTCAGGGCCGAGTTGCTGCTATCATTTGGTATTGTAGAGGAAGGCGAGCTGGGTCTTTGGGACGTTTGCGGGGGGTGATCGAGCAGTTGAATCTGTTGCTGTTGTTGTTGAGGTTCCGAGGAAGGGTTTTCGAGGGTGATGCGGTTGGTTGGGAGGGGAGGATAGACGAGGGCGATCTGGGTGGGCTGGATGACGAATGCGTGCTGGTCGCGCAAGTTCTTGAGCACCTGGTAGACCGAATCGGACGGCTTGATCACGGGGGGAGGTGGACCAAAGATGTTGGGGTCCAGATGGGCGCGGTGCTTGCTGGAGAGGGATGTATATGAATGGCTTGCTGTCTTGGATGCGGATTGCTTGTTGCTGCTGTTGGCCGTCAACTTGGTGTTCGTTTGCTCGAACGCTTCGTCGACCGCGTCCTTGAAGTATCGGTTCAGATGCTCGGCCACGTCGGCTGGGAATGCGTCGAGGTAGTTCCTAGTTTCCGTGTCTATGACGATGTAGTGTTTTGGGCCGAGGAGAGGTTCCGGCGGCTGGGTGCCCCAGAGTGCCCAGAGCGCGAAGACGGCGGCGATCTGCTTGAGCGGGTCGGAGGCGGGGCGGAGGTAGGCGAGCAGCAGCCTTGCGAGGGTGCTGAACCAGGGCTTGCGCAGCGCAGGGTCGACGACGGCGAGATGGATGTATATCCAGCCGAGACGGGCGTAGATGGCCTTGAACTTGAGGAATGGCCCCGGCTGCTTCTTGTGGTAGTGCGTGCCCGTCGGCAGGGCCTTCACTGCCTGCGCCCAGGTGCCCACCAGCGTCTCGATGTCCGTCTGCGCCTTCCCCACGAACGACTGCGAGCTGAAGTAGAACTGCGGGCTGATCGACTCCGGCTGCCGGAGCGAGGGGAGCGAGTAGATCGCCATCGCCAAGTCGTTCTCTTCCCCTTTTAATCTGCCGAGCGGACGACTGACCGGATAACTTCTTTAATGCGGTGTGCTCGGACCGGCCGCAGCGGGGGGGGAGGGGGGGGGAGGGGGGTTTCGGGGCCACTCGTGTCGACGCGATTCACAACTCCCCACTGTATGTGTGTATGCACATATATTGTATATGGACTTGGGTCTAAAGGACAGCTTGTGTGGAACCACCAATTCCACTCTTGTCAGGAATGACCCAACCACAAGAGTCTGAATGTACAAGAGGAAGTTTAATCTCATGATGAAGAAAAACTCTTGGAGGCGGGGAAAGCACAAAACGAATTCGTTGTCCTTCCCCTTGCTACATGTGACTTGCCATATTGCTCTTCACACTTAAAGCGTTACAGAACTCGTCTCAAGGGAAGTTTCAAGAGACTATCAGCAGTCAATAACAGGATGTCTGTATCACGATTGTTTCGTCTTGCGGCAAACCTCACTCATTCAGAGGCATCACGTGAAACGTCCAGGCAGGAGAGCCTCAGGCCGTGTGTGTCACCGCGTAAAAGATGAAGACGGGGTTTGTTTGTTCAGCTGGCCTAATTCATGTGAAGCATCTCTCCATCTCACTCTTGTTCAGATTGAGATCATTTTGTACCTGGGCTAGCCAGTACTTTGTCCTTGCCATCCATCGCAAGCAAAAAAACATCATCTCAAAATGAGGTCTTTCTCCCTCCAATCCTTCTTCCTGGTATTCATCCTCATTGACAGAGGCTCGCTCGGAGTCGAACTGGCACCAACGAATTCCAGAAAAGGATTGGATATCGACTTGAACGTAGCAGCGCTGCCGGAGGAAGAACCAACCATCATCTCTTCCGCAAAAAGCCTGGGATTTGACCTGAGCGTACCGCCAGCGGAGGAACCACTATCGTTTACGCCTGTCGACTCGGCCTCCTCACCACCAGCATCATCCACCGTCATTGCTCCCGGGGAGAGCCACGATCTTGCGAGAGACGAAACAGAGTCATTGGCCGCCTCTTCCACGGGTGTCAACAGAATACCTACCCTTGGCTCCACCAGTGCCGACAAACGCAAACGAATAACGGAAGAAGTCTACGGTGCGGACGAGAGAGATCAGAACCCCTCAAAAAAGCAGCAAGTAGTTGTCGGCGCAAGGAAAAATACCCACGAGACTCCACGAATGGATACTTTTCAACTGGGAGCCGCCGAAAAGGCACCAAAGATGAAGAAATTAAAAGAAGTAATGGCCGTTCGTCAACATAGAAAGTATCGCACTCAACCCAAGTCGACTCGCCCAGGATATACTTCAGAGGTTTCAACCTTTTTTTCAGACTGGGAATATGTCAAAGTAGATAAAGGTGCACAGATCTTGAGTCCGTACCTCAAATCCAATCCTTCCCAAAAACTTGCGAATGAGAAGGATCTATTCAAATTTTTGAAAAAGTTGAACCGTGACAAATCTGCGGGGGTTTTCTGGGTTCAAAGGGGAAAATATGAAACCAGGTTTTTCAGCAAGTACAGTGCCGCTGGGACCAAGCTTGGTTCTTTGGCCTATCCACATGGACTTAAAAATTCTCAAAGGTCGTCAGCTAATGTGAAAATACTACTGGAAATGTACAAAACCCAAATATCGCATCTAAATAAGGATAACTTGAGCTTCTTGGAAAAGATCGAAACTCAATTCAAAATCAGTGATGCGAGAATCGAACGAATCGAAAGACTGGTTAAGATCTCGACCGTCCTATCTGTTATATATCTTTCGCTTTATAAAGAACATCCAGCTAGTCTCGAACAACATCTCCGCGACTTCACGGGCTGCATTGAACGATTGTTGAGAGGATTGCGCACGATGGAGCTGAAGAAAGGCAGTATCGCGAAGAGATGGCATCAAGCAGTCGCCGTATCACTTTACCAATCCAATGCCCAAAGAGATCTTTCCCTCTCGTGGAGGACGATCGAATATTGGATAGAATTGAAGAAAAATCCCGTTCCAGGATTAGAAAATTTGCCCATTCCAAGACACTGTCACACTACCTTAACTGAAATTATTGGCAAGATCCTCTTTTTTTCTAATTGTCATAGGAAGGAAATATAAAAAATACATTCACTCATTCACATCCAAAAAAAAAAAAACCACTGTCGGTTTTCTTATGCTTTTTCTTTTCTACAATGATAATATAAAATTAAATATATTGATGACCACTTTAGCTGCCCTTGTTTTGTGACGCTGGAGGGAGTGAATTATTGATGATCAGTTTGGCACCCATGGTGTTGTGACGCTGGAGGGAGTGGAGTAGGACTCGAGTGATCAGATCGTCTGCGGCGCGGTGGCTGACGAAGGCTTGGCCTCTCGATGCGCGCCGCAGGCTAGGGACGTTTGTTCAGTTCTGTTCGATATACAAGGCTCGTCTGGCACATTGATTGTCAACAAGAAGGGATTTATGCGTGGGAGTTGAGAAATTGGCCAGCTTCACCAAATCCCCTGATTTCAGCGGAAGCAAAGTGAGCAAGTGGCAACTTATATTTAGTCCAGGGACCCGGGCCCGGGGCCGGCAGGCGCCAGTGTCCCCGTAAATGACAAGCGTGGGCTTGTGCTAATTAGAGCGAGTGGGCGCTTCCCGTTGCCTCTGAAGCGAGGGGATTTTGTTCAAGCTATGTAGGGAAATTGGGAGCACAAGAAAATTTCCCTTGTTCTGCCCAGTTCCGCGGGTGTTCCTAATAGGCAAGTTTCAATATGATTCAGTCACCTTGCACGAGATACATAACTTGACTGCAAAGCAAGATGAAACCAGGTGTGCAAAAGTTTTAGGAGACTGTGAATAGTTAAACGGCATGTCTGGATACATTCTTCTGCCGGCTAACACCGGTCAACATGGGAATACGTAACTTGAAACCTCGAGGCAGAGGGCATTCATTTTATTCCACCGCGTAAAGAGAAAGACCAGGTCATTTTTTTTTTTGAAAGACACTCTATTTCAGCTGGCCTTTGTCTAAATTGAGATTGATCAATTATCTGGACTAGCCAGAGTACTTCATCCGCCTTGCCCATCGATCAAAAGCAAGAACTCACCCTAGAATGAGGCGCTTCATTGCCCGATATCTCTACATGGCATTCATCCTCATTGAAAGAGGCTCGCTTGGAGTCGAATTGACACCAACAAGTTCCAGAAAAGGCCTCGATATTGATCTGAACGTAGAAGCACTGCCGGAGGAAGAACCGTCCATCGCTACCGCAAAAGGCCTGGGATTTGACCTGAACTTAGCGCCGGCGGAGGAACAACTGTCATTTGCGCCTTCCGACTCTGCCACGTCACTAACGGCATCCACCGGCATTGCTTCCGTGAAGAAACAGGATCTAGCTGGACATAAAACGATGTCATTGGCCGCCACTTCTACGGGTGTTACCCTACCCAGCTGGGTTACAACTAGTGCCAATAAACGAAAAAGAATCTCTCGAGTTTTCCATGGGGAAAAAAAAATCGAAACCCCTCAAAGCAGCAATTGGGCACAAGAAAAAGGATGCGCGAAAATTCACGAGCGAATAATTTACAAGAGGAAGGCGTGGAAAAGGCACCCAGGATGAAAAAATTAAAAGATGTAATGGTCACTCGTCAACATAAAAAGTATCACACACAACCAAAATCATCTCGGCCAGGATATCCTTCAGAGGCTTCGCCTTTTTTTTCAGACTGGAACTATGTCAAAGTAGATAAAGGTCCAGGGATCTTGAGTCAGTACCTCAACCCTTCTCACAAATTGAAGAATGAGAAGGATCTATTTAAATTTCTGAAAGCGCTAAACGGTGACAAACAGGACAACTCTGCGGGGGTTTTCTGGATTCAAAGAGAAAATGAAATCGATTTTTTCCAAGGCTACAATAGAGTCAAGCTTGGCTTTTTGGCCTATCCACGTGAACTTCCTAATTCTCAGAGGACTTCAGCTGCTATAAGTATCATACTGGAAATATACGACACCAAAATATCGCATCTAAATCAGCATAACTTGGAATTCTTGAAAACGATGCAAACTCTATTCGATGTCAACGCATTGAGAATTAATCGAATCGCCAGACTGATCAAGACGTCGACAGTCTTATCAGTTATATATCTTTCGCTTTATAAAGAACATCCAGCTACTCTCGAGCAACATCTCCGCGACTTCACGGGCTGCATTGAACGATTGTTGAGAGGATTGCGCACGATGGAGCTAAAGAAAGGCAGTATTACGAAGAGATGGCATTATGTAGTGACCGCACATCGTTACCAATCGAATGCCGAAATAGATCTTTCCACCTCGTGGAGGACGATTGAATATTGGTTAGAAAAAAAGAAACATGCCGCTCCACAATTTTATGATAAACACTGCCACTCAACTTTAACAGAAATTGTTGGCAGGATCATCTTCTTTTCTAACTGTCAATAGGTCTAAAATGTAATTTTCATTCAATCGTTCATATCGGAAAAAAATGCAGATTTCCTTATGCCTTTTATTTTCATCAACAAAAATTGAAATAAACGGATGATCACTTCGGTTCCTATTGTGTTGTGACGCTGGAAGCAATGGAGTAGAAGTGATCAGATCAGTTGCGGGGCTCTTGCTCACACAGACTTTGCCTCTCGATGCGCGCCGCAGGGGCCAGGGACTTTTTTCAGATTCTGGCCTACATGGGAAGCTCTCATCTGGTTCATTGTTGATTGTTTGGTAGGGATTAGACTTGTGAAATTGGCTATCCTGAGTCTTGACCCCCTCATTTCAGAGGGAGCGGGGAGAGCAGATGGGCGCTTCGCGCTGCCTCTGAAACGAGTGTGTTTTGATTTATGTATAAGGCGGGAAAGAAGGGCACCTGCACAAAGTGGACGCCTTTTGTTTTGCCCAATTCGGCGGGTGTTCATAATGAGCAAGTTCAATATGATTCAGTCACCTTCCACGAGATATATACCCAACTGGAAGGAAAGCAAGGAGAAACTTGTCTCAAGGCTTGCAGAAGTTTTAAAAGAGTGTGAACAGTTAAACAACATGTCTGTACACGAAAGTATTATTTCTTAATACGGCTCACTCCAGTCATGACTCATCATAGACATCACTTGAAACGTCGAGGCAGAGGCATTCATCATTGAATGCCAGTGGCCACCGCGCAAAGAGATGAAGACCAGGAGGTTTTTTCGGAAGACATTCCGCTGCAGCCGGCCTTGGTCTAAAGCGCATCTCTATCCAACCTTGTGAGATTGATCAGATATCTTGACTAGCCAGTACTTCTTCCACCTTGCCCCTTGACCACAAACAAAAAATTATTTCGAAATGAGGCGTTTCTTCGCCCGTTACCTCTACTTGATATTCATCCTCATTGACAGAGGCTCTCTCGGAGTCCAACTAGCACCAGCGAATTCCAGAAAGGGCTTGGATATCGACTTGAACGTAGAAGCGCAGCCGGAGGAAGAACCGCTCATCACCTCTTCCTCAAAAGGCCTGGGATTCGACCTGAACGTACCGCCAGCGGAGGAGCGACTCTCGTTTACGCCTGTCGACTCGGCCCCCTCCCCACCTGCATCATCCATCGTCATTGCTCCCACGGAGGGCCATGATCTTGCCAGAGACAAAACGGAGTCATTGACCGCCTCCTCCACGGGTATTAACAGCATGCCCACCCTTGGCTCAACTAGTGCCAACAAACGTAAACGCATAGCCGAAGTCTACGTTCCGGACGAGAGAGATCAGAACCCCTCAAAAAAGAAGCCAGGAGTGGGTGGCGCAAGTAAAAGTACCCGGGAGAATCAAGGAAAGAATACTTTTCAATTGGGAGCCGTCGAAAGAGCACCAAAGATGAAGAAATTAAAAGAAGTAATGGCTACTCGTCAACATGGAAAGTATCGCACCAAACCCAAGTCAGCTCGCCCAGGATATCCTTCAGAGGTTTCGACCTTTTTTTTAGACTGGACCTATGTCAAGGTAGATAAAGTTCCAGCGATTTTGAAAGAATACCTCAGATCTTCTCCTCGACGTCGGAATGAGAAGGATCTATTTAAATATTTGAAGACGTTGCCTAACTCTAAGCAGGAAAACTCTGCGGGCGTTTTCTGGATTCCAAGAGGACACGAAAAGGATTTTTTTGAGGCATACAGGAAGGAAGATTCTCATATTAACTTCATATATCCACGTGGACTTAAAACTGCCCACAGGGCTTCAGCCATTCTGAAACTCATAGTACAAATCTATGACGAAAAAATCTCTCGTCTAAATAAAGAGAATTTGCAGTTCTTGAAAGCAATCAAAACTCGGTTCCATCTCAAATCAGTAAGAATCAAACGCATCAAAAAATCAATCAAGACGTCAATAGTTTTATCCATTATGTATCTCTCACTTTATAGAGAATATCCAGTTAGTCTCGAAAACCACCTTCGCGATTTTTCCAGATTCATTGAACAACTGTTGAAAGGATTGGGGGACAAAGAAATGTCTGAAAACAGTATTGCGAAGAAATGGTATGATGTAGTGACCGTACAGCTTTTAAAAACCCAGGCCAACTCAGAACTTTCCCTTGCTTGGAGGACAGTTGAATATTGGATAGAATATCAGAAACATGGGTTTTCGAAATCGGATGACTTATCCAAAACAAACACATGTCATAAATACTTAACTGAAATTATTTATAAGATCATCTTTTTTTCCAATTGTAAAAAAACCTAAAAGAAAAAACTTGAGGGAGTGGAGTAGTTATCACATGAGGTGCGGCCCGGGGAAAATTGTTCATTTCCATTTACTAGATTTGACTTAGCAATCAATTAGCACTTTAACTTGTGTACCTTTAAGTTGAGCTAGTAGCCATCGTGAGGCCACAGGGTTCCTGATTGTTGATGGCTCCCGACAAACAACGACCATATGCGATTACTGATACGCAGCAGGAAAAGTCTTAGGTGCACGTCACCTTCAGGATTCATCTTCATTTCGGCCTATCGCACGGAGTCGAGCGTTGGGACACTTCTTCCAATCTTTGTCGCTGTGATTTGAGACCGCCGTGGTTTCTTGTGTGCCCGTTACACCACCCAAGGTGCCAAGTGACTCCGTTGGTGTACTCAAGCTTCACTTGAAGTTGACCCTTCAAAAGGAGTAGTTTCTTGCCTTGTCCAGTCATGGCATATGGGCACGCAGTTCTTAGCGACAGAATTTCAATTGCGCCCAGTCTTTCAGGTTGAATTCTGAATAAAAGGTGCAGTCTTCCCTCCCTTTCCTTTCCCCCATCCAAGCCATCCTGTGAATTTTGCTTATCCCATCAGTTCCGTACATAGTAGTAAACTTTCCTCCTGGTATAATCTTTTGTGTTACATATAGCACCGAGTTCGGCCATTCAAAGCATTTGTCATATTTTATTTTTCCTCATCCGAAATGGCTTTCTCATCCCACCTGGTCTCCATTCTGGTTTGCTTAGCCAGCTATCAGACTGTCATCGCACACCCCTGGAGCGCCGAAGTCGGCCGGCCTCCAGTCGACCCACTCAGCATAGGCCCTAAAGAGTCCCTTTCCAGCACTTCCAAGCTATCTACCTCCTGTCAACTCGCAACTTCTGGCTTGTTAGCTGGTGAATTTGGAAGATGCGCCAACATTCTTGAACTAGTGTCGATTTTCGACACAAAAGACTCCCTGGTTTCCCCTATCAACGTGCGTTAACGATTGAGGCGACGAGTTCATTGTCATCTTTTTTAATTCTTTTTAATTCTTTGACTGCTCTTCCAGAATTGGGTCACTAGTGCATGTTCATCTACTCCGTGCGGCGAGGAAGGTTTAGCCGCCGCTAGTCAGATGATTCGAACGGGCTGCCAAAACGATCTCAAAGATGGATCAATCGCCGCTGTAGCTATCTATTCGATAATTACACATTACAAGCAGGCAAGGTATGCAGACGAGCTGGAAATTGAGGCGAAGTTCAAGCCTCCAAGATGTCACGAATTAAAAATCATTTTACTGAGAGCTAGTTCGGACGCTTGTCGCCCCCTTTTTTTTCTTTTCAGGGATATGTTCTGTACTCAGTACAAAGAAAATTTGAACTACTGTCTACCATCGGTATTGGGAAATGTCGAATCCCAAAGTGGGGAAACGATCACAATGGCAGAGGTGATGTCCTTGATCGCAGGCAAATTTACCCAGGCAGACCAGGCTTTTCTGTCTGTCCCAAAGGTAAGAAGTATCTCGCTTGGAATCAATAACCATTAATTCATTCTGGGTTGTAATGAGAAACGTTTGTCCCATGAAAATGCAATGCTGATGAAAACCATCTGTTTCTTAAAACTGTTAACATAATTTCTTGCCGACTGACATAAGGAGACGTATTGCAACGCGTGTGGACAAGCAATTGTCAGGCAATCAGCTTCGATGATTGATGCGATTCACCAGGACCCAGCTGGCATCGAATTCAATTATACCTCCAGCTCCACGGTGTCTCGAATTAGCGATATCTGTGGACCCTCATTTGAGAGTCAGGACTTAGATTCCGCTGTACAGGTGGCCGGTCCTGGAAATGATGAAGAGGTATAGGAAAGCAAATCCCCATTGAGAAAATCACTTGCTTAGTCAGACTCTGTGTATAAATATGTTGTAAATTTACCTATGTTAAAGAATTATTGAAATATTCATATATATATATATCTCTAGAACACTGGAGGGACTGTCAAAAAAACAGATCTACCATCTTTTCATTAAACAAGATGTAAAAAATTGTTTCCTGGGACTCAAGGAATGTGAGTTTTTCGATTTTGCACCCAGATTTTCAAACAGTTTCGGGCTCCCGGGGCCTCCAAGTTTGCATGGCCTGTTGAACATTAATTGCTGGAATAGGTGGTGTGCCCAGTTGATTATGGTATGTAGTTGTGCAGAAATGTCACCATTTTCATATTTTTTTTTCTTGATGAAGCTTTCACTTGTGGCTACTTAATTTTTGCTCTTTTTTTTATGCATGAGAGTGGGATCTGCTTGGATGGCCCACTACAAAATCAAATGTTGGTCCCGGTTGCAGGAGAGGACTCAGAGGGAAATTTTTGAGCAGAATGATTTTGAACATTATGAGAAGCATGGTCTCATGGCATGTTTTCTCAATTCATTTCAGCAAAAAAATTTTATAAGGAGGTGTTCCTCACATGATAGAAGGACACTCGCTGTTTACGTACATGAGTGTGAAGGTTAGTATAGTGGTTCAATAACAAGCAATAGTATATGTAGTGGCTCAATAACAAGCAATGTGAAACACCACATTTTATCACCAGCTTGTTGCTGATTTTTTTTGGTCAAAACTTCCCACCATGAGGGACACAATGTGCCTGATTTAAATCTTTTTTTCTTTTGATTGGTCTAAAACAGCACACAACTTTTGTTTCAGGAAGATTGTCCAAAAAGGCCTGAGCAAAAAACTCACACCAAAGGTACTGCAACTTGAAGCTCTACCCCCTCGACCGACCAAGTAAGTGGGGGCCTTGCGCTATCGTCCCCCTCTGAAGATAGGAGATGTGGTTAATTTAAGGGAGACACAGCGTTGAATACTCGAGAGTAGGAGATCGAGGGTGTCTGTGCCTTGTATCGACGCCGAGCTGCCGAGAGACGCCGGGTACCGACAAAAATGCGACCCTTGCAGGGATTGAACCTGCGATCTTTCTCTGTATCCGCCGCCGCCTTGTGGGCCGAGACCGGAGGAGAACACCTTACCACTTGGCCAAAGGGCCTCGCATGACGTCAATGAACTTTTTTGCAGGATATCAACTGCTAACGGGTTATGCGATTGAGCATCCATGATATCAACAACCTTTGACGGTGTTGACCATGTTGTCCACCATGTTTTGTGTACTTGTCACAACAACGAGGACACAGAGGGCATGAGGGTGAAGTTTTAGTTGCAAGTTGGGCAAATATCAAGAATACCCAACCGCGAAGGAAGTTGCGTCTGAACCATTAAAGTGGAAGCTTGCATAAATAACCGGGACCGGACGCGATCGCTAGCCGCCGACCCGGGGACAATTACATACACTTACTGCGCGTTCTGCTGTTGCGTCTCTGGGCGAGTGAGTTGAATCCTGCGAGAGGAGATAACATTGTATCCTTGGCTGAGGCTGAAGCAAGTGCAGTCAACGCTTGAGGCAGAGTGTTTCGCAGAAGGAGGTGGTACATATGTAGTTTGATTTCTTCTTTATATGGGAATTTTTATTCTTCTGTTTGATCATACTCTCTCTCATCGCCATGAGACTGGAAACCATCCCTCTCATCAGCCACTTGCTTCTTCTCATCCCCCGCGCTCACACCCAGTACCACTACCAGCTCACAACCACCCCCACTTCCAATGCCCACCTCCCACTCAACACCGCCGTCCTCAAGAAATTCCCCAAACCATCCCACTCCCACTCCCCCCACCCGCCAGCTGCACTACCACAGCCAAGCCAACCACCGCTGCCTCACCACCACCACCAGCAAGTCCTCCAGAAACGCGCTCCTACATGGACTACTGTCACGGTCTTCGTCAACACTATCACTTCCTACGCGTCCGTCACTTCTTCCTCGGCTCTGTTGACTCATTACTAATCGGCGTCCTCCATTTTATTCCTTATACAGAGGCGCGCCTCCCATCGTCACCATCACTGTCAATGCCACCGATCAGTCTCCCCAGTTGAGCACGACCACCGTCACCGTGGGTGCCTACACTCAGACGATCGCTCAGTCAAGTAATGGACCCCAACCCCCGCGTCAGTTCATTCCACAACCCTAAAGACGCGGCCCTGTTCTCACACATACCTCCCTTTCCCCCCCCTGGATATGAACAGAAACCACCTCGACTCATACCGTCTTTCTTAGCCACCCTCAGACCACTTCTACGACCCCTCCGGCTCCACAAGCTACCGCCGCCCCTTCCGTCCCTGGGCCCTCCCTTCCTGCCGATCGGCCTTGTTCCCCCGGGGAAGCGTCTGAGCGCTACCCTGGTGTCATATCTCTCACCCGGCCAACCCAAACAACCACTCTTTGTCAGTCCTCAATCCACCCACCTCCCTCAAGCAACCTTCATCGGAACCTTCGCCCCAAAAGACATCGATTAATTAATGTTATATTTCTATGGTTGTGCACAGTGGTCATGGCGCTTTACCTCTTGCTCATGTTGGTATGCTGGAACCTATTCCTGGTTCGGCAGCTCATCTTCCCGCTCAAGTTGGTGGTTATCAGCTGGCACGAGCTGGGGCACGTGATTGTATCCATTTTCGTCGGCCGGACGATCGAGGAAGTGCAGATCGATCCCAGCGGTTCGTCCGATCACACATACATACCCTCTCCGCTCATAGAATCCACTTTTTTTTTTGACGCGTTTTTTGTTTCCTTAGTGGGCGGATCGACGAAGCTGATTGATGAGATGATCGCGCCTGCCGTCCCGCTCTTCGCCGGCTACCTCTCGTCCTGCTTGTTTGGCGGGTTGATGGTCTTTTGTGGGTTCGATACGTTGGCTTCAAAGTTGAGTCTCTTCTCGAACTTTTCCAGTCGCCACCCGGGATCTTGCCTGGAAACCATTCTCAACCTTACATACCTGTTTTTCCGACAGAATTGCTAGCATCTTTATTGCCATGTCATTTCTCGGTGTGATGTGGTGGGCGAACTCGATCACATCCAAAATTCTTACAACTGCTGCACTCGGTTCGTCCGGAGCATCCTTTTATTTCTTTCCTCCTTTTCGGGGGATTAGACTGACGTGATCAATCTTGACACTTGGATTCCTAGGCCTCCTCGTGGCTTTTTGGTTCATCGACCACGCTGGGATGCTGAGGTATTATGTGCTGCTGATGGGCGTGCTGAGTTGCTGGTACGTCTTGTTTGACGTCATGGATGATTTCGGTTGGTTTTCGTCATTATTATCTTTTCCTCCAATATATTGGGAGAGGTGTTCTTTCATAACGATTTTTTCAAGTATCTTCTTTGACTGACTTGTTTTCATTCTGCTCTGATTTTGAATTTTGAAAAAAAAAAAAAAAAACGAATCCAGTTTTTAGAAAGTTAAATCCATGTTGTCCGATCCTGTTCGAGCAACGATGGCCCAAAATAACAGCACCTCGTTTGTGACAATTTTAATCTTCATGATTGTTTGTGTGTGTTTGCAGATGCCTTTAGATTGACAATGGTTTTGGGTGATTTGGGCATGTGTAGAATGGACATTGATTTGGGTCCTGTATTCGGCAATCAATTTTGCGGGATGGGTGTTGATGTCGATTGCCTTGTGGAGACAAACTCGTGAGTACAGAAGCAAAAGCAGCGTGGTGATTTGTGGCTCCCTTGTATTATCCCCGTAGACTAAAGTTCTTTCAAATCTTTTGGAACAGCTCGTGGGATGTTTTGCCAAAGCCAACAGTTCTTGCCTACCTAGAATAAGCCGTCTGTGCGATACCCCTGGCTACCTGTTGATTTTTGCTTTTCATCTCAAGCTTACTGAGAAAAAGCGACGAGAAAGGACCCCCGATCCGACCATTTTTGTTTCTTGGTTTAGATATTGAACCTGACGATCCATATGACCAAATCTCCATTCATCATACCAATCCCGCAGTTTTTTTTTGGCCATTTCAAAACGTATCCACAAACGACTTGGCTATTACATATATCGACAATTGGTTTATCACCAAGACAGAAACACAAGCTGCAAATTTAGTGATGATTTTCTTGGACTACACACACTATTGCTTTTTTTCTTGTTTTTTATCGTGCTCATTGACTGTCTGCTC
Source organism: Puccinia coronata f. sp. avenae (assembly GCA_002873125.1). Taxonomy (NCBI): domain Eukaryota; kingdom Fungi; phylum Basidiomycota; class Pucciniomycetes; order Pucciniales; family Pucciniaceae; genus Puccinia; species Puccinia coronata. Next base: position 249,410 of record PGCI01000059.1, on the reverse strand, counting down.
TTATATACATACCCTCATCATCATGCTGTTCATCCGGGGTATTCTTCCCATCCACATCCCATGATCGTCATGCATCTTCACCAACCACGATTTTTATGTTTCTCATCATCATCGTCGTCATTCTCACGACACTTTCTTCTTATAATGATATCTCTGATGAATAAAGCATGACTGATATCCCGATAGCATGACTCTTATATCTAGATGCTCAGAGCAGGGACTTATTAAGCTAAACTTTCATACATAATCACAGTATAAGTCTCATGGAATCCTCATTATATAAAGCTAAAACCAACCTATTTTCTTTTTTGTATCGTTATCTATCTTCTTATGCATTGAAGCACGTTTTCTGTTTTGCTTGCAGAATCATCATCACTTTGTATGTCCATGTCTTGAGATTCATCTTGATAGCTCTTTGGGTTTGCATTTTTTTTTTTTTTGCCTTCTTTCAGCTTGGTGGTTATTCTTGAAACAAGTGTCCTGTTTTCAGTTCAATCAATAAGATACCAGCAAAGTCCATCAAAGGGGCTTGGCTTGTGAGCTTGATCAAGCCCTGGTCAAGCACCACTCAGGACCCTTGGCTCTATGCACATGGGGAAAGCAAGTGACATGTGCAACATGAGAATAGTGACAGACATACTCCTGTCAGTGTCATGACTCTGCAAGAGACACCAATCTATTTTTTAGTCTATAAGAAACCCAAAACACATCAAGTTCTTCTTTGAAGTTGAAAAAAACAAGCATCAGGACAGTGGGATCAAGGTTTGATTGTCATTGTGAGAGCACACAAGGTATGTATGGCTGATAATGCAAGCACTGCAATGCCAGGAAGTGAGATACAGTAAATCCCCAAATGGATGTCATTTGTTGTAGCACCTACCAGCAAGGGTATGGCTAGATTTTCCAAATAAACTTGGTCTATTTTGCAAATAGTCTTTTTTTTTCAAATTCCACCTGCAAAATTAAAAATCTTTCTCTTCCAATCTTTGTGTAAGTTAGCCATGAGGGACTTACCTAATGTCAGGATAAAGTGCTTCATAAATCTACTCATAATTGGAAAGACTATTAATAATAGGTATTAGGGGTTCACAATTAAATCTGAGAGAACTTGGAGGCTAATTTTAAGGACTTTACCAACAACATTCAAGAAAGCTTGAAACTTGACAATGTGTGAGTGTTTCTGGACAGTCAGTTCAACTTGTCCATTTTCCACAAAAGAACTGTGGGCAAAAAGCTTGAAATGGGCTCTTAGAGCATCCACATCAGTCAAGGAGATTTAGTGTAGTTTAGTCCAATGAGTTATGTTGGACTAACCTTAGTCCTGGTGTGCAACCAAACCATTTTAGGTTCTTTGACAGGTGTAAGTATGTGTAGACTACAAGATGTGATGACTAATCTATATGTCAGAGCTGAATCCATAATTTTGGGTGCAGATGATGTGTGATAGCAAGATAAATGCATAGGAATATGCAATTACTATCCAGTCCAAGGATGAGTGGGTACTATATTGGGTACTAAATCTAGTCCATACTAACTCAAAAATGAGATCCAGGATATTCTAATCTGGGCTTATTCTTCACCAATGCAGTCCTTGCAGGAACAATCCACAATTTTGAATTTTTCAAAAGAAATTTTGTTATACCATCTATCTACATATCAAGAGAAGATTTCTTATTGGGCTTTGATAAAAAAAACCCAGGTAATCTGCGCTGACACCCGGTCTTCTCCACAGCGTGCGCCAAAAACCCGGTTTTCCGCGCGCACACCCGGGTATTTAATTTTAATTATTTTTCTTAAATTGTTGCCTATGTTAAAAAACGTGAAAAACATGTAGAATTTTATGGTGAAGTCAAAATTCTTAAAAAAAAAATCCTTCTATTGTTTTTTTTTCTTTTTACAAGTGGTTTCTACTCAAATCTTGTGTCTTCCGCAAGCGGTCTAAAAAGTGTATCAAAAATTAATCAATGGATTTATTTTTTTACTCTATTATCTATTTCCATAGCCCATGAGTGGTTTGCATGTAGCAGTGATTTGAAGATTTGGCCAAAATCTGCTTCTACTCAAATGTTGTAACTTCTGTTTGGCGTGTCCAAATGGGCTCAAAAATGGATCAGAAATTAAGCAATGGATATAGTTCTTTACTGTATAAAAATTTTCCATAGCCCATTAATGGTTCACGCACAGCAGCCGTTTAAAATTTGTCCAATTTTGCCTGGTTTGCCCAGATCAGAAGCATGTCAAGGGGGCATTTTTATGAAAAATGAATATTTCCATGGTTTTCTTCACCCCTCAAAGTGTAGGAAAAAGATTTGAAACCTTGAAGAATCTTTGAATATGATAATGAACTCGAAACCTTTGGTTTTCCAACCGAGTGCGTTAGGACAAGACGTAGCGACTAACGACACGAGAGAGAGCTGATGAAGCGAACCTTTGGTTTTCCAACCAAGTGCGTTAGGACAAGACGTAGCAACTAACGACACGAGAGAGAGCTGATGAAGCGAACCTGTTGGCGAGACAGAGCGAGTGAAGCGAGTGAGTGAGACAAAGAATGGAATCAAACAATCGGATGAGAAAAAAAGGAAACAAAATCATACGGTTGAGAAACTAAGTACACATCCGATTAGGTTTGACATATGCCCATCTCACTATACCGCGTGCCCACGTGCGCCGCAGCAGGATGAAAACATAACTCCGAACTGTAAGCTCAACATATGAGGGGTACAAAAATAGTTGAAAAAAACCGGGTTTCCCCCCCAAAAACTGGGAAGCAATCTTTTTCATCAAAATTGGTGTTGACCATTAGATTCTACACCCTTGAAAATGTGAGAACCAAACTTAAAATCTTGTAAAATAATTAATTCTGCGGGCCAATGGAATTTACGCCAAAATTCTGTTGAAATTCAATTTTACATGCCAAGATGACATTTTCATGCTCCAAAAGTATATTTAGAAGTTTTGATTAATATGAAAGTATGGGAAAAAAAATTGAAATCACAAAAAAAGGTTGAGTAATGACCTCAAAAGAATCATTCAAAAAAACCGGATGTGTGCGCGCCTTCCTCGGCCGACCGTCCGCCCGACGTTGGCTGGACGTAAACCCGGGTGTCAGCGCGGATTACCCGGGTTTTTGTCTTAATGCCCTTCTTATTTATACAAAAAAGAAAATAGAATAGGTACTTATTGCACTGCAAGGTATTTTCTTAAAAATACAAAAAGTAAAAGCACATAATAATCATTTTGGTGCACAAATTCTAGGTTCTGGAGCCGCAGGTTCAGTATTCCTGTAACTTGGAAGAAAAAGAAACAGATATAAACATATAGACAAGACTTGATCAAATCCTTGAATAAAAAAGTCTCCCTTTGAGAATGATTTTCAAGAGATTGTTCCTCCTGTTGTACAAGGGCCGTGCCCTCGTGACTTTCAGCGTCTTTTTAGGTCTGGAGGACGGCAGGGAGTGGAGTTTCTTGAGTGTTATTATTTTGAATAACAAAACGATCATCTAACACTATGACTTCAGTTGGAAGGCTAGGAGTAGGAGCGGCATCTGTCAGAGCAGTATTCTGCTTAGGATCTTGAACTTTTGTATCTTTTTGGGACCCAGGGACTGGAAAAGAGAAAGTGAAAGTTAGCTTGTTTCATGGTGTAAATCATCCGTGGACCTAGTCGATGCCCATGATTCTCTCAACAAAATTCCTCACTTATGCCAGCACTCTTCAATTGCTTCAGAATGCTTCCGAAGTCTTTTTGCAACTTGAGTACATCTCCGATGAGCTTTGCTACTCCCTCGCTACCTACGTCCAGAGCAGTAAGGACTTTTCTGCAGAGCAAAAAAAAAACGGTATTGTATATTTAGATGTATTGGCAGAACCCTCTGAATGGATATATTTTTCCGGAGGGAAAGCACGACGAACCCAACAATTTCTCCTACTTTGGATCGTTTGCGCAAACAATGGAGAGAATCTAATCCGGGCGTAGCGGGCGTTTGGACGGTTCCAGCATCCAGATTTTGGGTCGGATGCGGTGCGCACAGAGTCACGGTTATGGCATAGAATAAGCCTAGGAAAACTTTGAAGTTGAATGCATACATTTTAACCATTAACAATTCTGATCTGGGGTGAGTTCATCTGTTTATAGACAGCAGGAATCAAAAAATTCGGCAATCCTATCGAGAAGAGTTATGACCTAGGTGGAGGTATGGCAAGCTGAAGATGCATTTCTAGCAGACCGTCCGAGTGGTTTTATATCTTGAAGCCAGCGTGAACTGGGCAGCAGTATTGAGTGTGCAGGTTCAACGCTACAGCAAAAACGATCATACTCTGGTTATCGTTACGACCGGAGGGCTTGCCACTACCGAATCGTGAATGTAGCTTGTAGCTTATACGATAGTTGTGCAGCACCTCGGTTGAGGCAACTCCATGGCAGACCCATCATCTCCCGCCGACTGAACCATTTGAAGGAGGTGAGCAAGGTAATCGGAATCAGGGATAATTGCCGGGGATCCACTCGACAACTTGAGCGTACACTATGTTAGATTCTCCAGACAACCGACACATTTGCTTCACAACTAACCCGCATGACGTCTCCCCAGGTTAGGTATGCAGGCTTTCATTTTCAGCTCAGTTCACAAGACGTTTCTTTTCATGTATAATTGGTGTTTTTGTTGAAGTGGTCTGTTTGTGAGAGAAAGGATTTGTGACATAGACGGGAAACCCCTGTGAAACCGTTGTACCTAGTCTAGTTCGCGCGCTCCGTTGTTCCCAGTCTCCTTTTTCTTTCCTCATCCTGTTTTCTCCTTTTATTCTTTCTTCCCAGGTTCGACCTAACTGCTCCCGCCCCCAATCCTACCCTCGCTGACATCCCGCACACCATACGGTGTCTTAAAGGTTAATATCATTGTTATTGTTTTCCTTTCTCTGTCTTCTCTCCACTTCTTATTCTTCTGATGAAATAAAAACCCTTATCCTGTTTTCTCCTTTTATTCTTTCTTCCCAGGTTCGACCTAACTGCTCCCGCCCCCAATCCTACCCTCGCTGACATCCCGCACACCATACGGTGTCTTAAAGGTTCGACCTAACTGCTCCCGCCCCCAATCCTACCCTCGCTGACATCCCGCACACCATACGGTGTCTTAAAGAGATTTATTTCCTCTTCTCACACTGTTCCCTTTCCGTTTTGTGCTTCCTACCCTTCATCTCACCGTCACATTTTGTGAAATTTCTCCAGGCATCTACCTGTCCGGCTGCTGTGGAAGGATTTTTTTCATCCTTCCACTCACATCTGAATGGCCGGCCTAAGCCACACATGCCGTTCTTCTGTCTTTTCTCTTCGTTTCTCTTTGTGTTTCTCTCCCTCTCATTTTCTAATTCATTTTTTCCTTTCCTTAACCCTGACACCACCTCAGTTGAAATTTACTTTAAGCTTAATACTTCTTCAAGTCACAACACATGCTCATGTGTATAATGAGAAGCATAGGATATTGACCATCACCCATGGAACTTCTTGTATCATGATCTTATCCACAAAAACTACAAGTATGTATGTGATTTGTGAGAACAACGCATGCAATTTCTCATGAGGAATTTTATTCTGAACATTTATTTACATATCAAGAAAAGGCTTCTAGTTATACACAGAAAAGGAACTTTGATTTTAATACTCCCAGTCATTTGCGTGAAAAATACAACCAAAAATTACACAAACAAACCATGCAACAATGGTGGGATCCTGAGCCACAAATTCAATGTTTCTTCAGCTTTGACGAGAAAGAAAAAGATATAAAACATAAACCAAAGACTTCCTATTGCAAACCCCTTGTGACTTATTTGGTTTATTGGGTGGTTTTGCGGATGGCAGGGCTTGGAGCCTCCTGAGTGCTATTAGCTTTGGAATCCAAGTCATCATCTTCCAAGTCATCATCTGACAGTATTATTTCAGTTTCAGAAGCTTCATCTGTCACTGTAACATTCTGCTTTGGATCTAGAGCTTTGGAAGCTTTTTTGGATGCGGAGACTAATAAAATCGAATTCTTCTCAGCTTCCTTGAATGGGCAAAGTTTAATCGGGCCTGGATGCCCAGGATTGTCTCAATAAGATTGCTCACTCATGCCAGCAGCTATTAACTGTTTGATAATGCCTTCGAGGTCTTGTTGTAGTTTTAGCACATCACCGACAAGCTTGACTCCCGAACTACCGACTTCGATAGCGGTACGCGCTTGCCTGCAGAGAAAATAAAAGGAAAATAATGAGTATCTGGATGTATTGGCAGTGCCCTTAATTAAATGATGTATTTATTCAAGGGGAAAACATAACGAACCCAGCAAATTCTCCTGCTTTGGAGCGTTTACGTAACAGCGAAAGGTCATTTAAGACGGGTGTGGCTGGCGTTTGAAGGGTGACAGTATCAGGGTTTTGGGTACTAGGACGCGGTGCGCACAGAGCTATGGTTACGGCATATAATAAGCCCAAGAGAACTTTGGAGCTGAGTGCATACATTTTAATTATTAACAATCCTGATGCGGGATGGGTCAGTCTATTTATAAAGATCAGGAATGAAGCACTGCTGTAAGCCTATCAAAGAGTTATAAAAGTCAGGTGGAGGTACTGGAAGCTGATGCGGCGATTTTAGCAGAATGCCTATCTGACTTTATATCTTGGATCGGAGAGCAGGGAGTATGCAGGCTCAACGCTGAGTAGTAATAACAGGTAAAAACGATGACAATGTGATTATTGTTAGGACTCGAGAGGTTACCATTACCGAATCATGAATGTAGCTTGTAGTCCATACAATAGTTGTGCAGCACCTCGGTTGAGGCAACTCATTCTCGAAGGAAGCCGTTTGAGAGGAAGTCGTGAAGACCATGACAGACTCATCTCCCGCCTACCGATACTTTGAAGGAGGTGAGCAAGGTGATCTGAAGCGGAAATGACAGCCAAGGTGTGAGGTCGATCTATTACCTATAGACCTTAATCTATATTTGCGTAACAATTTAAGACTCTGAATTTCTCTGAGAAAGGAAATTGTCCGATAGTTACTATGAATATAGAAACCCTAATTCGCCAATGTATTTTGAAAGCTTAGGATTGTAAAGTTTGTATTTTACTTTTAAGGATCTGAAAGATAAGGATGATAATGAACACAAATAACAAGACGAGAAAGAGAAGGAAGGGAAACAGAAAACAAGAGCGAAGAACAACCTTTATCATAATGCGCACTGACAACCAGAAAGCGCATAAACAACAATCCTGACGTCACCTAAGAACGATCAGATTCTAATCGCATAACAATAAAGAGATCATGACGTCAATGAAGCACAATCAGATTCTAAGCGCATAACACATATTATGATTGCGATACATATATTATTCATTACAAAAATAGCTCCGCCTATTACCTCAAGCCGTTGCTTAGTTCTTCTTCTTGTCCGTTTTTCCGTATAATTCTCACCACGTGAAACCTAATACTGACTACCCTGACAGGCCCGCGCGGGCAAAATGTGGATGACTGAGGAGCCTCGGAGCGACTTCCGCCACCCTCTCTGGACTGAGTTACACTTCCCCGCCATTTACATGTCCTCAAGTTCAACCTCGCGCGACCTGCTGAGATAAGCTGCCCTGTGCACCCTGGCGGATATCCGCCCAGCCCAGCGTCCTCGGATCATCCCCTCTCTGCCGGAGCTTGGTACAGCTGAGCACGTGACGATGCCCGTTTGACGTCGTGACAATGCCCGCTTGACGTCAAACGGGCATCATTACATAAGCTTCACTTGTGCGCACTGATGTTTTCAGCTTAGGATGTATGTCATGTTGCCTCACAATCACCAACCCTGCTTCGCCAAATACATATCACCTCTTCAGCATGGCACGGACTCGCCGGACTCGCCGGACTGGCCAACTTTCCGACAGCTCTATGATTCTCAATGAACCCACGACGGGAGGACGTTTCCGACCCTCAAGGCGTCGGGTCGATGCTGAGGCAGAGGCAGCTTGGATTCACAGATCAACACAACTCGCGGTGGACTACGGGATGCTTCCACCTAGGGCCGGGAGGCCAATCCGATTTGCCGTCCCTCCTCAAACTCCCAACACCAACCAAGACTATGACCAAAACTATGACCACGACCAGAACAACTCAATCGAAGATCACAGTGTGTACCAGCCTGCAATAGCTCACGCCAGATATCATTGGCTAGAACGTTACGCCGCTCAGCGACAACAACGCAGTGATGAGTGGCAAATGCTTGTCAATCAAGCAACATCCACATACCTACACTGTCAGCAGTCAAGCCACAATTGGACAAATCTGAAGTTCCCCATGGAAGCAGTACCCTACGATTGTACCTGCGCACCTGATACTGTGCATTGGCGATCGGTTGACTTGATTGGCCTGCTTCGTAAGTCTCACACTTTTATTATCTTGACAAATTTCTCTATCAAAATCTTGACTAACTGCACCATTTTTCATTATTCTCCGTCACAAGAGCGCCATGTAGCATTCCAGATTCCCTTCTGTAAGTGTACTCCTGATGTTATCAGGTTGTTACATTTTGGATTCCTTGCAAGCTCGGCCAAGAAACCACGAACCGCTTTCTCAGTGCCCCTTGTCCAGCTTCACCACGATGTATGGCAAGCTTCATCAATATCGACTGGTTCCTTCATCAAGGGGCTATCAAAATTCCTGGATGCCCGACATGCACGGCCAATGTTAAGTCGTGGTTCCAAACGAAAACGACAACTCCGAGTCCCCTTTTCACATAGCACCGACTTATTCTTTCAAATCTCATTGGCCTCCGATAGAATTGTTGACCAAGGACTACAATACAATAACAATCAGAAATGGGCCCGTCGATGCCCTCGATGTTTTGGCCCCAATGATCACGAGCACAAAGCAAATTTAGCGGAGCCCGACTTTATAGTGGCCATGGATGGCAATTACCAACAGAGGCACTACGCTCATGCCAGCAAAGACACTCCGTCCGATGATCAATACCCACCAATCTTCCTGCAGCCATCCGAGGTCAACTCCAGTACCACTCTCTGCAAAGAAACAGAGGTCCATGTGGCTGGGATTGAGGTATGTCTCTAATCCACTTTCCTATCATTCTAGATTGCTGTACGATAACTTATACTCATTGCTGTGCATCACTACCTTCCGTGTCTGCTACCCAGGACCCATGTGCAGCATCACACAAAGTTGCTGATGACTCGCGAGATGCAACCACCTGGGAAAAGTGTGATGATAGCGGATTGTTTGGTGTTTCTTGCCGGCACGATGTGCCGCTTCTTTATGCCAATGTTTATAAAACTGGGGAAAAGTAAGTCTTTGAATTGTTTTCCTTAACCAGCCGCTAAAAAGCAATCCTCATCTGTTAAACACTGGTAGGCTTTATTACCCCATCTCAATACTCAAGCAAATATTTAGCGACTATCCACAATCCAAGATTGGCATACTTTACGACATAGGCTGTCAGCTAGAGACACACATTAACAAGGTGAGCAAGTCATTTTTCCATTATAAATGTTCAATTGTAGAACTGGCATGAGCTGATTACAGCAATTTTCAGCAAAACTTCTTCCCTGACAAGCAATCAAGCCTGACGTATGGCACATCAGTGTTCCATGCCTACGTCCACAAATGGTTGTGTCAGGTGAAGTATAATCCACGACTAAACAAGTGGTGGGGGTTATCTGATGGGGAGGGGTTGGAACGACTGTGGTCCTTCCTGTCCTCTCTTGTTTCATCGCTGAGGGTTTCCACCCGACCGCATCGGTTGAATGCAATCCACGCCCGATCACAATACTATGGCGAAGGCTTAAACGAAACCGCTGGTGAGCCTAGCGCTCAAACAATCTGGGGCTGGGCTGTCTTTCTGACAATCTAAGTGTTTATTTATGTGTTCGATAGCCGAATGGCTCCATAACAAACTTTTGACGGCCAAAAAAACTATCACCGACTCCGGCAAAGGCCTTCGAAAGCTACATCAACTGCCAATCTTAAACAACACAGAGGGCAGAAACTACACCAACGAATTCTTCCAACAACAGTGGGACGACGAACAGGCTTATCATCTTGGAACAAACCGATTGTTCCAGGAGAAACAGGAAAAAGAACTTGGCCGACTACTCCGATTGGAGGACCAGTTGGAATCTGAATGGTCTGCAGCTTCACTTAACGTTGCTGAGGCAATTGCACGCGCGCGGGTGGTGTCAAGTCTCACAGCTGAGATTGAGGAACAGCGGAGAAAGGTTGGAAATGTCATGCATCTGCTAAACTTGACAGGTATGTTCCATTCTGCGTGATTTATTAGTGAGTCACTATGTATGCTAACTGACCGTAGGAATATGTATTCAGAGCCCGAGAAAGATCAACTACTCAAGATATGGCACACCAAAACCGAGCTGCGACAAAAGTTTCTTGCATTGATTGAGGAAAAGCGACCACTTACCCGAGTGTGTCGTCCCGGAGAACAATCTACCCTTGGTAAGTGAGGCATTTCGGGCAATTTCCCCACAAGATTGTTGCTAACAAATGCAAATCTATTTTAGGCACTTCCATGCAGCATAAGTTATTGGACGCGCTGCGCAAACGAGCAAAGCAACTTCACAATGTACTGAACGAATACGTCAAGCGAGTGGAAGAGTTTGCTGCAGAGTTCCCAGACCGAGCCCACCCAATCATCATTGATTACAACTCGCTGATGCGAATCGATTCAGACGACGCATTCTGGAATGATGGGCTGTTCACCAATCAGAACGAACCATGGGCTGTTGATCACAATACTCAGAAGGGGATTTGGCTTCTAGCTTCCCTGAATCGAGGTTTAGAGGAGGAGCGTTGAATCGGATGGGAGGTACGGAGAGCGATGAAGTGGGCAATCCAGGAGCATAGCCAACTGGTTAACCTGATCAGGGAATTTACCGGCCCTATCAATCCCAATCACCAATTTTTTTCACTAACCAACCATCCAACACTACGATCTCTCAGTACAATCGGACGCACTTTGGCAGCAAAAGCACTGGTCCATGCAAGGTTTGTTCACATCTGCAACCTTCAGTGGGAGTGGAACCACTTTTGCCTGCAAGTACTCGCCGATACCACCAGCCAGGAGGACGATTTGACAATCCGGCGCCAGTGGAGCGACCAAATGACCACTCTCCGCTTTGATATTTCACAGTTACTAGGCGATAATGACAATCTCTTGGCTACTTTGGAAGGTAGGGTGCCTCATCTAGAGGATCAAGAGGACCAAGAAGAAGATGACAATGGCGACGAAAGCGATGATGATGATTACCTCAATGAAGTTGAAGGCTTCATGAATCAGACTATGATTGATGAACTGGCGAATGAAGGTGGGATGATGAATAATATGTGATGTTATTTTTATTATTTATCTGACTTATTAGTTGCCACCAATGTTCAGCTCGACTTGTAATAAATAAAACATGTTTTTAAATGCAATGAGATAAAATGTACAATATCCATGATGTTAGTGTAACATATCTCTTTTGTTTCTCAATGATAAGGCACCAAAAATTTAGGATAATGTATTTGATGTAAGATTGAAATTTGTGAGAATTTTTGGAAGTATCATAAGAAGGACACAGAAGTTCTTAGCATGTCAAGAATTTTGGGAAAAATGGTTCAAGTAGGAAACTGAATATGGGATAACTCTTTTGTTTCTCAATCATAAGGCACCAAAGCTTCTGGGTAATAAATTTGATTCAAGCTCAAAAATTGTGTGAATTTTTGGAAGTATCATCAGAGGGACATAGAATCTATAAGCATATCAAGTTTGGGGGAAAAGGGGTTCAAGTAGGGAAGACAAAACATGTGATAACTAGTTTTTTGGTGAAGGATATGAAAGTTAATAAAAAATAGACAATTTTTTAAAGTTTTTGATGTAATGTGGTGTGCTTAATACTGAGTTGCACATGTGCACATATGTGTGCAAGCACTTGGCACAAATATGAGCACATGTGCAAATCATTAGTAACTGCATCAAATTAGATGATAAAAGGTGGAATCCAACTTTCTAAGTCAAGAAAAAATGGTTGAAATCTTTGGAATCATCTAATTTGATGCAGTTACTACTGAGTTGCACATGTGCAGATATGTGTGCAAGTACTTGGCACATATATCTGCACCTGTGCATCTCAGTAGTAACTACATCAAATCAGATGATTCCAATGGTGGAATGCATCTTTCCAAGTAATTCAAAAATGGTATACATATTTGGAATTTTTGCAGTTACTACTGAGTTGCACATGTGCACCACATATGTAAATCTGGGCAATGCTTGCACACATATGTGCACACATGCAACTCAGCAGTAATTGCATCAACTTGGAAGATTCCAAATATTTAAAACATTTTCTATTTACTTGGAAAGATGAATTCCACCTTTGGAATCATCTAATTTGATGCAGCTACTACTGAGTTGCACATGTTCACATATGTGGTACTTGCACCCATATGTGCACATGTGCAACTCAGTAGTGACTGCATCAAATTAGATGATTACAAAGAATTCAACCATTTTTTCTTGAATTAGAAAGTTGGATTCCACCTTTTATCATCTAATTTGTTGCAGTTACTAATGATTTGCACATGTGCACACATATGTGCCAAGTGCTTGCACACATATGTGCACATGTGCAACTCAGTAACTAACTCTTATGATAGATCCTTCAAAAAATCTAAAAACTTTAAAAGCAACCTTGCAATAAATTAGTGTGAAAATTTGGTGACATATCATACAGAAACAAAGGAGTTATCCCATAATCAGTTTTTCCTATTTTAACACTTTTCCCAGATTCTTGACTTGCTAATAACTTCTTTTTATTTATTTTTCTACTTCTAAAAATTCATCCATTTGAAAATATTCCTTGAAACCAATTTGTGTGAAATTTTGGTGCCATATCATTGAGAAAAAAAAGAGTTATTCCACGACCAGTTTTTCCTACTTTAACCAGCTTTCCCAAATTCTCCACTGGCCAATAACTTCTTTGCCTTTGTTATGCTACTTCCAACTTCCAAAAATTCACAAACTTTGAAATCTTTCTTTAAATGAATTAATGTGAAACTCTGGTGCCATTTCATTGAGAAAAAAAATAGTTATTTCATGTCCAGTTTTTCCTACTTTAACACAGTTTCCCAAATTCTTGACTTGCTAATAACTTCTTTGCCTTTCTTATGCTACTTCCAAAAATTCAACAACCTTGAAAGATTACTTTAAATAAATTACTGTGAAATTTTGGTGTCATTTCATTCAAAAACAAAAAAGTTATTCCATATCCAGTTTTTCCCAGTTTCCCAAATTCTTGACTTGCTAATAACTTCTTTGCCTTTCTTATGCTACTTCCACAAATTCAACAACTTTCAAAGATTACTTTCAATAAATTACTGTGAAATTTTGGTGTCATTTCATTCAAAGACAAAAAAGTTATTCCATATCCAGTTTTTCCTACTTTAGCCCAGTTTCCCAAATTCTTGACTTGCTAATAACTTCTTTTCCTTTCTTATGCTACTTCCACAAATTCAACAACTTTGAAAGATTACTTTAAATAAATTACTGTGAAATTTTGGTGTCATTTCATTCAGAAACAAAAAAGTTATTCCATATCCAGTTTTTCCTACTTTAGCCCAGTTTCCCAAATTCTTGACTTGCTAATAACTTCTTTGCCTTTCTCATGCTACTTCCACAAATTCAACAACTTTGAAAGATTACTTGAATTGAATTACTGTGAAATTTTGGTACCATTTCATTGAGAAAAAAAAAGTTATTCCATGTCCAGTTTCTCCTACTTTAACCTAGTTTCCCAAATTCTTGACTTTCTAGTAATTTATTTGACTCCTTATGCTTCTCCTTGAACTATTTTTCCTGCAATGCTTTGTTGTCCAACACAAGACTTATTCCATATGTAGTATTTCCTACTCCAACATTTTTTTCGCAGCCATCAATTTTTTGAAGATTTGCCGCCTGATATTCCTGGGGAAAGCAAAAGAAAAAACTTGTCGGAAAATGCCATGTTTTCATGAGGAATGAATGTATTCCATTCTTTTCATTTCAGGCATAGGTATTGCATGTGCATTGGTTGGTTCTAGGTTGCAGAGTATCTACATAAGAATGGCAGTTGATACCAACCTGGTGATGAACACTAAAAGCAACAGGCCAAAGACAAATAAATATCAGGTTTATTGGGGGACACATGATGACACAGATAGGGGTAACAATCAACAACGCATTGGTAGGGAGCAATAAAAAGAAACGCTAGAGTCAAGAGATTTGTTGGCAGAGATGTTTCATTGTTGAGGGCACAAGGGGTAACAGGCAAGCTAGTTGTTTGCATGAGAGCTTGCAGGAGCCGTGGTATCTAACAAGGAGGCTGCATCTCCACCCAGATTGTGAAGGTGCGATTCCCGGCCGCAGTTCGGACATTTATTTGTCTTGAGGACTGTTGCCCATGAAGGCTCTGTTTCGTTGTTGGTTCGGGGAACCAGATGGATCCTCTTCTTGCGAAGTTCACGCATGAATATACGTACTTCAACCAGGTGTCGGGCTCAAGTTGGACTCCTGAGCCATTGAATGTTGAAGGCGGGGCATGCCGATATCTCAAGCCGATACCCTGCAACCCACAGGTTGTGATCGGTATCAGTCCAGGGCCATTCTTTCAAGATTCCTCCAGTCTCGTTGTCTGGCTCCCAGAAAAACGGGTTAGCCATTGTCACAAGGTAGTTGGGTATCAGGTGGCATGTATGTACTGACAAATTTGGCCATAGCCTGTGTGAGTTGGTGTAGTTGGCTCCTGAGAGAATCTACAAGAGGAGAATGAATGCTGTCAGTACGTACTTGAATGGTATAACATGGTTGTATTACTGTCACTGACCTGGGTTGGACAACACTTTTCGAGCCATGGCAAGGGAGGTTATGTCAACGCCAGCAATATAAGCTTGAAGACGGGCTGTGTACTGATGATTGCCATCAATATCGGTGATGGCTTTGTGTGGAGCCGAGGCACCGGGGGTGGTTCGGGAAAGCTGGAAGCTATGGGAGCCTAAGTGGTTTGAGACAGCAAAGATAACCACCTCACAGGAGCAGCTCTTTGCAATGTTTACCGCCTTCGCAGGAACGAACGTCAGCTCCTGAGCAGCTGATTTGAGGGAATCAGCTTACCTCACTCAGCCATCTGTCCATCGCTGCGTTGGCCTGCTCCCAACGAATCCTGGGAGAGACAGTGCCGCGTGTGATGGCTCTCTGGCCAGGAGGCTGAGACGGATCAGCACTACCATCACCGTCATGGTCCGGGTTCTGTTCATCGTTTGCTGACGGGTCATCCGTGACATTTGTTAACGCAGCCTTCTCCCCCTCAGACAGCTGATTGTAAGCTTTTGAGAGCTCATTCATGACAGCCTTGTCTTTGACTCCAAGTCCGCCTAATCAACATTGTTAGCATTAGCTCTATGTCAGTGGCTGCAGGGCTGACATGGATAGGTAGCTTACTGCGCTGGAAGATCAATCGGGCCTGGTTGGTTTGAAGAAAGCGATTCCATCGGTTTGCTTCTTTGAACGCAACTCGTCTACCCCTAACGTTCAAGTGCAAAAGGTACAAGTCACTATCACATTCTGCAGTGAGAAAGAGGAGGAAAAAGGGGCTTGATAGCGGCACGCCCGAAGGGCGTGCGCACGCCCCCCCAAACGCCTAAAAAAAAGGCGTGCGGGGGCTGCACGCCTTTTTTTTTAGGCGTGCAAACCCCCGCACGCCCTCCCCCGCATGCCGCACGCCGTCCGCACGCCTACAAATGGCATGAGGACGGCCGGCTCGGCGTGCGGCCCCGCCGGACAGGCGTGCTGGCCATGCACGCCTGTCCGGCCAGGCTCACGTAAGCCTCTCAAATCGAGAGGCTTACGTGAGCCCCTTGGTGCCCTTATAAGGGTACCCAGGGTACCCTTATAAGGGTACCCGGTACCCTTATAAGGGTACCACTCGGTACCCTTATAAGGGTACCCGGTACCCTTATAAGGGTACCACTCGGTACCCTTATAAGGGTACCGTTCGGTACCCTTATAAGGGTACCCAGGGTACCCTTATAAGGGTACCTGGGTACCCGGTACCCTTATAAGGGTACCGAACGGTACCCTTATAAGGGTACCCAGGTACCCTTATAAGGGTACCGAACGGTACCATTATAAGGGTACCCAGGGTACCCTTAACGGTACCCTCATAAGGCTACCGAACGGTACCATTATAAGGGTACCCAGGGTACCCTTAACGGTACCCTTATAAGGGTACCCAGGGTACCCTTATAACGGTACCCTTATAAGGGTACCGGGTACCCTTATAAGGGTACCGTTATAAGGGTACCCTGGGTACCCTTATAAGGGTACCGTTAAGGGTACCCTGGGTACCCTTATAATGGTACCGTTCGGTACCCTTATAAGGGTACCGAACGGTACCATTATAAGGGTACCCAGGGTACCCTTAACGGTACCCTTATAAGGGTACCCAGGGTACCCGGTACCCGGTACCCTTATAAGGGTACCCTGGGTACCCTTATAAGGGTACCCGGTACCCTTATAAGGGTACCACTCGGTACCCTTATAAGGGTACCCGGTACCCTTATAAGGGTACCACTCGGTACCCTTATAAGGGTACCCTGGGTACCCTTATAAGGGTACCGCGGCTCACGTAAGCCTCTCTAATCGAGAGGCTTACGTGAGCCGACAGGCTGCAAAGCCTGCACGCCTGTCCGAAGGGCGTGCAGGCTTTGCACGCCCTTCAGACAGGCGTGCAGGCTCTGCACGCCTGTCTGGCATGCCTGCACGCCGTATGCACGCCTATTGTAGGCATGCACATGGCGTGCAGCGTGCGGGGAAAGGCGTGCAGCCCCTGCACGCCTTTCCAAAGCGGCGTGCAGCGGCTGCACGCCATTTTTTCTGGGTGTGCGGATAGGCGTGTGCACGCCCGAAGGGCGTGCCGCTATCAAGCCCCGAGGAAAAATGATGTATCTTACAGGATTGCATGGACCATGGGGAGGGAAACGCCTCGCTCAATGGCTTTGATTGCCATCATCTGCTCCTGCTCTTGGTAGAAGTCAAGGAAGAACTGCTCGTCTTCGGCAGACATTGCATGCTTCGAGTTGTCGGCCGCAACTTTCTTCAACTGGATGACGGTCATTTTAAGCAATTCCTCCAACGGTTGAGGGTAACGAGGCCTTTCTTCATCTTCAGGCTCAGTGCGGAGCCTCTTCCTACCTTTTCTTGAGGAACGTTTGGAAACGATTGAAAGATTATTACCTGCTGCAGAAGGGGGTGGAGGGGGCAGAGGCATATTGGAAGTTGGAGCGGCGACGTTGAATTGCGTCGTGGAGAGAGTTGCCGCTTGCTCAAGGGTGGGAACACTGATGACTCTGGTGGGCGCTGGGTGGAACATGATGCTATGACAGACGCAAGAGGTAAGGAGATGAGGTTTTGAGCAGAGAACAGACGATGAGCCGGTTGAAACTTGACGAGAGTAGTGTACGCAAGGGTGAGCAATGGGAAGGGCGGTGGGGCGAGGCTGAGGGAGGCTGGTGAGCTTGGTGGGAGGCTGATGGCAGTGGACTGAAGTGGTGGAGCTGCCCGGTTACGGCTGCATCTCCATGGATAATTCCGCCGCAGCCACAGCCTTTTGTGCTGCGGGAAAACATCAGGCTTATGTAACAATGCCTGTTTGACGTCAAACGGGCATCGTCACGTGCTCAGCTGTACCAAGCTCCGGCAGAGAGGGGATGATCCAAGGACGCTGGGCTGGGCGGATATCCGCCAGGGTGCACAGGGCAGCTTATCTCAGCAGGTCGCGCGAGGTTGAACTTGAGGACATGTAAATGGCGGGGAAGTGTAACTCAGTCCAGAGAGGGCGGCGGAAGTCGCTCCGAGGCTCCTCAGTCATCCACATTTTGCCCGCGCGGGCCTGTCAGGGTAGTCAGTATTAGGTTTTACGTGGTGATAATTCTTGATGTAACCTTCTGAAACAATCCAGATAGCCTGTTAGCTTCGCCGGAATATGTTGTTGAGCCACCCACGTGTCATTCCCAACCGTTGAGTTGTCCCACAAAATTAAATACTCATATTTGTCTTTCTTTACTTTCCTAACATCCAATATTTTTTTTAATTTGGACCAATCCACAACATCCCCGTTCTCATAATATTTCTTCTTAATATTTTCTTGTATGCCCCGATCTACAGAAATGTTCGGGCTGTAATATTTGATAGTTAGTGAAACATTAAATACTGGGTGTAATTTAGGATAATCTCGGCCAATGTCCAGAAGAACTGCATTTTTCCCTACCATCCTGATCACCTTGAAAGAACTGATCCAGCGATAATCCAGCTTTGAATTAATTCTCCTTGATGCAATGAACTTTTGCAGTAATAGCACCTCCTCTCCTTCTTGAAACACTGGCGATTCGCGCCGTCCTTTGTTGTAGTATTTTGCTTGTAACTTTCTCGCCTGAATCAATTACTCAATTGCAGTTTCTTGATCTCGTTGCAAGTCTACCAAAAAATCATCTACTCCCGGCCTCCCAGTAGATTCTGTCAGTATATTGAACTTTGGATGGTGTCCGTAACAAAAGAAAAATGGAGAAATTTTTAAACTCGCGGAATCCAAGTTATTCAACGCAAATTCAGCCATGTCTAAACACTTATCCCAATTATCTTGGTAATAAGAGCAGAAATGTCGCAAGCAGTCCTCCAACGTCTGATTCATCCTTTCCGTCTGCCCATCCGTCTGTGGGTGATAGGCTGTAGACAAAGCCAATCGAATGTTCAAAGACATCATTAATGCCTTCCAAAATTCACTAACAAACGTCGGTCCTCTGTCCGAAACGATTTTATCAGGTAAGCCATGAAGCCAAAAAATGTTCTTGCGGAAAAGATTTGCTAAGGTTGAAGAAGGTGAAGATTCCTTGCATGGAATAAAATGAGACATCTTGCTCAACAAGTCTATAACTACCAGTATGGAATCAAACCCCGATGATAATGGTAGCTTGACAATCATATCCATTCCAATCATGCTCCACGGTCGAGGTTCCGGAACTAAAGATATCAATTTCCCTGTCTTCAAAATCCTCTTAGCTTTCACTCGCTGACACGAGTCGCATGTCTTAACATAATCAAAAATTGAAATCCTAATACCTGGCCACGAAAACGTCCAAGTAATAGTTGACAAGGTCCTAGCTATCCCCGGTTGCCCCACCGTTGGCTCATCATGATACAACTTCATGAGACGTAAACGCAAGTTAGCTGGAACAAATGTCCTACCTTGATGCCACAGAACTCCTTCACTGCTCGTTACTCCTTTCAATTTTTTATCTTCACAAGTATAAAAGCGCTTCAAAAATGAAATCATATCAGCGCTTGGTCGTTGGAAATAAAGATCACGAGAACCTTGCTCCGCAATTTCCCCAACCATTGCTGCCAATTTTGATACAAAAGAGTCAGAGTCGCTCTTTATATTTCTACTTCCTATGTAGTCTTCTCGTCTGCTTGCACTACAAACATTTGCAATTTTACCCAGAAAGAAAATGTGAACTTGGGATGGGCAAAACATATACCCAATCTTACAGAAAATGGTCAGAAGTGAAAAATAAGCTATACTGAGCATGCTCAGCAATTTTTTTTTTTTTTTAGAAAATGAGCGGAAGTTATTTTTATTCATTCTGGAAACTTTAGGGGATTTTGCTGAGCATGCTCAGTTTTGCTCAATTTTTATTACTGAGCCATTTTGTTGAAAAAAGTTGACATTTTGCTTAACCCAAACCATAGTTTTTTCCTTTGGGTAAAATTACACATGTTTGTAGTGCTTGGTGCATCTGCCGGATTTTTATTACCATTCACATGATAAATTAACATATTAAACATGTCTAAAAAAGATGCCCATCGAGCTTGTTTAGGAGACAAGTACTTAGCTGTTCTGAAATATAACAAATTCGAGTGATCCGAATAAACCTTCACCGGCTCCCTAGTTCCCATAAGCCACGCCCTCCATTCTTCAAACACAGATACAATTGCCAGTAGTTCCAAATCGAAAATTTGCCATCCTCGTTCTCTGTCAGACAATTTTTGCGAAAAGTAACTTATAGGTCGTAGCTTTCCATCTTGATCCGGTTGACTCAACACCCCTGCTATTGCGTATCCTGAGCTATCAACATGTAGAACCCTTCCTTTGTCAAAATCAAAATGCATTAGTAATGGATCCTTTGTGAACAAACGCTTCAATTCCATAAATGCTGATACCGCGCTACTAGGATGTCCTGCTATGCAACCTTGTTCTTCTTCTCTTGTCAATGTTGTGAGTGGAGCTGCCACATCTGAGAATCTAGGAATAAACTTCCGATAAAAATTAGTAAAACCCAAAAATCTTCTTAACTCTTTCAAATTTGAAGGAAAAGGCCAATCCGCAATTGTAGCCAGCTTTTTACCATTCATTTTCAACCCATGCTTAGTAATGTCAAACCCCAAAAAGGTAACTTGCGAGGAGAAAAACTCGCACTTGCTCCGAGAGGCCTTCAGCAAACGTTCTCTTAACTTTTTCATTACATTCTTCAACGCTATCAAATTCTTGTCCTTTGTCTTTGAAAAAACTAAAATGACATCAATATAAACAAAACAACAGATGTCCAAATACTCATGCAGCACATGTTGTATGAAACGTTGAAACGTTGCAGGCGCGTTTGCCAAACCAAAAGGCATCACGTTATACTCATACAAACCTGTTGGTGTCCGGAAAGCCGTTTTCCACTCGTGTCCCGGAGCCATTCTTAGCAAATTGAACGCCGCCTTTAAATCAATCTTGGATAAATATCGGCACCCCTGTAAATTATTAAGCAAAAGTGAAATAACTGGTAATGGGTAAGAATCACGAATTGTCATGCTATTCAAAATCCTATAATCAACACAGGGTCTATCAGCTTTTCCTGCTACTTTAACATAAAAGATTGGCGCTGCCGCTGAAGATGAAGACACTTTAATAAACTATTTCTTTAAATTCTCTTCTACATACGAATTCAACTGATCACGTTCTTCTTTGCTCAAATTGTACATCTTTCCAAATGGCAGGACCGCTCCATTCTTCAGGTTCACCTTACAATCGAAACCCTCTTGGTGTGGTGGCAGGGATGCAAGCAAATCTGTTACAAACACATCACAGTACTCTCTCAACAAAAGGGAAATTTCAGTTTCCTTGTTGCTATCTGTGGATTGAATAAATTGATTGATAACAACATCATTCGATTTCCCTCCAACTAATACATTAGAATCGCGCAACCACAAACTACCCAAAATAACATCTGTTGTTGCGATTTTTGTTACATACAATGCCACAGTGCTTACAACTTCTTTACCGGATACTAATGGTAGTTTGATAAACCCATCCACATAATGTGAGATATCACCAAAAGAAGAAGTTGAACCATTGAATGATCTACATCGTATTTTTTTCTCTAACACACTCAATCCGAAATGATTTCTGTAAGCAAACGATTCATTAACAAAAGAGGAAGTCGCACCCAAATCAATCAGTATGGTGCAAGATACATTATAGCATTATTAGCTACAGTAATCATCCCTTTCAAAATCAGACGGTTATCAGAAGAGAAAATATTTTTGACACAAACGTCAGGCTTACACTCCTCATACACGGCCGTCGCAATCTGCCTTTCAAACAATATGTCCCCAATGCTCAACGGCTCCATCTCTACCCCCGCAACCTCTTGAGAACCAGAACTGGATGGAAGATATTGAGCTTTGCTTTCTCGTCGCTTAATAGTCGGCCCCTCCTCCATCTCAGCAATTGTCTCCCTCTTCTTGCCCTTGCCCAACTGTTCTTGAGGTGTCGAGCCATTGACTTTCAATTTTGAACGTCGCATTGGAGCCAACGGAGTAGTCGAAACAGCCTTCTTCTCCTTCTTCGTTTGAACATATCCGCCCCAGTTCTTCCACATAGTTAGCTTATCTCCAAGAGTGAGTTGGTCAACAACGGAAACTGGACACCCCCCGTTTTCTTCATGGAAGCTGTCAAAATTTCCGCCACATCTGGCACCAATACCCAATTCGATACATTCTGCTTTGAACAAAGCATAAGTGAATTTGGAATTAGCTTGAATCGCGTCCAAATCCATTGGCGTGCCATCCGTCAATTTAGCTTGCTGAGCTGGCTTGGGAGCTGGAATAACACGATTTGGTGCACTATTCAAACATTGTTCAACACGAGCAGTGATCCCTTTAGCTCTATTGCGCTCGAGAGCAACAACCTTGGCGACATCGATTGCCAAAATGACCGCCATTGCCTGTCGAGCATTCAAGTCGGTGACCCCAGTCCATCCTCCTCTCTGAAGACCTAGATTAACGATTTCTGGATTGATCGCTTCTGCATATATCTCACATTTAGACGCATCAGATAAATCCACTGAGTAAAGCAGGGAGTTAAAGGTGATATTAAATTGCTCAATCGGTTCCCCTTTTTGTTTCAATAACTTCAACGCCTTACGAGCATCTTCAAATTCCTTGTTATTAGAAAACAAGTATTTGATGGCGGACAGGAATGCTGACGAAGTCATTAATTCTTTGATAACAAATATTGACGAAGAAGAACCGGTGGCCGCATCAAAACCTTGAACATGGGCATTTTTCCCAAGTAACCCCCTCCACCAATTATAGGATGGACACCAATCCCCCATACGTCTGTTGGCTGAGCGAAAGTAGCCCGCAATCCATAATATGCGATGCTTCTCATTCAGAAAATGTTCCGTCAATCGCTCAAATGTGTTTCTTATAAAGAAACAGAACGGATTAGTCTCCTTAACGTCTCCAGAGAAGAAGATGTGAGAGTAAGAGGGTGGTTTGCGGAAAAATTTAACTTTACTAGCATTATTCTCTTCCTTAGTGGTGATTGACTCCAAATGTTCCATACGAGAAGTAGTAGAAGCGCCTAACGCGTCGATGACTCCACGAGCATGAGCCATTTCTGCACGAAGCTGAGTGATCTCCTGTTTCATGGTGGTCTTGATTTTCACAACATCCGAGCTGAGATGCAGAAGACCCTTCAGTTCCTTGATGTCCTTCTGAGAGCAACAACTGTTGGTCTGTAATTCTGCAATGTGTTGGGTGTTGGCGGCAACCACATCAACTACTGGCTTGTTGTCAATTCTCATTTCCGCTAATAAATTGTTGACGCTGGTATCCGCCAACCGGCCATCCGAGTCAAAATGTTGGCCAAAACAGGTATCGGAATTGATATCACAAGCCACAAAACCTTCCGGTGCGGGAGAAATCGGTGGTAATCCATGATCCAATGGTGGGGAAGGACCTTGTGGAGATTGAATTTGGGGTTGAGGAGAAGGGGATAGATAATTAATGAGATCTCCCCGAAAGTGAGGGTTGGGGGATGGCGGTAATGAAACTATGCGAGGAGTATGAGGATTAGGAGATGTTGGTAATGACATTCTAACAACTTTGGGATTTTCTGGAGATGACTGCTGAGCTCGTGACATGAAAGCCCTCCTGAGAGAGAGAGATAGGGTGAGATGATGTAACTCGGCCCAAAATCTTATAATTTGAAAGATGTGATGTAACTCGGCGCAAAAGCTTATAATTTTATCACTAATGAGGTCTTTTTATAAATGTGAGGTTGATCTATTACCTATAGACCTTCATCTATATTCGCGTAACAATTTAAGACTCTGAATTTCTCTGAGAAAGGAAATTGTCCAATAGTTACTATGAATATAGAAACCCTAATTTGCCAATGTATTTTGAAAGCTTAGGATTGTAAAGTTTGTATTTTATTTTTAAGGATCTGAAAGATAAGGATGATAATGAACACAAATAACAAGACAAGAAAGAGAAGGAAGGGAAACAGAAAACAAGAGCAAAGAACAACCTTTATCATAATGCGCACTGACAACCAGAAAGCGCATAAACAACAATCCTGACGTCACCTAAGAACAATCAGATTCTAATTGCATAACAATAAAGAGATCATGACGTCAATGAAGCACAATCAGATACTAAGTGCATAACACATATTATGATTGCGATACATATATTATTCATTACACAAGGACCCACTCGACAATTTGGGCGCAAACTGATGTGCTCGATTGTCCGGACAACCAATTACACACTTCACTGACCTGTTGATGTATTGTTACATCAGTGTTGTATTTCTGTTCACATTGTATCTAGTCTGTCACATACTGTGACATGTTTCTTTTTCTCTATCTGGAGTGAGGATTGTGTTATGAGCTCTTCCTCATCCTTCACGATCCTCCCACTCACCACAGCCTCGTGTGTACTGCTCCAGGTAAGATTGTCTTTCTCATTTTGTTTCTCTAAGTAATATCATCCTTCACAATCCTCCCACTCACCGTAGCCTTGTGTGTGTTGCTCCAGACCCATCTCACTGTCAAGATGACCTTTTTGTATGGAGGCACTGGACCGTTGGCCAAAAAAACAAAAACAAAATTATTTTGTGTGTTTGCGCTGCCAAACACGCCAAACTCCCGCCAAATGTGTCAAGATGGCGCTCCTGAACCTCTCTCCTGGCCAGGCTGTATCCCTTGTTGAACAGCTTGGAAATGCCAGTTTGGACACATGTTGCCACTAACTTAATAAAGTCACTCCGGCGTTTGGAGGGTCCTGTTAGTAGAACAAACTAGATTGTTACAAAAGTAGGCCCCCCATATACCACAAAAGGTTAATGAGTTACTTAACAGCTTTCTTTTTTGCCAAGTATTCTTCCGAATGAGTTAACCAAAATTGCTCTCAATAAGATTGAATCTTGTTGGGGAAGTGAGAGTGTGATATCCATGTATTTTCTCCCACAGTGCTGTCAGTCCAAGAAAACAAATAATCATATTTACCTTTCTTCTTACTTTGCACATCAAGAATGGAAGCAAGTTTTGAACAATCTAAAATGATACCAAATTCATAATGATTCTCCTTAATTCCATCAACCACACCCCAATTCATCAAACTATTTGGGGGATAATACCTTGTTAGCAAAGACACATTAAACACAGGATGTAGTAGTGGATATTCTCCCTTGATATCAAGCTTTACCGCGTTAGGACCTATCATTTGTTCCACTCAAAAAGGACCAATCCATCAATAATATAACTTATTATTCATTCTCCTAGATGATATAAACTTTAGAAGCAACGTAACTTGATCATCTTTTTCAAAGTGAGGAGCCTCCCGCTTGCCTTTATTATAATAAGACGCTTGACAAATATGTGCCTGTGTCAAACACTTGATTGCAGTTTCTTGAGTCTCCTGCAGCTCACAAATGTATTTGTCCAAATCTCCTCGCCCAGAGGATTCGGTTAGAATGTTGAATTTGGGATGATGTCCATATGTAAAGAAAAAACGGTGAAACACCTAAACTACCTGAGTTCAGATTATTGATGGAAAATTCAGCCATGTCTAAAATCTTATCCCAATTATCTTGATAATATGAACAAAATTGTTGTAAGTAATCTTCCAAAACCTGATTCATTCCTCCAGTCTGACCATTGGTTTGATAATGATAAGCTGTAGAAAATCCTGCCTTGATATTGAGGGAGTTCATAAAGCTCTTCCAAAATTCACTAACAAGTGTAGAACCTCGGTCTGAGATTATTTTATTGGGAATACCATGTAACCTAAAAATACTTGATTGAAACACAGCCAAGACAGAAGCCTTTTTGTATGGAATAAAATGAGCTAGTTTGGTTAATAAATCAATCACAACCAAAACTGAGTCAAAACCCCCAAATAACGGTGTGGTTTTCCAAATAGGGCACAATTTTCAAATTTTTCTCTCTCATTTTTCCTATCATTTTCTCTCATATTTCTCTTAGTTCTCCTCTATTTCTTTTCTCTTTCTCATTTTTTCTCACACATCCACTCAGATATCCTCAGATATTATTGAAAAATCAGAATATACGGCAAAATTCACTCTAGAACACAACTCACGGAATATTCACTACTCATCCGGATCAGAAGTTACAGTCAAATCAACATATTCTACCTGGACAACCCACTTACACAGCACTTTCACAAGGCAATCAAACAAAACTCTCACCCACAACTCAACCACTAGGCACAGGTAACCCCTTTTCTAGAATGTTCCACCCAATTTGGGCCCCATTTACCATGGAAAGTTCCATCAAGTTCAGAACCACAAGTCAACCCAATGTCACTTGTTCCATTTTTCCATTTGTTTCCATCAACCACAACTCAGCCTGTATTAGTCATCATTTGTTGTTCCATTGTGTTCCATGACCTTTTTTCCAACCACAAGTTGACCACCCCCCATTTGTCAGGATTCTGATATAAAAGGGGCTCTCCTCTAGCTGTTTCCCCCTTCCTCACCAGATTCTGGGATTACATCACATTACACACCATCCACAGATACATTTCACTATCCCCTATAGTCTAATAAACTGGTCACTCCTCATTATAAGTCACCCAATATTGAGGTTTTAAGCAATCAACTTCAGCAATAACAACATCATCATTACTCATTAAGACAACTCATCTTGACTCAACTTGGTAGTAGTGTCAGCTCCCAAAAACTCATTAGCTTAACAAACCATCTTCATACCTTTACACGTCATCAGTCACCACTATCATCATCAACACTCAACACCCAACACATTCTTAATAACCTACGCTTGCTACAAACACTGAATTATCTTGGATACACTTACTATCACTTGAATTAAAGCCTGCCAATCATAGATTGGGGGGTCTTGTTTTAGTGTCTAGTATAGGAAAGGCAGAGTCATCCTCACATCATCCCGTTCCGCACTCAGCAAAAGGTCTTCTCTGACGCTTTTGAGCTTTACAACGGAAGCTTTGTTATCATATCCATTCCAATGGTGCTTCAAGGCTTAGAATTGGGGACAATTGGTATTAGTTGTCCTTGTCTACCTAAAAGTTGTGCTTTAACTTGTTGGCATGAATCACGCAAATTGACATAGTTAATAACAAATCTTTTCACTTGAGGCCAAGAGAATGTTTGTAATAATGTTGACAATGTAAAAGCTATTCCTGGATGTCCAACTGTAGGTGATTCATGATAAATCTTAAGCAACTTATTTCTTAAAGCTGATGGAACAAAAACATGGTCTCTATGCCAAAACACATTACCAATATTAACTAGGCCTGGTGTTGCCTTATCCGCATCAGATTATCTTGTCTCAAAATGTTGCAACAAGTTCTGACTAGGCTTCTGGAAGTGTAAGTCATGGTTAGTCAAACTCATAGTATCATTAGCTACCATCTTGTCAAAAATTGTGTGAGCCAAAGAAAATGGTCTTTCGCCACCAGAGTAATCCTCTCTTTGACTTGGACCATTGGCTGGGTTATTCTTCCCTGCAATATGATAAATTGGCATGTTAAAGTTGTCTAAAAATGCTGCCCAGTGTGCTTGTTTGGGAGACAAATGTTTAGCTGTCTTGAAATAAAGGAGATTAGAATGATCTGAAAATACTTGAACTGGATTTCAGGTTCCCATAAGCCATGCGCGCCATTCTTCAAAAGCAGCAACAATGGCTAACAGCTCCAAATCAAAAATTGGCCAATCATGTTCTTGATATGTCAGCTTTCTGGAATAATAAGTAACCGGAGTGTACTTTTCATTATCATCACACTGACTTAATACCTCCGCAAAAGCATATCCAGAACTATCAACGTGGATGACACGATCCTTTTCAAAATCAAAATGTCTTAATAAAGGTTCCTTTAAAAACAAAGACTAATTGAAAGACTTTACCACCTTTTCATTGGATAACAACTGATTATCGCTGGATTTAGATATGTTAAGCAATGTCATTGGTTGAGCCACACGTGAAAAATTTGGAATAAACCTCTTATAAGAATTAATAAAACCAAGAAAACACTGAAGTTCTTTTATGTTAGTTGGGAAAGGCCAATCATCAATAGTTGTTAGCTTTTTTCTATTCATAGTTATACCTCTTTGCAAGATATCAAATCCTAAAAAAGTCACCTCTGACTGAAAAAATTGACACTTATTTAACAATGCCTTTAACAAGTATTCTCTAAGCTTTGACAGTATTTTTTCTATATGAGATAAATGATTTTCTCTTGTTTTTGAAAAGATTAAAATATCATCAATATAAACAAAAAAATACTTCCAAATACTCACAAAGAACGTCTTGAATAAAGCGTTGAAAGGTAGCTGGAGCATTGGCTAAACCAAATGGCATTACCAAATACTCATATAATCTGGCAGGTGTCCTGAAAGCTGTTTTCCATTCATGTCCAGGTGCCACACAGAGTGAGTTGAAAGCGGCCTTTAAATCAACTTTGGAAAGATATTTGCAACCCTGCAGATCTGCAGGGTTGTGATATTCTAGATTGTTTAACAAATTAGAGATCAGCAGTAATGGTTAAGAGTCTCAAATTGTCATGTTTTTTCAGCAAACAATAATCAAAACAAGGTCAGTCAGCTTTGCCTTGTACCTTCATGTAAAAAATTGGGGACGCGGCAGGAGATAATGAAATTTGGATAAAACCTTTTGCTACATTGTTGTCAACATAATTTTTTAGCTGATCTCTCTCATCTTTACTCAAGTTGTACATCTTTCCAAAAGGTGAAACACATCCCTTTTTTAAGTTAACTTGGCAATTGGAACCTTTGCGGTGTGGTGGTAATTTTGTCATAGAATCTACGATAGATACATCTGAAAATTTTGTTGTTCATAAAGAGGCATTGCTATTATTTCCATCAACATCTGTTGATAAACAATGAGTGTTATCATTTGCCGAAGAAGGCATAGAGATAGTGGAATTAAGAATCCTTACAATAATTTGATTAAATTGCCCTTTTACAACAGTATTAGTCAATTTTAATAAATTTTGATTGAAAGATGAATTGCCTAAAAGAGCCGATACGCTGAAAGAAGAAAACATTAGGAAAGAAGAGAACAGAGAAGTAGAAGAAAGAAGATGAGAGAGAGAGACCAACAGTTAAGGGAGGAGTGGTTTGATGTACTGAAGAGTGGGAAGGACAGGATAGCAGAAGCAGACAGGTTTGAGGACTGAGAAGGATCAATGGTTAGTTCGGAAGATCAAGAGAGGAATGAAAGCGGACAAATCTCACCAGGCAGGAAGACAGGAATTGAGGGACAAGAGAAGAGAAGGAAAGAAGAAAAGAAGGAAATAAAGAAGAGAAAGAAAGAAGAGAAGAGATGATGGAGTGTTGAGATTGATTGAGGTGTGATTCACGAGGTGATAGAGGGAGTGAGATTGAGTGGTGAGTGAGAAGTGGGAGGTGAGCGAGTTTGATCAGGTGAGTGAAGGGTTCAAGATGAAGAATGAAGAGGAAGGAGCGAGAGTGAGTAGGCGGGAGTCAGAGAGACTCGCTTGAGAGACGCGTGACATGTTGGTGATTTTTACAAATTTTAACCATGGACTGCCCAGAATAATATTGGTGGAGGTAAGTTTGGTTACAAAAAGAGAAAAGTTTGAAGAAAGAGATAGATTGTTCAATGTTGGAAGAAGGAGTCAAGCTTTGAAAATGGACTTGTGTTGCCAGAGCTCGCCATCAATCCATCAAAACTTTTGCACTGCACATAAGTATCTAATGGTAAAGTCTTTAGCTTATTGAGGGTTAAAAATTCTGTGTTAATAAAGGAAGAAGAAGCTCCAGTGTCAATTAAAACAGTACATGGAATAAATTTATTTTGAAAAGCCAGCCGGCCAATGAAAAATGGTCTTGAATCCGTAGAAGAACTGTTACTTATTGCAAATCTCTTACAGTCATCCATATCAACCAAGTGACTGTCGAGAAGCTGTTCCACTAATGATAAAGGCTTGGCCAACATAGAGGCGAAATTCTCAGCTGATTTGCTGTCAGCAAATGTGATTGGATGAAGATTTTGAGGAAAAGTTAAAGTTGGAATAGTCAAAGTGGAAGGTTGACTTAAAACGGAATTCTTACTAGCTGTCACAAACTTAGTCAAGGATTCATTTACTACCTTAGCTGTGTTCACTGCATCAGAAGAGAACAGTGCTGGAATAGGCAATCCGCAAGATTTTTTTTTGGAAGCATGTTGGTTGGAATTAAAAGTGGACATCATTGCTGCCAAAACAGCTTCTTTTTGCTTTGCTTCTTCAGCCACCTCAGACATTGATTGACGTAGTTGTTGAGGATTTCCTGCTGCTAGTTTCTTGAAAGCATCTAATTGCTGAGTCAAAGACATCCATGTTTTGCCCTGTTTCGGACAAGACCTAGCACAAACATGATCCTTGTCAAATTCAAGACTGCATCAGTGACAAAGCCAATTCTTTCGACATAAGATACAAAAAACAGCATAAGAGAATTTAGTGTTGGTCACTAAGGCGTCAAGATCCATTGGAGTCGATTCCCCTAATGGAGTGTTTTTGAGTAATCAAGAATGAGGAATGGAAGCAACAGGTTGATCTTGATTATAAGGAGCTACACAATGTTCAATCCGAAGAGGCACGTGAGAAGTGTTACTACTGGATTTCTTGATGCGTTCAGCCATCTTCATCACATTGTCATTGTGATAAAGTTTGACTGCCTTTGCTTGTTTTTGATCAAGATCTTTAATTGTTGCCCAACTGCCATGCAATATACCCAACTCATGAATGATTGGATTAACAGCTAATTGATACAAGTCACATTTGGAAACAGGATCCATGTTGACCACAAAAAGTAATGTGTTAAAGATAATGCTGAATTCTTCAATTGATTGGTCTTTGGTTTGGCAAATACGTTGAAGCTTCTGCCTGGGTTCCTCAGCTTCTCTATGATTTGTAAAAGGAGCTTTGAGGGAGGTGATAAATAATTGAGCCAACTTTGATTCATCAATCACGTATGGAGCATGTGACAACAAGCCTTTTGGTTGTTGGTGACTGTTGGATACTTTTGCATTTGAGA
The DNA here is from genome assembly GCA_002873125.1 of Puccinia coronata f. sp. avenae. NCBI lineage: Eukaryota > Fungi > Basidiomycota > Pucciniomycetes > Pucciniales > Pucciniaceae > Puccinia > Puccinia coronata. The sequence goes on along the minus strand of PGCI01000059.1, from coordinate 218,462 downwards.
ACAGAAATGGATTGTAGTAGGGTTGCATGGCGTCACAGTTTGGGGTGCAGAAAAGGCTGGGAATGGTTTGAATGGATGTCTGCAGGGAGGAACCGGCAGATGGGAAAGGGATTTTGGAAAATACAAAGGACAGTATCTTTGTATGACATCAGGGAGCAGAGGGCACAAAAGGAGGAAAACCGAACCAGCTTGTTCCAGTGCCTTTCCACAAGAAGTGCTTGACCTGATCAACAAGTGCAACAAAATTCCTACACTCCACGCAAAACATTTGAACTAATGTTTTTCATGGAATAGCAATCTGCAGATTGCTTTGGAAAGTTGTCCACATTAGTACAGATGTTTTGCATGGAGTTTACCAATTTTGTTGCACTTGTTGATCAGGTCAAGCAATTCTTGTGTAAATGCACTGGGACAGCCCCTGGGTGAGGCACTGCAATAAAAACTTGCTCAAATGCCGGCAGTTGGCATGTGGAAACTTGATTATTACTGAAGTCCTTATTTGATGCAAGCTTGGAGTGAGGTAAGCTTCACTGCTGGCATTGATTGGTCAAAAACAGCTGATTGAGCAGTTCTTGAACATCTGTGTTTGACCAGTGATTGGACGGGCACTGTCTGACCCAAGCACGTGCCAGCCATTGGGATGGGCCTGTTCAATTGGTTTGATTGAAACCGGTCACCACCAGCCAGGAACTGATTGGGCAGACCCACTCAGCATCCCGTACGGCATATATTGTAGTGTATGTAGTGCTTGTACCAATGTAACATTGGTTCAAAACGTCCAATGTAAGCGCAGATGAAGCCATCTGACGTAATTGTCTTGGCATTGAAAACCTGGCAATCCACCTCCTTGTATTTGAACACACCTTTGTCCAAAAATTTGGTTCAAAAATTATTTAAAAATCAACTGTACATTTTTCCAAAAATTTGAGGAGACAGAAATTTTCACCTCATTGAGAGAAACATTTTGGTGTATTCCTCACGTTAATGGATTGATATTTAGTAGTTTTTTTAATTTTTTGAAAACCATTCAAAAAAATGAAACACCCAACAAAAAAAAAAAAAAAAAAAAAAAGAAAAAAAAAAGAAAAAAAAGAAGAAAAAAAAAACACGTTGATATCCCAGATATCCCAAAATTTTTACTTGATATCCCATATGGGATAATGTCGAGTTGTGTAAGTGTAAGGTACCAGGGAAAGAGTCCATGGTGCCAGACAACTCAGAAATAAAATTTGAAAACAAAGTTTTAAGTTTCTTTTCAATAATCAGGGGAGCATCATGACAAATATCAGAATTAATATTTTTAAGAAAATATCCCTTGAGGGAATTGTCAGAAAGATTGATTAAAGAGGGGTTTCCGGATTTCACTGAGGGTAATTTGGTGGAAACTGGGCTTGTGGAGCCATTTGGTTGTCTTGGCCATCTCTCGCCCGGCGGCGTTGCATCCTGTTGATCATCTGCTCTGCGCGCATGAAAAAGCTCCCCCTACCTGGAGCATTCGGGCCATTGGGTCGGCGCAGTGACGATTCCTCGAGTAGGGGAGGTTGTTCTAGCTGCCACTTTGGGGGTAGGGCGCGTATGGGTGGTGAGCAGGGTGTTTAACTGGTTGCGGGGGGTAGTAGGGTCCCTGCGCGTGGTATCCTTCCTCCTCGTGGTACTGAGGGGGAGGGTACGGTTGCTGAGCCACCAGTTGGTGGATCCCTGGCTGGAGTCCAGTACCGGGTGTCATCAACCCGGGGACTAGCGGCGGGGCCACCAGCTTGTTGGCGTGGCGAGATGCCTTGATGGCTGGCGGTGGCGGCGGTGGCGGCAGCGCTCGCTGGTGTTGCGGTAGCAGCGCTGGTCCCTGAGGTGCAGGAGGCTCTTGATGAGTCGTACGAGCCTGGTAAGCGGACAGAGGATGCTCCTGAGCTGCGACTGCTAGCTGAGGTTGAGTCCAGGGTGCTGGCGGCTCCGCAAGAGGCTAGGGAGGGATTTGGAGTGTCTGCTCCATCCTGGCTAATTTGTCGCGGGCTAACCAGCCGTCCAAGACCTCCATCATGCGCTGAGTGCCAACCAGGTTCGTCAGCGTATCCTGAGTGGATATCACTTGGTTGAGGGTGATCCTCATGAGCCAATAATTGTTGGCTTCCTTGGCGTTCACGAAAAGGAGCCATTGGCCCTGAAAAAAATTTGAGATGGTTGTCAGCTCGTCTTGAGCTGGCATCTCTGTGTCCACAGACATCTTGCGGCCTCTGATGGCCACCTGATTGTAGGGCAAGGGGTCAATCAAAATGTCCCTTCCTCTGTGATGCACGCTCATGAAGGCTAAGGGGCGAGTCGGTATTGGTGTCGTAGACCCAGCCATCAAGGGAGGAGGGGCTTCCCTGCGTGTGACCGCAAATGCTTGTCTCTCCACCGTGTCGGATTATATCCGCGGACCATGGAGGTAGCCAGAAAAATCATGTGAGGAATGATCGAGTGACTCAAAGATGTAAGTCACTCGTCTCCCACATAATTTGTAAATCAAGCTTGGCAGCTAACTCACTACGTCTCACGTTATGCACGCACAGGTGACGAAAACGAAGAGAACTATAGTAAGAGAATGATGACTGAAAAGTCTCATGGCGCGAAGCTGTCTCACGAGGAAAACCCATGAGTAATCAAGTCATGATGGATGTCAGAAACAGGAGAACAGGAAGACTGACCTCAATCATTCCGCCCCTGAAAATCTTAGTACTCCGCTGGCCAATCGAATCACATCTCGTACCCCAATATTCAACAGCTTGCTAGCCACTTGTATCGAACAAGGATCGAACAAGTGAGTACTAATTCAGATGCTGACTGCATGAATGATATACACTCAGTAGCTGACGATGAGCATTGTCCTGAACAAAAGAAAGCACAGGATCAATAGCTCAATCGTTGATAAGCGAAGAAAGTGAAACGTTGCAAGAAGCAGTGTGAGTCAATCAATACAAGGGTGACAAAGAACGGAAGAGGAGATGAAGATGCTGATGAGAGATGGAAATGAATGCGTTGAAAGCATTTAGAAACTGATATCGTGCAGCTCAGACCAAAGCAAATCTCTCTCTCTTCCTTTCATCTATTATCAACATCAAACCATTCTTTCCGCCTAGTTAGCAAGGGAGTTCCCTGCCTCTAGGTAATTTACATTTCATTTCTACGCAAGCAAAGCAAAGTTTTAAATAAAATCATAGTCTACAATTCTGACTCTGGCAATATAAACCTCTAGTTGTTTGAAATCTTACAGATTTACAGTCTTGGACGGCTCAAATTGAATCACGATTGTCCTCAAATACAATGGCATCTAGAGGCAGAGGAGGCTTAAGATCGAACGTCCCTGGTCAAAGCGCTGCCTCAATTAATCACAAACAAGCAGCAGCAAATGACAGCGACGGCATCACACCAACCTTCACTAGGCAAGAAGAGAAAGAAGTGATTCAGATCCCCACCTTCAATGGAAACAACTTTTCCATATGGTCCGACACCATGGAGGTCTATCTCCAGTACAAAGGACTATGGAGTGTTGTTGAGAAGGAACCCGATGCACCATTCAATGACCAAACCCTCAAGCGTCGAATGGAAGCGTGGCTAGTTTTCAGCTCAAAAATAGCCCCAGACATTTTCAACAATGTGAAGCTAACTTGCGAAAAGAGCCCGCACAAAATCTGGGAACGACTGAAAAAGAACTACGCAGCGGCTTCCATCTATGGGATATACAGGGTCTGGACAAACTTCACGAGAGTCCCGTATGAAAATGACCTTTTGAGATTCATCACCAAAATTGAAACTGCTCTGGCCGAAGTACATATGATAGGATTGGACACAAAGCAAAGTGTCGTTACAGTCACAATTATGGAGAAAATAACTGAGAAGAGACCAGACATGATGGAACAATTACTTGGCGATATGAATACCCTCTCTGATCCGTCAATGCTACTTGAAAAACTCCGCGAGTTGGCCAACCATGAACAAGTCCAAAGACTCGCCAAAGCATCAGTCAGATCATCTCTTGCTTTGGCCACAGCTCCCGCTCCCGTTTCTCAAGGAACCTCTCGAAATCAACCGTCTCGATTCAAAAGAAAAAGAGTAATTGAAGCTCCGTGCAGTCCGGGATTCCACAATCCAGAATCCGACACGCACGTTGAATGTCAACTATCTGTACTCTATTCCACGAAAAGTGGCGTGTACAGATAGGAATAATGAAGAAAAGTGGATCTTTAAATATTATAAATATAATATTTAAAGACAATTCAAAACAGCACAGGTACTTGTTATTCAGAATATGAATAAACAGGTTAATACCCTGCTGCCAAAACCTCTTATGATGCTTAAAATAAGCAATAAGAAGGGCCAACTAGATTTAAACACAGTTCTTCCAACCAAATAATACTTTAAAAGTGTTATTTTGGCTAGGGAGGAGTTTTTAAGTGGATTTTAGATATGATAAAGAAATAAGGCCAGTCCTCTAATACTTACTAGAGAAGGTGGAAGCCTTTGTAATAATTTATCTATGTATGTTAAAAGCTGGGGGGAAGGTATTCCTCAAAATGAATGAGAAACACCTCCTTAAATACCTTTTTTTCTACTACAAGTGTACAAGTAGTGGGAATAGAGGTACCAGGCACTAAGTGGATTTTCCTTACGCCAGAAATGTCTCTTTGGGCGTGAGAAAACAAGTTATGACATCATATTTGTGAAAGATGATGCCATTTTAATTTATTATTGCCAAATTGGGCCATAAGTGTGAAATAAACATAGAGTTTATTCTAAATATTTCACTACAGACTTGAAATGGGGGTGTTTTGCACCAAGCTCACCAAGTTAAGAGGGAGCATTTCGTGGTCAAAGCCTCAAAACATTATCACAAGTATTTTAATCCTAGGGTATAAGGCAAATACAGAGAAAATGTGAATATAGAGAGTGATTTAACTCTAAAAAGAGTTTAGTGAATCACAAACTATCTTCCTCAGGTTATTCAGCACATGAGGGCGCCTAAAAGTGGAGGTTTTCATAATGAAGCTGAAAAACTCTATAATTATTGTATAGCTTTATTGTTCTTTATAGAATATCAAGTATGTAATAGAACAGTAAAGTTATACTAGTAAATCTTGGAACTTCCAGGATTTTCCAATGAAAAACTATTAAAATAAAGACTTCTTAATCCATAAAACATATTTATGAAAATGGATTTTCCAAAGATTTGCCATAATTAAATATGAGGTTATAAAAATAGACAGAAAATGGTATCCTACATTTATAACTATGGTAAGGCTTGAACCCAAGGTCTCTTGCTCCAGATTTTAGGTGAGACTGAGTCTTAACCATTAGATTAAAGACAAGTTGTAGAATCAGTGTAAGAATACAAAATATAACGTTAACATTATTCAAACTTGCAGACCCAAGTATCACATCTTATTAGGTAATATCTTGGGGGCTGACACTGAAGCTAAATGCTGGTTTCTGCATCCGCATCTCAATCCACATCTGAAGGCGCAGGCAAACAGAGAAAAAGGGAAATCGGCCTCGAGTTACAACACAACAACTGCTGAAGAAAAGCAACCAGCTGCGGACTATGCCTATGTGACTGGCCATGTCACTCCGAAAAATGCGGTAATACTTGATTCAGGAGCAAGCCAGCACATGTTTAATTCTCTCGACTTCTTCATAAGTGCCGAACCAACACTTTTATACATTGTAACCGGATCTGGAAAAGAGTCGAATGAGCTAATTGCCACCCACAAAGGAGTGGCAAGACTAATTGTTGGATCAACTACAATCACGCTAAACAATGCTCTCTTTGTCCCACAATTATCGACCAACTTAGTGTCATTTGCGCAGCTGGTTATAGACTCGGCCTTGATAAAGCAATCTGGAAATGGGCTTGAGTTAACACTAAATGGAAATCATCTTCTAAAGCTGAACGCTGAAAAGGGAATATTTGAAATCAGTGAAGCCTCAGTGAATCGACCTTTGGCGCTCGTAACTCAACCTAACCCCATCTTGAGTCCGCTGCAGAAGTGGCACGCACGGCTTGGTCATGCGAGCTTAGCAAGGATCAGAACGGCAGTCAATGACCCGTCCATCAATGGAGCAATAACCTGCAATGCATGCTTGGCTGGCAAGATGACGCGGGCACCTTTCAGCAGTCATTTCACTCCAACTAATAGAGCACTTGAAGTCGTACACGGTGATCTAGTGGGACCAATTACTCCAGCAACCAACGGAGGTTGTCAATATTTTATCACCCTAGTCGATCAGCACACCGGCTACATCCACATATTGCTCCTTAAGGAAAAGTCCGATGCCGTCAGAGAATTTGTCAAGTTCAAAAATAAATTTGAAAAACAAACCGACCGCAAGATGAAGAAGTTGATAACTGACGGTGGTGGCGAGTTCTGCAATAAGGAACTTGGGGAGCTATTAGAGCTTGAGGGAATCCAGCACAATGTCTCGCCGCCCTACACGCCGCAGCACAACGGGATGGCCAAACGGGCGAATCAAACGATAATAGAAATGACCCAATGCATGATGCTGCAAAGCAACATGGCGCCGGAATGGTGGGGTGAGGCAGTAATCTTTGCGGCGGCTACCACAAACGCCCTTCCATCACTAGCAAAGAGCAGGGCGTCTCCTGTTGAACTGATGTTGAAAGTTAAACCGAGAATGGAATTCTTCCATCCATTTGGATGCAGGGCGTGGGCACTGAAGCCCAAAGCGAATCGAGGAAACAAATTTGAAGCCATTTCCTGGGAAGGTACGCTAGTAGGCTATGTCAATGATTACTCAGCCTATCGAATCTTTCGGCATGATGACAAAACATTCACCTTCACCCAAGAGGTTCAATTCGATGAACGCACTTTTCCAAAAATTGTGGCGATACACAAAAGTCACAATGTACAACGGATGGTGGGCAATGTTGATACACCGGTCTTCCTTGGAGAACTAATTCTCCCATTCGAAGAGTCGGAAACGGTGGAACCTCTCTTGTCGTCAAATACCATAAATGAGGAACCTGCCGCAGAAGACTTTCCACAAAACCCAGTTGGAGGAAGGAGATGGATTTACATTCCAGACGTTCCACCGGAAAACCTCATCCAGAGCTCGATTTCGGCTGACAACATCATTGATGGAAAGCGTCCTCGTCGGCAAGTCTGCTATGTATCCACGTCCGCTGACCCAAAATCTCACGCCATGGCCATGAAGTCTGCGGAGAGCGCGGCCTGGATGGAAGCGGAAAGAAAGGAAGTTGACAACATGATGAGGCATGAAGTCTGGATTGAACGCCCTCGTTGACCCGATGATGCTCCAATTGCTTCCACGTGGGCGTACCGTTGGAAACTTGGACAAGACAATCAAGTTGTTGAATACAAGGCCCGCATATGTGCTCAGGGCTTTCGCCAAACGCTGGGGATCAATTTCGAGCTCAAGTATGCTCTGACTGGAAAGGCGGCATCATTGCGCCTCCTGCTATCCTATGCGCTGAACGCGGGATTGCAAATCCATCAATTGGACGTTAGAAGTGCCTTCCTCACGTGTCCTCTAGAAGACAAGGTGACCCTTTTTCCCCCGCCCGGCTTCGCCTGCCCTCCAGGCACTGTCCTCAAACTCCGCAAGGCAATCTACGGCCTGAAGCAGGCATCAAAAGCCTGGTATGAGCGACTAAAGGGATTCCTGTCCACAGTTGGATTCCGCGCAACGGTCTCTGATCCATGCGTTTTTCACCGCCCCAATGCTGACAACCATCCTGCGACGTGGATTTTCGCGCATGTTGATGATCTAGTCATCATCAGTCGGGATCCGCTCCGTTTCAAGGAAGAGATTGAATCGGAATTTGAAATAAAATACCTTGGCCAGGCGGAATTCCTCCTTGGCATGAACATTGATAGGTCACCCGGTCATCTCCACATTCACCAAACGCAATACATTGAGCGAAAGCTTGTGGAATACGGATTTGATGAGGCACCCATTGCCTCTTGCCCTCTTGATCCGAAATCTCATCTCCGAGCGGCAACCACTCAGGATGCGGCTGAATTTCAGCAACTTGGCGTTTCTTATTGGGCGTTGATTGGTTCCCTGAACTACCTCAGCGTTCTCACTCGCCCGGACATATCTTATGCTGTCAGTGTTCTCTCTCAACACTTAGAAAATCCAGGCATGTCCCACTATCGAGCGGCGCAGCAAGTGTTTTGCTACCTGAAGGGCATGAAACAGGTGGGCCTGCTGTTCCGGAAGGAACAATCGCTAGCTCTCAGTAGTCACGTTGACGCTGACTGGGGGAACTGTCCTGACACGCGGCGATCCGTAACGGGCTATGTGGTTCTCACGAACGCGCAGCTACTTTCATGGAAAGCGACTAGGCAGCCGACAGTATCTTTATCCTCCACGGAGGCAGAATACAAGGCGTTATCTGACCTAGGGAGAGAGGTCGCATGGTTGAACAATCTCATATCCAAAATCCACGTGAATTACAAGCCGTACGATATCCCTGTTGGTGTCGACAATCAAGGTGCCATCGACCTTGCTAGGAGTGAAATGTCGCAGAATGGCTTTCAAACCAAGCACATGGACATATGGTTACACTTTGTCCGAGAACTCGTCATCACTCACCTCATCAAATTGAAGTACATCCGGACAACCAAAAACTCAGCCGACTTTCTCACCAAGCCAACTGGCCGATGCACGATCAGAAGATCCCTGACGGCAATTGGTGTCACGAGCCCAACAAGCCGTGATGATTGCAAAAATCCCTCTGCTCATCGCTTGGCAGCTCATAGCACCCCAGGCTGTCGGATTATATCCGCGGACCATGGAGGTAGCCAGAAAAATTGTGTGAGGAATGATCAAGTGACTCAAAGATGTAAGTCACTCGTCTCCCACATAATTTGTAAATCAAGCTTGGCAGCTAACTCACTACGTCTCACGTTATGCACGCACAGGTGACGAAAACGAAGAGAACTATAGTAAGAGAATGATGACTGAAAAGTCTCATGGCGCGAAGCTGTCTCACGAGGAAAACCCGTGAGTAATCAAGTCATGATGGATGTCAGAAACAGGAGAACAGGAAGACTGACCTCAATCATTCCGCCCCTGAAAATCTTAGTACTCCGCTGGCCAATCAAATCACATCTCGTACCCCAATATTCAACAGCTTGCTAGCCACTTGTATCGAACAAGGATCGAACGAGTGAGTACTAATTCAGATGCTGACTGCATGAATGATATACACTCAGTAGCTGACAATGAGCATTGTCCTGAACAAAAGAAAGCACAGGATCAATAGCTCAATCGTTGATAAGCGAAGAAAGTGAAACGTTGCAAGAAGCAGTGTGAGTCGATCAATACAAGGGTGACGAAGAACGGAAGAGGAGATGAAGATGCTGATGAGAGATGGAAATGAATGCGTTGAAAGCATTTAGAAACTGATATCGTGCAGCTCAGACCAAAGCAAATCTCTCTCTCTTCCTTTCATCTATTATCAACATCAAACCATTCTTTCCGCCTAGTTAGCAAGGGAGTTCCCTGCCTCTAGGTAATTTACATTTCATTTCTACGCAAGAAAAGCAAAGTTGTAAATAAAATCATAGTCTACAATTCTGACTCTGGCAATATAAACCTCTAGTTGTTTGAAATCTTACACACCGGATGGGGGACTGGTGTCAAACGCTGGGACGCTATAGTCGTGGATGGGGCTCGGGAGAATACTTCCGAAGGAGCTATTCCCTGGTCTGGCGGGTAGGCCGGCTCCATCTCGAGCTGGTCTATCTTGTCCAGACCCATGAACATCAAGTTGTTGCTCACAGGTTTGGCGTAGCCTCTCGAGGGCAGCGGGGCTAAAGGTGTAACCAAAGGTAGGTTGGTCACCTGAGGGGCTGTGGTAGTCAGCGGCGCTACTCTTTCCAACGGGGCTAGGGGGGTGGCCTGCGCTAACTTGGTCGCTGACGCTAGGAAGTTGGTTGTATTGGCCGAGGCGGTCGCTGGGTTGCTCGACGGCACTGTGGCGACTAGCGATCTCTGTGAGTCGCTGTTGCTGCCTGACTCTCTCGGCGTCTTGCTTGGCTGCTTGCTCTGCGGCGCGGAGTTGCTCAAATGAAAGGTCCTTGCCATTCCTTAAATGGGAAGGCATGGCAATACGGATTAGGATGGTTATTAAGAAATTAATAAGATAAAAAAAACATCACAGTCAGACGCCCTTCGCGACACTAGGAGAGATGAGATGAAGAAGGAGAGAGAAGGATGAACCTTATTTTACTTTTTCAGGTTTTTTAATAGATTTTATAGGCTGGGTGACGCGGATCCTGGCGGAACGGCAAGTAGGAAGATTCCTCTTTGGTGGAGGTTTCAAGTTACAGAGCTCCGGCAGAACTCAAAACTTGGGGAGGAAAGGATGCGGTGGCCCTGTTGCTATGGGCGTCCACGCGTCCGGATTGATGAGGTTGTGCGCGGCGGCGGCTACAGTAGGCTGGTCGGCAACGTGCTCCGGTTCACTAGCGGAGTATTCCTCAGAAGAAGACTTGGAGACATCCGCAGAAACCAAGAGATCATCCGCGGTGAGGTCCTTCACTTCTTGGCGAAGGAAAAAGAGCGCGGAGAAAGACAAGATATGATCAAGCAGGTTAGTGCTGGATCTAAGCGCCGAGAAAAATTTTGGCAGAGTTTCTAGAGGAAATTCTTCAAAACAGAGGAAGGAAGAAAAATTTTGGCAGCAATTCTAGCTGTTTTTGATGGAAAAGAGAGGTAAGTAGGCCTTATGAAAAAAAAAAATTGTTAGTTTTATCTTTTAAGATTATGATTCCTTTGGAAAGGATATGATGAGGAGAGAGGTCTTTTTAATGAGATATTTCCCGATGAGGCCCCCAATTGTGAGCCTGGGTCTCTTAAGTGACAGCAGGACACAAAGTTTGGGGGGACAACAAAGTTTATTTCAGAAGAAATAAGGGAACAAAGAGAGGAGGAAGTAAGGAAGTAAGAAAGATGTGTCTTTTAAGACAAGGGTAAGAGCTCAATCTGAAAAGAGAGCAGGAATAGAACCGGGCAGAGCCACAGTCTCTTCAGCCTGAGAAGCAGGAGAAGGTACAGTCAAAGACTGCCTTATTTTTTATGCCAGAGGCAAAGGTTGCTTATAAGGAAACCTGAGTGGATGGGGGGAAGCTCCACTGGCCTGAATTGATATGATGAAGGGTTCTTTAGATGTGTAGGGAAGGGTGCCTCTGAGTGAAGAAGGAAGAGAAAGAAGGGAAGGAAAAGTGATAAGATCAAAGCTCCAAGAGAACTTTGAAGAAAAGAAATTGTTTAAGCTGCTTACTTGTCAGACAGATGACACTAAATGACCACAACACGACGATGAGGGGAAATGATGGGACCTGGGCTTCTGAGGAGTGAGGAGTGTAATCCAATTGTTCTGTTTCTTCTAAGTTCTGGTTGGTGAGTGATGATGAAAATTTTCATCTGCCCAACTCTGAAGATGATGAACCATGTTTATCAAAATGAATATGCAATATAGAGTTGAACTTAGAAAATGAGTAGATGTTATGTGGACTTCTATGTTAATTACCTCACACTTTTATTATTCCACACTTATACACAACAAAGTAAGGATATTATGATATGAAAATACTTGTATTGGAGAGAGGAATAAGGAGAGAACATTGTTGAAGCCTTTTGGGCAACATTGTTTTCTCTAAGGCTGACATGTATGGCAACACTGGCGGTTGGGTTCATTGCGGGACAATGAAAATTCTTCTTGCAGCTTTTTTTAAATCATTTTTTATTTTTTGAAATTTTTTGGCTAAGTGGCGGCCCAGTGCCTCCATATTTCTGCCATCCTCCTAGGCTATGTATGTATCATGCATACGTGTGAGGCAAGTTACCTGCTTACATATCTGAGCACAACGGCAGGCATAGCTTCTTGATGTCTCCTGTTGGAAGTTTTTTTGTGAAATAAAAACCAAATTTGAATCAAAAGACAAAATGTGAATCAAAAAACAAAATGTAAATCACAAAACAAAATGTGAATCAAAAAAACAAAGGGTGTTGATAAAAAAACCCGGGTAATCCGCGCTGACACCCGATTTTCTCCGCAGCGCGCGCTGCGCCAAAAACCCGGTTTTCCACGCGCACACCCAGGTATTTAATTTTAATGATTTTTTTAAAATTGTTTCCTATGTTGAAAAACGTGTAGAACTTTATGGTGAAGTCAAAATTCTCAAAAAAAATCCTTCTATTGTTTTTTTCTTTTTACAAGTGGTTTCTACTCAAATGTTGTGACTTCTGTTTGACATGTCCAAATGGTCTAAAAAGTGTATCAGAAATTGATTGATGGATATTTTTTTTACTTTATTATTTATTTCCATAGCCCATGAGTGATTTGCGTGTAGCAATGATTTGAAGATTTGGCCAAAATCTGCTTCTACTCAAATGTTGTAACTTCTGTTTGGCATCTCTAAATGTGCTCAAATTGGGACCAGAAATTGAATAATGGTTATAGTTAATTACAGTATGATTTATTTCCATAGCCCATGAGTGGTTTACGTGTGGTAGTGATTTGAAGATTTGGCCAAAATTGGCTTGAACCAGAATGTTGTAACTTCTGTTTGGCATGTCCAAACACTACCAGAAAATCTGCTTCAACTTCCACCAGTTGACATGCAGGCTAATCTCATCTTACTACCCCCTTTACTTCAAAGTTAATCCAAAACAACTTTTCAGGCACAGTCACTGTGCACAATGCACAGTGACTGTGCATTGAAGTTAGGTTGAATTATTCTTTGAGTAAGATTCAAGTATCACACAAGTTAAATCAAAGTAACTGCATGTCAACTGATGGCAGTTGAAGCAAATTTTCTGGTAGTGAAATGGGCTCCAAATTGTATCAGAAATTAATTAAATATCACAATTCTTTAATGTATCAAAAGATTCCATAGCCAATGAGTTTTTTACGTGCAGTAGTCTTTTGAAGTTTTGGCCAAAATTGGCTAATATCCTACTCAAACGTTGTAACTTCTGTTTGGCATGTCCAAATGGGCTCAAAAGTGAATCAGAAATTAAGTAATGGATATGATGTTTTACTCTATATAAATTTTCCATAGCCCATGAACGGTTTACGTGCAGCAGCCGTTTGAAGATTTGGCCAAAATCTCCTCCTTATACTGAAATGTTGTAACTTCTGTTTGGCATGTCCAAATGGGCTAAAAAAAGTGGATCAAAAATTAAGTAATGGATATATTTCTTTACTGTATAAAAATTTTCCATATCTCATAAACAGCTTACGCACAGCAGCCGTTTGAAGATTTGTCCAATTTTGCCTGGTTTGCCCAGATCAGAAACATGTCAACGGGGCATTTTTATGGAAAATGAATATATTTTCATGGTTTTCCTGACCCCTCAAAGTTTAGGAAAAAGATTTGAAACCTTGAAGAATCTTTGAATATGAGGGGTACAAAAATAGTTGAAACAAACCAGGTTTCCCCCCCAAAAACTGGGAAGCAATTTTTTTCATCAAAAGTGGTGGTGACTATTAGATTCTACACCCTTGAAAGTGTGGTAAACAAACTTAAAATCTTGGAAAAAGGTTAATGCTGCGGGCCAATGGAATTTACGCCAAAATTCTGTTGAAATTCAATTTTACATGCCAAGATGACATTTTCATGCTCCAAAAGTATTTTTATAAATTTTGATCCAAGTTTATTAAATTCACACTTTCTTGGTGTGAAAGTGTGTGGGTTTGGCCTCCCATTTTTTCAAAAAAATAACCCCCAAACACAAAAGTGCCACGGGTTGACCCTCCTGCTTGTGACAGAGCAACAAGCTAAAAAGGGCCGGTTGCGGGGTGTCATACAAGGATGCAGCCTAATCCAAAGCAAAGTAGGGGCATCCAGGGACAGATGCAAAGCACAACCATGGGGTTACTCATGTCGGTAGTTGCCTCCTTTTATATTCTTGCCTGAATTTTGCACCACTCCACGTATCCCACTCTGGACGGTCACTCGATTGCCTGACAGGTACCAACGCGCCAGCTGTAACCAATGCAGGCCAGGTGTTTACAGCTGGCCCGCTCAACATGTTGCTGGCAACCCTCGCAACGCAGGGGCCAGTGCTTCAGCAAACTTGGTGCAACACACATGTTACAACCTTGTAATGATCTGATCATTCCTGAAATCGTTCCTGGCAGCTGAATCATGATGTCATCGTTTCTTTCACATTCTTTTCAATTCTGATCAATTATGATGTCATCTGATTTATAAGTCATAATTGTTTTCTTTCTATTTATTGTGATCTTGTTGAGTTTTTCCTCTTTTCCTCATCTCGATATTCTGTATTCATGAGTTTTTCATTTCGCCAAAAAAGAAATACTAAAAGAACCTTCAAGCTTCCACTTGGATTAAACTACTAGCAGTTTTCTCTCTTGAGAAAAACTTACGCTAAACTTTGTGACCAAGGGGTAGTAGCGAGGCCTCACAAACCTTCACTGTCTTCCAGACAGCCACGACCGGTTCAGGCATGGCAAGGTTTACTGCACCGTCACCAACGTCTTGACTCTTGCGCCACAGATTTTGCCGGCTTTTTCTTCCCTGCAACATGCCACATTGACATCACCACCGCACCATCAATCAATCAGTCTCTCAACCGTACCCCGTCATAGAATACCAAGGCACCTGTAACCCACTTACCTATGCCTGAACAAGTATTAACATCACCATGACTGGTCAGCTGCCTAGGCAACCTTACAACTCTCATTTGCCTTGAAGCTTGAACCCGATTTGCTGACATCTCCCATCACCATTTTCAACCCAAACTCAGTTCTCTTCAAACGTTGCCAATTTTCTTGTGCAGAGAATGATCCGATATCCTCTGCTCATTATTCAGGTCAGTCTCCACCACAGACGTGTATCTCCCATCCACTTCAGCAACCAATGTGAGACGTCAAAGTACTCACATGTATTCCCTATTTACTACCCTCCGCCGAGCTGACGGCGAAATGAGGCTAACATTTGCAGGAAGTCGGGGCCGAGTGGGGTACGGCCACTGGTGGAGACGTCATTGCGGCTGGATTGATCTCATGGTGCTTGATCTAACGCTTGCAGATTATCAGTGGCTTACCTTGTGGAATTCGACTAAGCTGGATCTGCTTGATGAGTTCAATGAAATCCAGGTGGGGGTCGACTGCAAACTGGATAAGAAAACCATGGAGTACTTTCCAGGTCAGTGCCCCGCTTATGCATGACATGGAACGAGTTTGCCAACAACATGTTTTTTTCACTTGATGCTCATCTAGCATGAAAAAAGCCAATACATCATGTTGCCCCAATGGAAGCAGTCAACCAAGGAGATGAGGAGAACAGCTTGCCGGCGGCAGGAGACTCCCCCAACAAGCTGGTACTGTACCAGCTCGCCGGGAGATTCTCCCGACAAGCTGTTACTGTACCAGCTCGCCGGGAGATTCTCCGGACAAGCTGTTACTGTACCAGCTCGCCTGGAGACTCCTGACAAGCTGTTACTGTCATAACAGCTCGCCGGGAGACTCTCCCCACAAGCTGGTACTGTACTAGCTCGCCGGGAGACTCGCACCAGATTTGGTAAACTTTCACTTTTTTTACCGGTTTGTGTTTGTTTTTTTCCTCCACATAAATATTTAAGATAGCGGTTATCCTGCCTACCACTGAATCGGCGGTCTTCCGCTGCGCTACAGCTAATTCACAGCGGTTTGCCGCTACATGACCGCGGAAGTGGTCCAATCTGATTGCAACGATGTAACGCAGCGCAAAAAAAGCGCTGAATTAGCCACTGCGCTGTGCTTTCTGCAGCGCAGTTGTTATAAGGTTGGTCAGAACTTTGACTAAGAAAAAATGCATTTCACACTTTGAGCGTGAGGTTTTCATTTTTGATTTCATCCCTCTTCAAGAAGAATAGTAAAATGAACTCAATATGGATTGATCCTTTGGTTACAACCTGCAACCAGTCAGTAATTTGAGTAGCTGTTTTCCAATTAATCTGGCATATTTCACATCTATTAATAATTCACAAGGATTAACATTTTTGCTTGTAGGGGTGTACCTCAACAATAATGTTGTCTTCCACAGCAAGCTGTATGTGGCAATGTTGTAAGTTTGGAATATCACTGATTTGTTTTTGGTGAAGCCCAGAAAACAGTGACAAACACACAGCAGAGCGCAGCAAAGGGGCTAAATAATGTGGGAGGAAGTGGGATCTTGTGGAGTGTTTCTAATGTAGTGCATGAAGTTATTGAATGAAATGAACATAGCAACTTTCAAAATATCTTGGATTGGGCATTGAAATCCAAGTAATTTCAGGAACCTGACAAGGGGATAAAAAAAAATACATGAGCAAAAACAAGAAGTGAATGAGAAATTTGAAATGAAATGATGGTACCAAAATGAGTTTTTTGCAAAGGTCAAATGAAATTGAAACAAAGTGGTGAGTAGAAATTGCCACTGGGGGTTCAATGGCCAACAAGTAGAGTTCAGAAGTGCAATCATGACAAAAATATGAAGCACAAGTCAGATGTCACATGATAGAAATCTGGTGAGCTGGGAGGCAAGCCCAGTGAGCTCTGACTCAATTCCATTATAGCCCCTGCAGGCTGCCGCGGTGCAACCGCCTTGAACTCTAGTAAATATGAAAGTATTGGAAAAAAAAATTGAAATCACAAAAAAAGATTGAGTAATGACCTCAAAAAAATTATTCACAAAAACCGGGTGTGTGCGCGGAAAACCGCGTGCACGCCGTCGTTGGCCAACCATCCGCCTGACGTTGGCTGGACGTAAACCCGGGTGTCAGCGCGGAATACCCGGGTTTTTTATCAACGCCCAAAACAAAATGTGAATCACGAAACAAGTCAATTTCTTCTTGCGAATTCAAGAATCTCAGATTTTATCACAGTGACACCATGCATGCTGATGTGTTGCTTGCCGGGAAGCAACATCCCAAAGTACAAAGATATACCTCAGCATGTTGCTTGCTGGCAAGAGACACACGTTCTTCATGGTGTGAGATCCAGGTTTCATTCACTCATGGTTAGAGGGAGACGAGATTGGGCTGGAATGTGAGAGTATACTCACTCCACCCCATGAGCCGTGGCCCTGGATACTTTTTCGGTTGCATCCTGAAATTTAACTTCAAAAATTTCTTTACATATTGAGAAGAGGCTTCTTATTTTTATACAAAGAAAAGAAAAGTTTATTGTACAAGTCACTTGCTTGAGAAACAAAACAGCATTACATAAAAAGCATCATGCAAAAATTGTTGGATCCTGTGCCGCAAAATCAATATTTCTTCAACTTTCAAGAAAAATAACGAGGCATAGCCTATAAACAAAAGACTTCATGTCCTTGAAAAAAAGTTCTTCTTTAGGAATAATTTTTGCAGATTATCCTACTTTTTCACCCCTGGGCTTGGACTCATGTCTTCCAGAGTTGAGTTAGGGGGCGGTTTTGAGGACGGCAGGGCTTGGAGCTTCCTGAGTGCTATTAGTTTTGGAAGCCAAATCATCATCTGCCAGTATCACTTCAGTTGTAGAATCTGCATCTGTCACGGCAGCATTCTGCTTTGGATCTTGAGTTTTGGTATCCTTTTTAGATCCAGGGACTAAACGAAAAAGTAAAAGGAAATCAGCTCATGTTAATGCATATATTATTTTGAAGATTTTGGGACCTGGATGCCCAAGATTCTCTGAACAAGAGTGCTCACTCATTCCGGAAGCCTTCAACTGCTTAACAATGCCTTCAAGATCTTGTTGCAATTTTAATACATCTCCGACGAGCTTGGGTACTCCTGAGCTACCTATGTCGAGAGCGGTACGGACTTGTCTACAGAAGTAAAAAACGATATCAAATGTTTAGATCTATTGATAGAACCCTTTGAATCTTTTTCTTTCTGGGGGGAAAAGCATAACGAACCCAGCGACTTCTCCTGCTTTGGAGCGTTTACGTAAATGAGAAAAGTAGTCTAAAACGGGCGTGTCGGGCTTTTGAAAGGTGACAGTATCGTGGTTGTGACTAGGATGTGGTGAGCACAGAGCTATGGTTACGGCATATAATAAGCCCAAGAGAACTTTGGAGCTGAGTGCATACATTTTAATTATCAACAATTCTGATGCGGGATGGGTAAGTCTATTTATAAAGAGCAGGAATGGCGCCTATCAAAGAGTTATAAAAGTCAGGTGGAGATGCTAGGAGCTGATGTGGTGACTTGAGCAGACCATTCGAGTGGCTTTATATATTGGAGCCAGTCTGAATCAGACGGCAGTAAGGAGCTTGCAGGCGCAGCGCTGAATAGAAAGACAATCATAATGTGATTATCGTTAGGACTCGAGAGCTTACCACTACCAAATCATGAATGAAGCTTGTAGCCCATACGATAGTTGTGCAGCACCTCGGTTGAGGCAACTCATTCTCCAAGGAAGCTGATCGAGAGGCAGTCGTGAAGACCATGACAGATTCATCTCCCGCCTACCGATCCATTGAAGCAGGTGAGCAAGGTGATCTGTGTCGGGAATGACAGCCGAGGACTCTAAAAACACCAATTTTGAATGAGAAATGATATTTTCTCAACTGAGTTGACGATATCTTCTCAACCAAGTTGAAAACTGAAAGCCTACATGAATAACGTAGGAAGACGTCATGCAGGCTGGTGGTGAAGCCAATGCGTTGGTTGTCTGGTGAATCGAACACCTCAGGTAAAGCTCAAATCATCGAGTTGCCTCTTGCGAGCATGACGAAGGGAAGGAATCGAGCTTTCCTTGTAGGGGTCGTCCACTTGATCCCAGGTCAAGCTGAGATCCAAGTTTGATTCAGTTACTGTATAAGGAAGATGAGGTTGAGCCTATAAGCTTAAAATAAGCCTCTTGAACGGAGCGGAGCGGCTTCGCCGCCGCGCATGCCGAAACAGCGCCACGGCCAGAGCTCCCACCAGGGGGGACTTGTGTCAAGTTAGAGGTTGAGCTGACAATTATGTGAGAGGCTGGGCAGTGTTTATGGAATCGGACACACCGCTACAAATAGTCCATCCGGTGGGCTTGTCCGACACGGCATCGAACATGATTGTCCGATGCCATGTCGGACAAGCCAGTCGGAGAAGCCTGTCCGACATGGGATCGGACAGAATTGTCTGATCCCATGTCGAACACTTTTGTTCGAACACTTTTGTTCGACTGGTTTGTTTGGCACAGCATCGGACAATTCTGTCCGATGCCGTGTCGGACAACATCTGTCCGATGAGTTAAAACTCATCGGACCATGACGTTCGACCATTTGGAAGTTGCTCAAAATATTTGAGCGACCTCACAATAGTCGAACAATTGGTCCGATGAGTTACGAACTCATCGGACAGTGGTTGTTCGACATGGGATCCAACACGTTGAAGAAATCAGTCGAACAACCTTGTCCGACATGGGATCGGACAGAATGGTCCAATCCCATGTCGGACAAGATGGTCGGATTGGCTTGTCCGACATAGCATCGGACAATCCTGTCCGATGCCGTGTCGGACAAGCCCACCGGATGGGTCTTTTTCAGCGGTGACAACCATAGCAAGTGGGACCGGGGGGACTTGCAAGAAAGTATTGCTCATCCCACATCTCATGATTCAAGATACATACGATGCAAAGATGAGGAATCTCATTCTCCATCAAATTTGCAGATGAGGGGAGACATTGCAAAGATAAATTATGTACTTCACAACCCCACTTCTTGCAAAGCCTGTCTGAAAAATCTCTGTGTAGACTTTTTCTTCCCAGTTTCACCATGAATGCTGGTGTGTTGCCTGTATAGATTAGCAAGCGACACCCCAAATTACAAACGGGCCTTTGTGCCTCAGCATGTTGCTTGATCAAGCCACACACCATTTTTCATGGTGTTGATTTTGAACATAGGATACCCATTTTGCAGGGCTGTGGCCTATTCAGACAGATTGGGCCCAAATCTAATTGAAGATGGTTCCTGAAGTGGATATCTAGTAATTTTTCACTCTTCATGAGAAGGAGCTGTTTTTTAGTGAATGCATAGCCTCATTTTATCACTTAAGAAGTTCTCCTTTAGTTAACTTTCTGTATTTCAAACCTGCATTTGCCCATTATTGAGATACTATCAATGACAATATGTAACAAAAAATCATAATTTCTAGAAGGAGCCCATCTATAGGTCATATTACAATTTTATAAGTCAAATTTACACTTGGTGGTAAAAGACTAGGTGTTTTTTTCCCACCATCTTGGTAGTTTTGTGATTGTTTCACATCCTTCTCAAAATAAGAAATCCTACTCATGATCTAAGATTTTGGCATCATTTTCTCTGGAATCATTCTCATACAAACTTTTAATCTCTTCCCTTTTATTTTCCCCATGTCCAATTCCATCCCAATTTGTTTTCAAGTCAGTTTTTTATCTCTTCTTGTGATAATCTTAAAGTTGTACTCTCTGCGGCAAACCGTAAACCTAGTTGTGTCTCATTGAAAAGGGCCATTGGCCCCAGTTGTAGTATACTGCTTTTCCTTTTCTTCATTCATTCACATCTCAGTTTATTGTTTGCACCCTGCTGATCCACATTATGTTTCTCAGGTCTGTTCCTCTTATTTCACTGTCTTTCATATTCTTTCCTTGATCTTATCTTTGTTTCTTATCTGTTTCAGATTTTTTTTTCTTGATTATATTGCTTCTGTGTTCCTTGCTCATAGCTCCCACCATTTACTTGTCTAAAACTTAAAAGGTGCAAATAAACATCCATTCACATCTCAGTCTTTGGTTTTCACTCCTCTGATCCACATTCATTTTGTGTCTCTTTTGGTCATCTCTCCCCAACCAGTAGCTCACACCATCTACTTATTGTTAGATTTAAGCAATTTTTTCTGGTCCACACCATGAGAAGTAGATTGAGGAATCCTATGCAGCATTGCCCATGGGACTGTCAGTATCTTGACCCCATTCCCAGAATCCACACATGAGCAATTACTAGGAATAGCAATCAACCCAGTTATGTAATTCAGAGAAGCATGATATTTCTTAAAAACAAATTAACATAAATTTGAATTTCTCAAGAGAAATCTTATTTCAAACATGTACTTACATATATTATCATGAACAAAAAGACAACTTAGTTAAACACAATAAAAAGAAGAAGAAAAAGTTGAAATTTATAGCTCCAGCCGTGTGCCTGAAAGAGACAACAGCAAAAAAAAAATACATACAAGGAATCATTCAAAAATTGTGGCATCCAGAGCCTCAAATTCAGAATTCCTTTATTTCTGAAGAAAAAAGAGATATAAAACGTAAAACAAAAAGGTTTGATGTCCTTGAAAAAAACTCTCTCTGCAGAGTAAACTTTGCGGAGATTATTCATCCTGCTCTCCTTGGGTTTCACCCTTCTGAATTCCAGATCTGTTTTTGATTAACGGGTGATCTGGCGGACGGCAGGGCTTGGAGATTCATGAGTGTCTTTATTCGTGGTCTTCATCACCCTCTGAGGGTTCGCCCTCAGCCTTAGAAGATGCAACTGCCACAGTAGCATTGTGCTTTGCATCTTTATCTTTTTTGGATGCAGGGACTGAAACAGAAAACAAATAAAATCGAGTTGAAGTTAGCTTCTGTCAATGTGTGAATAATCGTGGCACCTGGATGCCCAAAATTATGTCAACAGGGACGCATGCTCACTCATTCCGGCGTCCTTCATTTGCTTGAGAATGCCTTCGAGGTCATGCTGCAACTTGAGTACGTCGCCCACGAGCTTGGTACCTCCTGAGCTACCTACGTCGACAGCTTTACGCGCTTGACTGTAATGAACAGGAGAAAAACAGAAGGATATTGAATATTGATGTATGTATTTATTGTAGAGAAGGGGAAAGGATAACGAACTCTTCGGCATCTCCTAGTTTGGAGCGTTTGCGCAAACGACGGAAAGTGTTCAAGACAGGCTGGGGGGGCGTCTGAGCGGTCCCAGCATCTAGGTTTTGGGTCGGATGCGGGGCGCACAGAGCTATACTGACGGCATAGAATAAGCCTAAGAAGACTTTGGAGCTGAATGCATGCATTTTAATTATTGACAATGATACTGCGGGGTGGATTAACCTATTTATAGCTGGAAGAAAAAAAAATTGGTTTCAGAGAGTTATAAGGCAGGTGCTAGTGGAGGCTGGTGGTGGAGACTTGAAGGTGCCCTTTTAGCAGACCATCCGGCTGCCTTTATATCTTGGAGCCCGCCCTCTAGAATCAGACAGTACCAAGGCCTTCAGCGATTGTACTGTAATTGTGATCGCGATTCGAGAGCTTGCTACCACCGAGCAACAAATGTACATTATAGTTTAAATGATGGTTGTGCGGCACCCCGGTTGAGATAAGTAACTCATAATGGGAGCAAGCTTTTTCTGTGACAGTTGTGCAAACCTCCCGCCGCCAAATTTGTCGGAGGATGTCGGCGAGGTGATCGATCGGTCAGTCAGGAACGGTGGCCGAGGAGTCACTCAGAGTCGACAATTGGAGTATGAACTGAGGTATTTAACTATCGCGACAAACGATTGACTCGTTTGCCTCACCACAAGCCTGGATGACGCTTTTCTAGGTCATGTATGTTTATTTTTTTTTTCCGTTGCCCAGCTGATGCATGGGTAGGGTTTGAATGCGATGGTTTTGTCGCCATGACCTGTTTCCATAAGAGCTTGCACCATGCCGGCTCGCTTGTGCCACTGTTGGCCTTTTGGTTTGTCTTCAAGCATTAATGTGCCCATGTTGCCAATCGGTGGCACTAGTGTCAACGGAAGGTTTGAGTCATATTTCTTGTCTTTTTCTGTATTGGCGTTGTAAGATTCAGGCTGTTGTTACTCCAAAACATTTTACAATTGGTCTGCTGATACCCGGGTATCCAGCTACATGAACTGGTATGGAATTGCTATTGTGATATGTTGCAGGAGGTGTGTGTGTGGGTGTTGATGGTTCAGGGGCTAATTACTTGGCTTGAGTGTTGAATCGTTGATATAATTGGTGTTGAACAAACTGCTACAGTCAGCACTAGAAATGACTGTTCACGGCGAAACGCAGAAAATTCAACGTGAGATTACCACAACTTCCCCCTCAACATCCTCTGCCAGTCGCTGATGGGTGTGGAACGAGCAGCAGAAGCCACCCCCCGCCCAGCGATCCTCAATCCCAGAACCACCGAATTCGAATGTAAGTGTCGCTGTCTCCATCGAGTCCCTTTAACGATATTCATCCTGACTGATGATCAATCATAAACGTGCTTGCAGTCGGCGGTCGCATCGGTGCACTTGGTGTCACTCTCTCGGTGCCCTTTTTCACCTACTGGCTGAATCTTGCCTGCAGTCCTCAGACCGGCTGTCTGCTGGGCTCCCAAATCCTCGACCTTCGCACCCTGTGGAATACGTCTCGTTTTTTCAGCCTCGAAGCTTGCTACGTTTACCTCGGATGGTATCTCTATCTCGTGCTCTGCTGGCTGGTGCTTCCTGGAAGATGGGTTGACGGCACTGTCTTGAGGGATGGCACACGACTATCCTACAAAATTAATGGTCAGTTCCTCCTGACTCATCTGCTTAACCCAAGTCTTCACTGGCAATGATGATAGCCTGAAACACTGAATCAAAAAAAAAAAAAAAAACTATCCATTCTGCCTTAATAGCTTTCAATACCCTCATGTGCACCGTTCTTCTCACGGCTGTGGCGTTTGCTCGATGGGGCGACTCTCCCTTCTTGTATATCATCGACCATTACGTCGAACTTATTACTGCCAGCTTGATCATGAGTATTTGTCAAGCAGTTTACTGCTACTGGATCAGTTTTCAGTCGGGTCGAATCCTAGCGCTTGGCGGTAACAGCGGCAACGTGATCTACGATGTAAGTTTTGCCTTATTTTTCTGCGTTAGCTCTACCACGATCGATCCACTCATTTGCATCTTTTATTCTTAGTGGTTTATAGGTCGAGACCTCAACCCACGCATCGCACACTTTGATATCAAAACTTTTAACGAGATGCGGCCTGGCCTCATCTTGTGGGCGTTGCTGGACTTCTGCTGGGTCTTGAAACAAATCCACCATTCCGGATCACCCTCCAATAGCATCCTGCTTACCTTCATCTTCCAGTTCTGGTATGTCTTCGATGCTGAATATAATGAAGTAAATCTTGGCTCCTCCATTTACCTTAATATTCTCTCGACTCCAAGAACCCGACTCTGAAAAAAAAAAATCATTTCTTTTGTGTGACTTGTCGGCTATTTTAGGAAATAATCTTGACTCAAATGGATATCACCACCGATGGATTTGGGTTCATGCTGTCGGTTGGAGACTTGACTTGGGTACCATTTACCTATTCACTCCAACTGGTCTATCTCTCTTTCGTGCCCCTCCATCTCTCCAATTTCCAATTGGCGTTGGTGCTTGCCGTGCAATTGGTAGGCTATGCAATCTTCCGGATTTCGAATGAAGAGAAAAACGCCTTCCGTCGTAAATCTGAAAACCCTAAAGGTGAGTTTATTACGACCAGTGTTTTTTTTTTTTTTTTTCATTACTGACTATATTCCGCCTTGCTGACTTGATCAAGATCGCACTGCTCATCAGGATTGAAATTCATGGAAACTGAAAGAGGGACCAGGCTGCTGATCTCTGGTTGGTGGGGACTTTCCCGACATCCCAATTACTTGGGTGATTGGATTATGGCGTGGGCGTGGTGTCTGCCCACGGGAGTTTCGACTCCAATCACCTACTTCGTTAGTCAATTCTTTTGCATTCAAACATTCATGTATTTATGTTCTTGAAGCTGATGATCTGGTGGACCATTACAATCGTTCGTGGAATCGATCTAGTACGCAATCTACTTTGCCATTCTGTTGATCCATAGGCAAATAAGAGATGAACACGCCTGCGAGAAAAAATACGGGAAGGGGGACTGGAATAAATGTGAGTTATATGAATAACTTTTCTTTACTTCGTCAGACTTTCAATGAGCGATACAATTCGCCGCTGTCTTGAAAAGCCTTCACGAGTCTGATCGAGACCCTGCCTTCTTCCGTTTTCCTGTCTGCACACAAAAGACAAAAAACTCGTTCCTTGGAAGATTATTCCCTACATCTATTGATCAGTGAATGGCCTTTCCATGGACACATCTCTCGGCATACTGTATGGCTCTAGATGCCACAGTGCACCTCAAGGAATCGGGTACCTGCCACATGCACACCCTTAGCATACCTGTTACTAAAGATATATATCCATGTGAAGCACACTTTCTGAGCCGAAAGCTTGAATAGACAAAAAGAGTTGATGCGTTTATGAGATTTGAGAGTGCATGATAATTTAAGGGGCGTAGATTGACAACAAAGCTTAATGATATACACCGAAAATTCACACAAAAAGTCGAAATCACAAACAACAAATACAACCTCTAAGTCTGACTCATCACTTGACTCGTGCTGTGCAAGGCGACCATGACCAAGGTGTAGCAAGCGCGCCCAAAAAACCTTTGATGACGCACTTTTCAGGTTAGACTTTTGTAGAACTCCTGGTAGGCTGAGTCGATGTCGAATAAAATCTGATTGTTATTGAAGTTGGTGATGCTCAGCGTAAGATATGCATGACCAGCCATTTCTCCGTTGTCATTTTTGTCCTCCAGTAGTTGTATGAGGAAACTAACCTGTCTGGATTGTTCGTCCGTGATCTCATCACTCGCCCTCATCGAATTCAGAGTGATCAACCTAATCAACGGGTAAGGGAACAAAAAGAGGATCTTACTTGGGTGATGGTCATGTAACGTGGAGAGTGGACTGAGACTAACCAATGCAAAATTTTAGGGCGGCCCTCCCATTCTTGACTTTTGGGAAACTTCGAATAGCCTACCATAAGCTCGCTGAGAAGCGGGTGCAATTGGTCCTTTGCTCGCATCTTTAACTTCAACGCATCCATAAACGTGATGAAATTCTGCCACGGACGGAGAGAAAATTATTAGAACTTAGCTCATGAGACAATTAAAACGATAGGCTCTAGTACGCCAAGAGAGGGGAAAATCAGGAGAGTTTACTTGTGTGGTTTCTGCTACGCCTCGGGAGGCTTTCGACGACTCATTGCTTTCCTCCGAGGAATGCTCGACTGTGGCTGGCACGCCGACCCGGATCCGATTCGCTGCAGCCTGGCAATCCATCTGATATTCCCAGGTTCAGAACTGAGCGGAAGAGATGGGGATAGGATGCAAGATGATGGCTTACTCTGTATTCCATCATGAAGTTCTGGACCCATTGTAAGTCTCCACCCACCAAGTTCAACAGAGTCTTGAAATGGCCAAGCAGACGTCCACACGCTGGCGTATATCTAACCCAAGAGAGATACAAAATACTCGACCAAGTCATCAGGAACCAGCATCTCGTTTGAAGCACCAGGGCTCTCCTTTCCGGTCGAGCGCACGTGGCGCTGCTATCTGGGCGACAAGCCATAGGAATGGGGGGGAGGTTATATGGGACAGTCGGAGCTTCCGCAGGGCGACGTACTGGGCCTGAGTGATCGAGTCCCGCACATACGCGCGTTCGAGATATTCCAGCGAAAGGATGATGCTGTATAGCGTCGCTTGGTTGTCGTACTTCTCCCGTTCAGCATTCGTCGAGTATAATTTAAACTCCTGCGAATATCCAGGTGGGAATTGGGAAAATAGAAAAAATTCATCCACCGCTCAGTTAGTGTGAGCGAGCCGAGCAAGCAGTCCTGGAGAAGCTGGATCGTTCTACTTACCTCGTCCAAGTTCAACGGCATCTCCAGCGTATAAAAGTTTTCGAGTTCATATTCAGCCGCCCTAAGCTTCATCCACCGCCCAAAATTACCAGATCCCCGACTCCCAAGATCGGGCATGCCGGGGTCAGTACCGACCGACACCCGAACACGACTTGAGAGTACACGGGGCAGGGAGCATCTACCTCTTGATCACAACAGGACACAGGTGGTATGTATTTAAATATGTAACGTAGTTGATCCGGGAGGGAACTACATGGTGACCAATTTTAACGCCCACCACCTGAGGTCCTGGATCAAGATATAGGCCCAACTGCAAAGAGCTTAGACCTGACGTAAATATCCAGGAAATGTTGACGCCCGGCTGAAATTAATGCACCAACCTCAGTTGTCTATCCCTCTAGGTAGTCTACTTTTCTTTTCAAGTTTACTTTCTAATTAGTCTCTTTCAAGAAAAAAAATAGAAACCAGGAATAAGTTGATTGCAACTGGTTTCATCCTTTGTGAAGGTGATTACATCCACAATTCTATCCCAACACCCCATTTTAAGTGTTGGAACTCCTTGAGGGCATAAATATATCTTCTGATTTATGATTTTAAGAACCAGGGATGAATATGCCCTCATGGAAAGGTGCAGAAAAACATGATCATGAAATTTCTTGGAATGCAGATCAAAAGCTTTATACATCTCCATCTATTCTGAGGCTAAACTTTTGGAAATGAAGACAAGAAAATATGATGAACATTAATGAGGGAGATGGAATAAATCAAGTTAAAAGATAACATTTCAACCTATCAGACAAAGAGAGAAAATGATAAGAAAAGGTGGATGCAAAGAGAAATAATAATGAGAGTTATTCTAGTCTTCTGGATACTTGTCAAAAGATAGATGATGATGAGCAAGATTTTAAACAGGAAACTAAAATGGAAATGAAATCTAGTATTTTGATGGAAACTGAAATCAAGAGCTAGTAAGAAATTTGGCTTCAATAGACAGGAAGATCCCAAAATTTCTTCAAATCAACACAAATTCCACATGATAAACTTGAGTTTGGAAATTTAAATATCCATGTTTCTTCTATGAACAAAGCACTAAGGAAATTCAAAAACCAAATAATTCACCTTATTGAAAGTATATTCCATGTGACTGGGGGATATATTTGGAAAAAGAAGAGTTGATTTTCAAGATCTTCAGGAGGTAAAGGTACAGCATTTACTATATTTTTCCTCTCCTGCATCAGTTGTGCAGCTAATTCCATATTTCTGTGGATGTCTTGCACCACAATGTCACCCTGCTGAATGATTGTATGTATAGACTCTTCTTCCCCATGAATCCGAAATTGTCGGCAGATCACATCAAGATCGTCCATCAAATTAGATTCCAGGCGCATATGTCCTCATGGTTCCAGAAATTGAAGCTCATATCCAATTGGTGTTCTTGGACCTTTTAGGGAGGTAGTTTTAGGGGGGTTTCAATTGGATGATGAATCAGCTGAGGATCAAGATAGATCAGGATAGTTATTGATTACTCACTCCTCCATTCCTTCATATAATACTTATGTATATTCATGTTCTCTATCTTTTCCATTGCACTTTTTAAACTATCACGTCCAATCCTATTGACCAGTTGAGATTCATAAAATCTAATTGCATCCATTATATTTTCATCTCCCCCAACAGCATTTCCTTGAAATTGCGGCTGTCGATGGAATCTGACCAAGTCTGCTAATTTAGTTTGAACACCTTCTAGATTGTTCCAAATTGAAAACTGGTCATCTCCTTCTGCAAGAATCTCAGAAGAAGACTCCACTGTTTGTAAGGCCTCTTTGAATCCTAATTCAACAATAGGTTTCAAAATATTCCTGGGACCCATAAAACCAAATAATCTGTTCAAATAATTCAGATCCTCTGGTAAATGATTCTGGAGATCTACATGTTCAATAATTAGCATGAAGCATTCAATAAGATCAATGTTGAATACAAAAAAAAAGGAAGAGACAAAGATAAATTTCAACTAGCCTTTTTGGTCTATGATTAACATGCGGTACTGGGAAGCGGCCATTCTCTCCCCAAGAACTTGAAGCGGTTGCTTCGCTCCCGATTCCAAAAGGATTGGTTTGATGTTTTCGGATATTTCTTTCTGCTTTCGAGCTGAACTTTTGCCAACATCACCAAGTTCATTTGTAATCCTCTGTATTTTTTTGAGGTATCCTTTTAGTTTTGGCTTCAAAGTATCATAAAATTTTGGGTCCTCAGGTTTCATGTTAGGATAATTTTCTTCAAGATGCTTCATGAATAGATTAAGATTTATATCTAGCAATTTATCATAAAGTAGATCAGCTTCCTTAACGGAGCTTAGCTTATTCACGGATTCTTGCCAAAATGATTTCTCCCACTACAAACATTTGCAATTCTACCCAGAAGGACAATGTGAACTTGGGATGGGCAAAACATATACCCAATTTTACAAAAAATGGTCGGAAGTGAAAAATAAGCTATACTGAGCATGCTCAGCAATTTTTTTTTTTTTTTACAAACTGAGCAGAAATCAATTTTATTCATTCTGGCAACTTTAGGGGATTTTGCTGAGCATGCTCAGTTTTGCTCAATTTTTATCACTGAGCCATTTTGTTGAAAAAATTTAACATTTTGCCTAACCCAAACAGTTGTTTTTTCTTTGGGTAAAATTACAAATGTTTGTAGTGTCCGGTGCTGGCTGGGTTGAATGGACTTCTGAATCCTCGCCTACAAGTTTCGAACGCAAGCTTGCTGATGCAGTTTTGCTGACATCACTGTTAGCTCCAAGAGACCCAGATCCGTGAATAACCGAGCCGCCATCCTCGACGGCGCTTTTAATATCACTACAACTGCTGGCCTCCATGCGCTTTTGCATGGTATGTAAGGCAGGGAGTGAATGTGATGAGTGAGCGATGCATATTGCCAGGAAAATATAAAACGAGAGGAAGGGTTTGGCGCAGAGCATGATATTCCTATTTGCAGCCAGTAAGATGGAAACAAGTGATTTGGAGTGATAGCAATTGGATCAGATTCAAAGGGTGGAATAAGAATTGCCGAAGGGAGTCATCCAAAAAGGAACAGACTCAAATCCAATCTGACTGACCAGGACTGACCCGTCCTTCTATAGGCGTGCCCTGCAATCCATTTCCCGGCAGTGTCCTTGTATGTATACCGTCAGATGGAGTCCCTCCAGACAGCTTCATACCACTGCTGACGGTAGTCAGACCGGAGCAGATCGAAATTTCGGCCCGGGAGTTGGTTTCATCTTCTGAGAAAACCTTTCCAGGAAAGCAGTAAAGTTGCAGCAAGTGTATTTTTGGGCAGTGTTGGAGACTCGACGGTGCTGCCTCACCAAGGGTCCAGGCTGGTCCAGGACTCAGGAGTCGCCAGGAGTGGATGAGACCCGCCAGCGTCGGCCTGCGAGGGCGCGCTGCGGCCGGCCACGATTTTACATCGCACCGCGCGGTTGTGTACACGGGATATGGGTCAATGAAGCTCGACCCGGGTGTCGGGTGTATCCCCCACTAATATGTAGTGCTCGGATCAAAAAGAAAAACGTGTCTTGCAGCAAAGTGCAGAACTTGTGAGAACTTCAGCCCCGGCACAGATAAACGAATGTCTAAAATCCAGGTCTATCCTTTGTCCAGGCCGCGGCGAACCCAGCGGTTTGCCAAGCATACATAATTTTCCTATCGAGTCTTTCATTCTGCGCACTTTCTTCCCATTGAGACAGGCCCCAATGACGGCCCGTCTGACTCGTCCAACTGGCACCTCAGTCACAAACAAAAGAAGAAGCTTTTGTATTAACGGCCGCTGGCCGTTAGGTTGCAGTGGTAAGTTCTATTCTCCTTTCAACCGTGTTCAACACCTGAGTTTCTTTCAACTGGAGTGCAGCACACTCAAACCCGTTGTGATGGCACTAAGTCTACATGTGTGTGCTCTCAAATGCCTTAACTCACGGTTCACCTTTAAAAGGCCCATCCAAGTGCACATAGCCCATCGCTCTTGTTGTCCCACGCCACTCCAGCTCCTCGCTTAAAATATTTCCACCTTGCAACTGATCGGAAGTACAAAAAACCAGCTCGTTCCGTTTTCCTCTTATAACCGGTGCAGGAGTTCTTCTTCCCAATCAAACGCTATCAAGTTTGCAATCAACATGGATCAACCCATCCAATCTAGTACACGTGTCTCCCATGGGGGTGATCAGAGTCAGACAAATCGAACTCCAACCAAAGTATCACATCCAACCGAATCCAAACAAGCCTTGAGCAACAAAGCCAATGGGCAAGAATGTACGATTCGATTGGATTCGACAGGGGCTGGCGGGACTGGCACGAAGCCGGCGCGACCGGCGAAGGACCCAGAACTAGAACTTCTCCAATTACCGGCCATCACGAATGGGATCGGCGGGTCCGATCACACTCTTGAGCACAGTACTCGGAACGCCGTGCTAGTGACCGGAGAAGCAGAGCAACTCTCGCCCGGCAAGTTCCCTCAGCGCGCTGTTATCGGTAGTATCGTCAGCCAACACGCCCACGGCTTTCCCAAGACTACCTCCAATCCCAAACTTTACTTGAACGTCAACACCCCCTTTAGCGCCTTGATATGCGGTGTTCAGGGTTCAGGTAAAAGTCATAGTGCTTCGGTGATACTGGAGGACTGCCTAATAGTCGATAAACGGATTGGAACTCTTCCCAAACCACTTGCAGGATTATGGCAAGTCTCCCCGGAACATGACATTTTACTCAAACAAACACGTACCTCTCATTAACACAATCTGTTCATCTTCTAGCTTACATTATGATCGAGGCTCCGTCAATTATCCTTGTGAATCTGCGTATCTTGGAATGCCAGCAACACGAGCGCAACTCGGAGCCAAGTCGAACGCAGCAGTCCCAGTGACGGTCCTGGTATCGTGAGTAATAAATGCCCGCCCAGCAATAAAAAAAAAATCCAGCAATATGGCCACAAATTTATACAAGAATTTGTGTTGCATCCTTAATTTGTAACAGGCCTACTTGTTTAGAGACGATGAGAAAGATATACAAACCGTTGAGAGGCGTGAATGTGATGCCCTTTTACCTCTCGACCTCTAACTTGAATTCAAGCAGGATGTTAACCCTGATGGGCTTTGATGATAGCGTCGTAAGTCTTTTCATTCTTAGCACCACATGAGACATACGTTTGAACCTTACCCCGCACATGTTTGACTGATTATCTTTTTCTTCTTTTGAAAAAGATTATGCCGTTATATCTACAACGTGCAATGACCATTCTTCGCTCAATGGGTGCAGACAAATTCAATTATGATAGTGAGACATTACCACCCACTCCTTAAAAATTATTTCCTTCGCCATTGCTCACAAAGTCATATGTTTTCTCCCTTGGGTTTATATCGATTCTGAAAAAAAAAAATGCTATTGAAAAGCTTTCAAAAAGAAGATGAAAAAGGAGACGTTAAACCCCGCGCAAGAGAGCTCATACAAGATGCGAATAGAGATGTTGGATTCATACTTGACGGACAAGCGCTCGGCGGACGTGTCTTCCTATTTCAAGCCCGCTCACCTCGTCATTGTCGATCTGCGCGACCCGTTCACTAACTCCACCCTGGTCATTGCCTTGTTCGAAATCATCGTCGGTCTGTTTGTCGAGCAACGTATGGATACAGGCAAGGTGTTACGTAAGGATACATTTTATTCTTGAACAAGATTTTTTTCTTTCCAAAAAAACACACACACTAATTAAACCCTTCCTTGTTGTCATCCGGTATGGATTCGATTTTAGTCTTGGACGAAGCCCACAAGTACTTGAATTCGGATCCAAATTCAGTACGCTTCACCGAGTCGATGAGTTCGTTGATAAGGCAGCAGAGACACTTTGGGATCCGGACGATCATCTCGACGCAAGAACCGACGGTAGTCCCGAACGCGATCCTCGACCTCGTGTCGATCCATCTGCTGCACCGGTTCAGTTCGCCGAGCTGGATCAAGCATCTCTCGCGACACATCTCTGTGGACCAGGAGGACGATCCCGAAGCCACGTGGGCGCGCACCATCTCGCAGCTCTGCCTCGGGGAGGCCGTCCTGATCGCCCCCACCGCCTTGACTATCAACACCTATTACCACCCCTTCCAGTCCGTGCCCCTCGCCACCGGCTTCTTCCTCTTCCGCACCCGCAAACGTCTCACGTTTGACGGCGGCGCTTCCATCATCGCGTATAAAGCTTCCTAAAAACTGCTGTATTTATCACACCTGCCAATATTAAACCAATGACAAAATGTAGGTAGAAGCGGCTTGTCTTGATTCCGTGTATTCTGATTTTTCTCAGTGCTTTTCCATATTCCCAATTGTTATCATATCCTCTCCAGTGTGACTATCTGTTGTGATGTATAAATAGATTAGATGCTCGTGACTGTTGTTATATTTATGTTTTGCTTTTTGCGTCTGTGAGAAGAAGTAGAGAAGACTCAACTGTCACCATCTTCCACGCCCCCATCACACAGAGAGAGACACCCGATCCTGCAGCCACAGGCCTACCAAAGCCTTAGGAGCATGCGAGTCATGGACCGTATGATCCTCACCAGGGCCATTGTCCGTGTAGGTGGTAGAGGGAAACAATGGTAACATATCTAGACGGGCTACAAGACTTTGCGTCTTTGGTCCGCAACATACAGCCAAGATTCTCCGTTCCAGGATTCCAGCTCCCCTGGTGTTGTTGCGCTGATACATATAAGGGAGATTGAGTACCATCAAGTCGTGACTGCTGAATCAAGCCAAGTTCTTCCTCGCAGCTTGTCTGGATCTGACGGTAGACACTTCTTCTCCTTGATCTTTTGTTATGCTATTTTATTTTATTTTTGAACAGCAGAGAATTCAAGAATAACCAGCAGGAAAAAAAGACAAGTTCCAACAAGGAGAAGTAAAGGCAAACACGACTACCTGAACCGACGGTCGTAGAACCAGTCCGCCAGCACGTAGCGGATAAAGAAGCCGATGAGGAAGTTGGAGACGAACTGAAAAGCGAGGACGGCGAGGGCCAGCTGACGCTCGTTGAGGCGAGGGATCCAGATGAGAAGCAGGTTTAAGAGGGTCAAATTTGAACAGCCAATGACGTGGCCCTGTTTGTTCCTTGTCAAAGTGAGCAGTTTGAGCGACTCCAAGCGGGCCAGCAGGCGTGATTTGAGACAGAAGGGGTGGAGCGGCGAGTCCAGCAGGACCATCGAGGGGCTGAGGGTGTCCGTCTCCGGGTCGCGTGCGGGCAGCCGGTGGCGCGAGATGGGAAGCACCCCAAAGAGCTGCGGCGTCGAGTACACAAAGTTCAGGATCTGCGGGATGAAGAACAGCAGCAGCGTCTTGGAGAAGTGGCCCAGGATCCCGACTACCGCAAACGCCATCCCTGCGAAATAGCAGAACGTGTCGCCCACAAACGCTCTGGCCGGATACCTTCATGTGATCATATCGGAAAAATCCAGAGACGAGTCAGTGCGGAATCCTCTCATAAGATAGCGTATTCTAGAAAAAAAAAACAGATAGAGAGACTCGAAGTACCAGTTGTACTTGATGAGGCCCAACATGACGGCGAGCAGGGGCAGCATCATGCACAGGGAGAAGAGGTGGCGGTCCTCAAGGTGCTTGGATCCGTTAGCCATGCCGAAGGTGAGCGGGTGGGGGATGCCCAAGGGAGTGAGGTCGAGGCGGATGTAGAGCAGGTCGTTGCAGATGATCGACAGACAGATGATGATCGACTGGCCCACTTCCACCCCGTTGATCCCCGCTAATATGTTGATGCTGTTCGTGCAGAAAGTCGAGAGCATCGACATGTAAATATAATATAATGGCCCTGTTTGCCCATCGTTTATTCATTTTTTTGGTAGTCAGTTTCACCCTGGAAATTGGTTCTTAGCCAAAAGATCTCCTGACCTATGCTCATCAGCCCATTGGTATGTTGGACATTAAGTAAAGCTCGAAGCCCAAAAATATGCGGGATGATGATATCCGTGCCTCCAGATGAGGTAGCGTAAACAGTGAGGAGGGGGACGGAGGCGATGACTAAGAATATTGGGAGGATGATGATAAGTTTGACGGAAGAGGCGGATGAGAGGAGAGAAGAACTGACTGGGGATGGGAAGTTTGAACCTCCAGCGGATATCGAACACGTCGTCTAAGAAGCCGAGGAAGACGGCAGCGAGGAGCGAGAGGATGCTAGCGAGGTTAGCGGTGAGGCTGCTGAGGGGAAAGGGCGGGCGGATGGGCTCCGGGATGGGGGCTAGCAGAGGACTGCTGCTGCTGCTGGCAGGCGAAAAGGCCGTGGACCCGGGGAGGAAGGCGTCCGGCAGCAGATGCGTGTAGTACGGAATGGGCACGAATAGACATAGGATCAGCACGTAAACGCTACCCGCGATCAGCCCCGTGGATTCAGGACTGTTCTGTTTGTAAAACCAGAGAAACAAGCATCATTGGTCAAGTGTTTATTTAATTTTTCTTGATGAAAGAAGGAGAAACACGGACATGAACTTTTGGTTAGTTTGGGTGCCGGTGTTGGACGTGAACCCGCCGCCGGTTGCGCTCCCCTTGAGCAGGTCCTTTCCCTTGAGGCCGGCCGCGAGCAGGGTGTCAGATAGTCGCGGGATGAGTGTGCTGGTGAGCAAATACGCCACACCGGAGACGGACACGGAGGCGAGCAGGGTGATCACTGCCGACATGCTGCTGGGCTGTTTTTTTATTTTATTTTTTTTCCGCGCGCCGGCAGTGGCGTATCACCCTCCCCCGATCGACCACCCGGATCACCCGGTGGAGCCCGGACTGTGCACACTCACAAACACTACAAACTTTTTCAATTCTACCCAGAAGGAAAATGTGAACTTGGGATGGGCAAAACATATACCCAATTTTACAAAAAATGGTCAGAAGTGAAAAATAAGCTATACTGAGCATGCTCAGCATTTTTTTTTTTTTTACAAACTGAGCAGAAATAAATTTTAGGCAGCAATTATAAACGGTATTTGAACCACTTTTGAGATTGTTTTTGAAACTTGTTCTACAGTCCCCTTTTTCTTCTTTTTAAGGTGCTTTTGAAATTTCAAAAATCTCAAACCACCCCTAAGGGTTGGTTTGAAATATAAAAAAAACTCAAAAGCGATTACGACCCGGACACAATGGGCCTGCAACAACACACAAAATACACACATACATACAAGCTGGTCACCTTTATACATACCCCCCTGCTCACCGAGAGTACAACTCGGTGAGCAGGTAACAAACCTGCTCGCACAAGACACCTCGGTGAGCAGGGAACAAACCTGCTAACACATGAAAACTCGGTGAGCAGGTAAGACAGCCTTGGTGAGCATGTAACAAACCTGCTCACCAAGACAGCCTCGGTGAGCAGGTACTCTCCTGCTCACTGAGACAGCCTCGGTCAGCAGGTACTTGCCTGCTTACCGAGGCTGTCTCGGTGAGCAGATACAAACCCTGTTCACCAAGACAGCCTCGGTGAGCAGGTTTCTTGCCTGCTCACCGAGACAGCCTTGGTGAGCAGGTACAAGCCTGCTCACCGAGACAGCCTTGGTGAGCAGGTACACGCCTGCTCACCGAGACAACTCGGTGAGCAGGTACCAAACCGGCTCACCGAGGCTGTCTCGGTGAGCAGGCAAGAAACCTGCTCACCGAGACAGCCTCGGTGAGCAGGGTTTGTATCTGCTCACCGAGACAGCCTCGGTAAGCAGGCGAGTACCTGCTGACCGAGGCTGTCTAGGTGAGCAGATACAAACCCTGTTCACCAAGACAGCCTTGGTGAGCAGGTACAAGCCTGCTCACCGAGACAGCCTCGGTGAGCAGGTACAAGCCTGCTCACCGAGACAGCCTCGGTGAGCAGGTACAAGCCTGCTCACCGAGACAGCCTCGGTGAGCAGGTACAAGCCTGCTCACCGAGACAGCCTCGGTGAGCAGGTACAAGCCTGCTCACCAAGACAGCCTCGGTGAGCAGGTACACGCCTGCTCACCAAGACGCCTTGGTGAGCCGGTTTGGTACCTGCTCACCGAGTTGTCTTGGTGAGCAGGCAAGAAACCTGCTCATTGAGTTCTCTCGGTGAGCAGGCAAGAAACCTGCTTGCTCACCGAGCTGTCTTGGTGAGCAGGCAAGAAACCTGCTTGCTCACCGAGCTGTCTCGGTGAGCAAGCAAGAAACCTGCTCACCGAGTTGTCTCGGTGAGCAGGCTTGTACCTGCTCACCGAGGATGTCTCGGTGAGCAGGCTTGTACCTGCTCACCAAGGCTGTCTCGGTGAGCAGGCTTGTACCTACTCACCAAGGCTTCCTTGGTGAGCAGGCTTGTACCTGCTCACCGAGGCTGTCTCGGTGAGCAGGCTTGTACCTGCTCACCGAGGCTGTCTTGGTGAGCAGGCTTGTACCTGCTCACCAAGGCTGTCTCGGTGAGCAGGCTTGTACCTGCTCACCGAGGCTGTCTCGGTGAGCAGGCTTGTACCTGCTCACCGAGGCTGTCTCGGTGAGCAGGCTTGTACCTGCTCACCGAGGCTGTCTCGGTGAGCAGGCTTGTACCTGCTCACCGAGGCTGTCTTGGTGAGCAGGCAAGAAACCTGCTGACTGAGGCTGTCTTGGTGAGCAGGCAAGAAACCTGCTCACCGAGACAGCCTCGGTGAACAGGGTTTGTATCTGCTCACCGAGACAGCCTTGGTGAGCAGGTTTGTATCTGCTCACCAAGACAGCCTCGGTGAGCAGGTTTGGTACATGCTCACCGAGTTGTCTCGGTGAGTGGGTTTGTTACTTGCTCACCCAGTTGTCTCGGTGAGCAGGCAAGAAAGGCTTCTTCCGAGTTGACTCGGTGAGCAGGTTTCTTGCCTGCTCACCGAGACAGCCTGGGTGAGCAGGTACAAGCCTGCTCACCAAGACAGCCTCGGTGATCAGGTTAAACAACCTGCTCACAGTTGACTCGGTGAGGAGGTTTATATCTGCTCACCGATATGTCTTGGCAAGCAGGTTGCCTGCTCACCAAGTTGTGGTGAGCCGGTTTGTTGCCCGTTCACCAAGTTGTCTTGGTGAGCCGGTTTGTGCCTGCTCACCTTGAGTTCAGTGATCAAGTTGGCTTGGCTGGCAGGTGATCAACACTGGGTTGACCCAAAATGTGGACCGGTCTTTATAAGTGACCGTGATTTTGTGTTGTGTTTGGATGATTTTTGTAATTTAAAACGTAGCTTCATTTGGTTTGCTACATCTGTTTCAAGTAGTTTCAAAAATGAGTTAGAAAATTATTCAAATACGTGTTTATAATTGCTGCCTTATTCATTCTGGCAACTTTAGGGAATTTTGCTGAGCATGCTCAGTTTTGCTCAATTTTTATTACTGAGCCATTTTGTTGAAAAAAATTAACATTTTGCCTAACCCAAACAGTTTTTTTTTCTTTAGGTAAAATTACAAATGTTTGTAGTGAAACAAGCGCCGCAGGAGGCTAGAGGAGATCCCATTCCAATGTATTTCTGTATGTCATTCGACGAACAATCAAACAAAAATGAAAATGAGACCAGGAGAAAGGGAAAAGGGTGAATAATAACACATACAAAAAGAGATATCAAGTCTGCTAAAGGAGGATAATGCCTGAGAGCAAGAGCAGGAGGCAGGCAGGAGCAAGCCCAGACAGACAAGAGGAGGGCCAACGGTTGCGGATAAGCATCCAGGCATTTGTTGAGCATGACCTCTTCACCATGAGCATGTACTCCTCAGCGTCCATCTGCTGGCTCCGGTTCTGCTTCCTGAACGCTGCGCCCATGTTGCCCTCTGCATACTTGTCCCAACAGGCAATCGTCCGCTTCATCCCGCTTGCCGGCCCAGATCGATACCGCGCGGAGCAGGTAGCTTGAGTCTTTGAACTCCACCTCCACTTCTTGTGTCGATGAGGAGCTGTTTTGGGGGTTCCAGAGAGAGCAATCAACAATGGAAATAATTTGCTAAATCACTAAATGGGGGATTCAATATGTGCTCTGATTACGGAACAGACAAACTGATGGTGAAATTTCTCAGATTCCAAACAGGTGGATTATATTTCTACAACTGGGGCTAAAATTGTGGAACATGAGAGACAAGGAACAAATAAAGGAAACAGGTCTAATTTCAACACTACTTATCAGACAGAGAGAAAAGGATAACAAAGGACGAGTGGAAGGAGAAAAAGAAATCACTCTCTTCTTTTGAAAGAAATTTGTTCAAGGGCTAGATGTTAATCAGTAAAAGTCAAAACAGGAACACTACATGAAAAGAAAATCAGATATATGTGTTGAGGGAAAATGCATTTAAGAGTCATGAATGCAAAGGTTTCATTGGAAAGATGAGGGAGGTTCCCAAGTTTCTGCAAATAAATAACAATGATTAACAATGTTGTGGAAATGGATCATTGCTATTGTAAACAATGTAAATCAGTGTTTATTCTATGAAAAAACCACTGCAAAAATTCATAAACTAAACAAGTCATCATATTGGAATTATTTCCCATTTGAATGGGGAATCTATGTTGGAATGTATGAGGAGATTTTCAAGATCTTGGGGAGTTATATGTATAGCATTTATTAAATTATTCCTGTCTTGCATGAGTTTTGCAGCCAACTCTTTCTGATTGCGCATGTCTTTCACTACAAAATCACTCTGCCGCAAAAGAATCCCTAGATTTTGTTCACCCCTAGCAATTTTGAACTTTTCAAAAATTATATTCTTGTCTGGAATATATCCATTCACTGCAAAATGATCCCATGTTTTCAGCAATTGAAGCTGGTATCCAATTGGTGAGCTTGGGCCTTTCAAATAGGGATATGGTTTCAGGAAGATTTGAATCAGATTATGAGTTGCTTGAGAAATATTACTCAGGACAGTTATAAACAACTCACTCCTCAATTGCTGCATATAAATTGTATAGAAATCCATCTTCTCTATTCTTGCCATTCCTCTTTCCAATTCATTGCGGGCAAAAGCGGAATCCAGTTTACTTTCATCATGAATTATTGAATTCAAAATCATTGCTTTTTCAACTTCAAAAGTTGGATCTGAATTCACGCCAGAAAAAACTTTCCGTCGGTATAATTTGGAAAAATTACCTAGCCGGTGTTGGAGAACCTCTAAATTACTCCAATAGTTTTCAACTAATCCTTCAACATGAGTGACATACTTCAAGGACTCTTCTGTTTTGAAGTGTTCCTTGAATCCTAATTTAACCAATGCTTCAAAGATATTTTGGGGCCCCATCAAACCAGGCAAGTTGCTCAGATATTTGAGATGCTCTGGTAAATTATCCTGGAGAACTGCATGTTCAAAATTCAGTTAGAAGAACTCATTAATATAGTCATAGCCCACTAGGGCAGAA
The DNA here is from genome assembly GCA_002873125.1 of Puccinia coronata f. sp. avenae. Classification (NCBI taxonomy): domain Eukaryota; kingdom Fungi; phylum Basidiomycota; class Pucciniomycetes; order Pucciniales; family Pucciniaceae; genus Puccinia; species Puccinia coronata. The sequence continues at coordinate 178,362 of PGCI01000059.1, read as the reverse complement.
TGTGAACAAGAAAGCAGAACAATTAGCTATGAACCAACCTTCTTGATCCTTGGCTACATCCAGGGACAGAGAAGAGGCTATCCTATTTCCAAGAACTTCAATGGGTTTCTTTCCTTCCCAATCCAAAAGGATGGGTTCAATGTTTTGGGATATTTCTTTTTGCTTGTAAGCTATTCCTCTGCTAGCATAATCGAATTCCTCCCTCATCCGCTTTGAGTTTGCGAGCGAACTTTGTAGTATAGGCTTCACAGTTGCATAAAATTCTGGGAGCTCATTCTTTATCTTAGGAAGATCATGTTCAAGCTGTTTAATCAGTTGATCAAGCTTTTCATCCATTGATTTGTGATCAAGCTTTTCATCCATCAATTTGTGATCAAGTAGATCAGCTTTTTCAACAGGATCAGATGTCCCCGTAATTGTTTGCCACCAGCCTCGGATTTTTCGGAAAAATCCTGAAAGTTTAAATTTCACGCTTTCCCAAATGCTTTCTGTTGAAGAATTACAACTTTTGTATGTCATTTCACCAGAGGAGAAGGGGAGATGAAGAGGTTGATTTCTGTCAAATGGATAATTGCTCACTTCTCAATGCTTTAATCGAATCAATACCGGAGCTTAGCTTCTTCACAGGTTTTTGCCAAAAGGATTTATCCGGTGGTGGCTGGAAATGGACGTCTGAATCCTGGCCTACATGTTCTAAACGCAAGCTTGCCGAGTCCATTTTGCCAAGATCACTGGTAGCTCCAAGAGACCCAGCTCCATGAATAGCCAAGCCGCCATCCTCGACGGCGGTCTTGATGTCATTAACACGGCTTACCAACATGTGCTTTTGCATGGTATGTAAGGCAGGGAGTGGATGTGATGAGTGAGCGATGCATATTACCAGCACAATATAAAAGGAGGGGAAGAGTTTGGTTGCGATCATGATTTTCCTGTGTGCAAATAGTGAGATGAGAGTGATTGATCTGGTGTGTTAGCAATGGTGAAGTTAGCTCATCAGATTCAAAGGATGGAATGTGAATCGCCCAAGGGATAACGTCCGAAAACTTGTAACGAACAGCGGAGTCAAATTCAATCTGACCGACCAGGACTGGCCTGTCGTTAGGCATGCCCTCCAAAGAAAGCAGTGACCCCCCTGAAACAGTATTCTTGGGTGTCTGTGAGTGTGTAGTGCTGAAGACTAGACGATACTTGCCTCACCAAGGGTTCCAGGAGTAGTCACAGACCCTTGGCCTGCGAGGGCGCGCTGCGGCCGGTCACGATTTTACAATGCACCGGGCGGTTGCACGGGACATAGGTCAATAAAGCTTGGCCGGGGTGTCAGGTCTATCAAGTCCAACTGCTCGGATCAAAGGGCAAAACGTCTGTTGCAGCAAGTGCAGAACTTGCAGCGAGAATTTTAGCCGTCAGTCCCGCCACAGGTAAACGAATGCATGACTATCCAATCCGAATCCTGTCACGTCCAGTCTGCACGCTGTTCCGGGAGATGAGTCGTGTGGAGATGTTCCGTCACGCCTTGTGTCTCCCGTAGGCTAACTCGCCTCTCTTTAGGAGAGGTCCAGTCGCGCCGCGTATGGGTGAAAGAAGAGAGCCCTTGATAATGGGAGACTCTCTCTTTGAGGCAGAGAGGAGCTACACAAGAATTGTGCTGCCCCCTGTGAGGGTGGGGTTACGGTGTCAAGCCAGCCACCCCAAAAGGGGGCACCCCCCCTCTTTCCCTCCTCATCGTGAGTGAGACAGGGTGGGTGGCAGGACGAGAAAAATTTCTGGCAGAGCGTATCTGCACTAGGTCGTGCCAAGAACGCCGACGTGAGGATGAGGGGAGAGGAGATGGTGAAGCGGGAGAGGAGGGCCAGTGAGGCTCAAGTCTCTCAGTGCTGGTATAAGAGGACCAGTGAGGGGATGATGATGGTGATCATGCGCAGGGTGCGATGTGTCCTCTTCACTGAACTCTTCGCATTACCAGGCACTAGCTGAGGACTAGGTTTGCTTCATGTTAGGTCATCTCCTTGGACTTAGTGTCACTGCACGTGCCGTGATGCAACCGGGCAATCAATGGTTTAACATTAAACAAACCGGCCAGACCCCCTGAAAAAAATCCATGCCGTAACCTCTTCCCCCACACACTATCCATAATGAGTAGTACCCCGGATTGCTTGGCTCTTTAATCAATTGGCGCCAAGCGATGGGCGGCAACTCATCCCATCAGTGCTGCTTTTATAACCCCAAGCCTGGCGCCCTCTTGCTGGTATCTCGTTTGTTCTACGGCCCATACAAATCTGGCCACTTTCCACTTCATTGTGGTTTCTTCCTTCCCCGTCTTGCAACATCACAATTCCCTTATCTCAGTATCAATTTCTCAACGTGCAATCTGCTATATCCTCTTTCTCCCAATGAAATTGCTCCTCCAAATGTTCTTCCTTTTGCATTCTTCACTGCCAGAAAATCTGGCTTGGATGGCTGCATCCAAGTTTATATTGGGTCAGGCTAAATGCACTCCAAACTTTTACTACATGCACTCCAACATTTTGGAGTGGGAAAGTGTCCACTCCAAAAAAAATGGAGTGAACAGCTGTCCACTCCAAAAAAATTTGAGTGGGCGGTTGTTCACTCCAAAAATTTGACATTTTTGGAGTGGAATTTTGTGCACTCCAATTTTTTTGGAGTGGACTTTGAGTGCACTCCAAATTTTATGGAGTGGACTTGAAGTGCACTCCAAAAATTTTGGAGTGGACTTGAAGTGCACTCCAAAAATTTTGGAGTGGACTTGAGGTGCACTCCACAACTTTTGGAGTGGACTTCAGGTGCACTCCAAATTTTTGGAGTGAAATTTGAGTGCATGATTGTTTACTCCAAGGTAGTGAAAAATTTTGGAGTGGAAAGTTGTCCACTCCAAATGTATTGGAGTGGACAGCTTCCCACTCCAAAAAAATTGGAGTGCACACTTTTCCACTCCAAATTGGAGTACATGAAGTAAAAAGTTGGAGTGCATTTAGCCTGACCCTTTATATTGGATGCGGCCATCCGATTCAAACTTTGGCACGCGCCATCAAGTGAATTGCTGACCAATTCAAACTTGGTGGCCAAACGCCTGGGCCGCTGAGTTTGAATTGGTCAGCAATTCACTTGGTGGCGCATGCCCAAGTTTAAATTGGATGGCCGCATCCAATATAAACTCAAGCTTAACAAAGCCTCTCAAGTGGGGGCCCCAAAGGGTCTCTGTCTCACAGAAAGGCTTATGTGAAATGCTCAGTATTTGGCCTGAGCACCTCGTCTTCCAAGGCCTGTATTTGCTTCTTTTTTAGTTTTTCATTCTTTTAAATGATAACTTTTGCCCGATTGGACTGCCCCCAAGATGCCAAGATAGAGGACATCTGTGTGCATTTTTTGGTACCTTTTGGGACCCACGCCACCACATAAAGGTGATGATTCCAAAAAAAATGACTCAAGTCCATGGGGCCAACTGTACATCTATTTATAGATCTGTACATCAGCTGTACATAACAGAGGTTAACTTTTTGTTTGTGTCTATCTTAGGTGGATGCAACAAATTTGGGCAGCTTGTTTTCTCCCATCCAAGCTAAGATTGCAACACACTGCCAGCAACTTCCAAGTCAATCAATCATGGTCCAATCAACTACTCGTGACAAGTGGAGAGCATCTGGGACCCGTCTACTCAAGAAGATGCTTGAAAAACCCAACCTATCACTCTCTGCTGCCATAGTCAACAAAGCAATAAAGCAATATGGCCAGGTTGCCAAACCGCTTCAACTCAAGACCGTAGTCAACCTGACCCGTGGTTGCAACGTGATATTATTAGCCGGTACCAGATTTGGGAAGTCTTGAATCTTGGAGTTGTATCATGATCTTACTCCTAAAGAATTAAAAGCAGTGATAGTGATTTGAGTCCGCTTGACGCACTTGGAGACAACCAGGTTCTTGAGAAGAAGCAAGCAGATTTTTCAGCAATCAACCTAACCAAGTTGACATTCAACCCAATGAGTTGGTGAAAGGAGTTGGTTACCAGCTGGCAGGATAGTTGGCATTACTGACGTTGTGGTAAGCCAACCCTGAATAATTGAAATTTTTGAGGGGTTAATTATGTGGCCAAAAGCACATGTGGTCAAGACTCAAGGGGGTTACAGGAATGCATGAAGTACTCAGGCCCCAGATCAGAACCCAGCAATCACAACACAAACACACACCTGTCACAAACAATAACACAACCACAATTCAACCAACATTTCTGCAAGCCCCCTTTTGGATATTTTCTCTGGTTTAAGCCCCTCTTTTCCTCTATTATCTTCCACATTTTCCATCTCCTTCCATCAACCACAACTCAGCCCCTTTTCTTATGTATTTTCCACTATTCCATTGGTTTTATGATGTCATTATATTCCATCAACCACAACTCAGCCAGTTTTACTCAATTTCTACTCATTCCATAGTTCCATTTCCTTCCATGAACCACAAGTCAGCCATTTTTTGGCTCTTCTAGTTGATTTAAACTCCCACCTTCTCATTTCCTCAACCAAATTTTGGCCATTCCTCTATTTCCCTCCCAAAAGATATATAAAGAGCCTGTTTCCTCCCCTCTCATTCCTCTCTTCATCAGATTGTCTACCAACATCAGCTTGTAAGTACACATCCCCTGATCCTATAGTCATCAGTTGAATACATCTGGTTTCATAGTAAAAGCTCTTTTCCTGAATACAGTGTAGAGAAATATAATATAAATACCATTACCTGCCCCAGTTTGAATACATTCTGGAGCATTATCAAGATAAAACATCAGCTTGAATACATCCTGATTGGACACATAAATTATTAACCCTTACCAAGATATTTCTGCAAGCATCCTCATCAGCCACACTTTTCTTTAAGAGTTCATACTCTTATTCTTGTCAACTTCAACTCTCCCAGCTATCAAAGAGAGGCAGCCCTTCAAGCACTCATCCCTCTCAAGCTCTATTCTCCCCAGAGTAGTTCCACAACGTCTATTACACTCACTCCAATAGCTTTTACATGCACGTCTGGCTAATAGCCCTCACTGTTTTGTAACTGAACAGAGCTACTGTGTCAGCTTGCTACTATGACAGAGCCAACCTGACAAAAGTAACATAAAAAGAGACATTATTACTACAGTATTAAGACCCACTTATATGATTAATAATGCACAAAAAAAAACTGAGTTTACTTATTTTTATCCAGTGAGCTTAGCAAAGTCCTGGCACCATAAAAATAAGTAATGAATTAAAATAACAACTACTTTTTACAAAAATACTAAATAACTTCTAAACCTTGAGGATAACTTAGAATATTATGTCATATTCTGAATCCTCATGCAAATTAATGTAGGGTCCCCCACTGGAAGTACCCCTAAATTCCTACTCCTTCACCTTGAACCAATTGCCCGTAAGAATTGGCCACAAACATATGTCACACGGACATTACACACACATGTACTTGTTATATATGCATACTATATGTGAAATGACCAATTATGGACTTATAATTGAGGTGTTGTGTATAGTTTGGGAGTTAGGCCCAATTGAGGTTTAAACCTCCAACCCCGCGCGTGGATTATATAATCCAATTGGAAATTGGCCAAATGCGTGGAAATAGCTAATCCCCTAGTTACCACATATGTACAAGTGTAACTAGGGTAAAAGTAGATTCTACGTGGTTTATTTACAAGGTTTCATCAATAAAAACCTTGAATACATAAGGTTAACATAGCCAGCGTGGCCTTTAAAGATTGGCCTTAGCCATTTGTGGCCCATTTGCGTCATTTGTGGCCCATTTCAGATACATTCACACGTCAGTGTTGCTATGTACCTTAGTTAGAATGACTAAATAATTTATTAAGGTCATGGAAAGCACTTGTGACACAGAATTAATGACCAGCAGTGTCATTGGGATGAGCCTTGTTAGTGCCAATCTCCCAAATTGGCCACATTGCGCTGAAAACCAGTTACTACACGCACACAGGCAGAAAGGTCCTCCACTATGAGTGAAATTAGTATATATAGAGCCCTCTTTCCACGCCAAAAGTTGTTCCCCATCATCAATTATTATTACAGTCAATCAGTTACGCCGTGTCCTGTCCTTATTTCAGTTACTCTGCCCTGTTTTGCCTGTTTTATCCGTGGTGTTCCCTTCAAATCAACCATTCTACGTGTCCAGCTCCTGCGCAGAAACCCTTCAATCTACCCAGCAGCTCTACTTCATCCCCCTACGTGGCTTTTTGGCTTGAAAGAAGCAATAGTGAGTACTTCTTTCATCCTTCTGTCCCCATTCTGGTTCCTTAATTGGAAAAGCACTTTGGTACCACCTTCTGTTACGCAGAAACCCATTGTTTGCTTAATCAGATACCACCCTGCTTTGCAGATCTCTGATTTAGAGGGCACCTACAAACACCCCTGCACCAGCAGGCCCCTCTATAAAAAGAATTATATTCTTTTTATCTTTTCTTTACTACTTTTCTACGTGAAATTACCCCACTTTACCCTTATTTTGCACCCTTATCACCTTGTGTAGCTAAAAGGTACTAGCCCTTGGCATCACAGAGGCTGACATACTGATTTGTTAGGTGTTGGGCCCATCTTGCACCTTAACACATAATACTGACCTATACAGCACTACACAGTGGTGGTATTGACAGTGCATGCAATACTGCTGAAACTGCTGACAGTATGGCAGAAGTGCTGGAGAAGGGAACAACTTTTCAGGTGGTTGTGAGTCCCTCAAAACAAAAGAGCGGAACATGTTTTGGGTACCAGATTGAAGATAAGACACAGGCAAGTCCAATGGTATTCAGGGAGACTCTTTTGGGATTGTTTTACATATTGGTGCAGGGGTTCAAACATTTGCACCTGCAAAAAGTGGGTCCAGCCACTCAGGTGCTCACGCCAAAAACCGCTTATTACAAACAAGTCCCTCCCTGCTGGTTGGGAGAGGACTTATGTTAAGTTTGATACAAACTTGGATGCAGCCATCCAAGCCAACGTTTCTGGCAGTGGTTCCAATTGCAGCTTCTCGATCTTCTAGCACCCCAACAGACCCCAACTTGTTCCACATTTGCCTTTCTCATCTCCATTTTCCATTTTTCCTAATATTGGCCAGAGTATGGTGGTAATGGCCCTCCAAAATGGCCAAACGTGGTTTTTTACTGGCCCTCCAAAATGGCCAAATGTGGTTTTGAACCGCCAATCTGGCCATTCAGTGGCCCTGAGCCGCCAAGTTGGCCATTTTTCCACCACACCACCCACCATACTGGCCAATTATGGCATGGAACTGATAAAGGGGCCAAAGGCGCTTCTGAACCGCCATCCAGGCCAAATCTACAGCTTCTATCTTTGGTCCCACCTCCTTAATGCGCAAGGCCCAGGCCCTTACAAGGGTACAAGCCCTTACAGGAGTACAGCCCCACCCTGGTAGGGCTGTGTGGTGGCCTCCCTGATCAATGGCTGGTACATGCCCGCAAAAAAAAATGGGTTGATCTGAATGCTGTCCAGAAAAGCCCCACTTCCTTTGTTGATTTGACACTGCCAGAAAATCTGGCTCGGATGGCTGCATCCGAGTTTTTATCGGATGCGGCCATCCGATTCAAACGCGGGCGCGCGCCACCGAGTGAATCGCTGACCGGTTCAAACTCGGTGACCAAACGCCCGGGCCGCTGAGTTTGAATGGGTCAGCAATTCACTCGGTGGCGCGCGCCCGAGTTTGAATCGGATGGCCGCATCCAATAAAAACTCGGATGCAGCCATCCGAGCCAACTTTTCTGGCAGTGTGAAAAATGGAAATTCCCGGGATAGGAATGTCAGTGTTACAGTCTCTGGTATGGTGGTACTGGCCTGCCAGAATGGCCAAAAAAAACAGAAATAAAAAAATCAAAAAAAATATTCAAAAACTGATTTCTGATTGATTCCAACCGCCAGACTGGCCATACATACATTAGCATATACACGGCAAGCCACCGTGCATTTCATACATTTTGTACAAACCCGTAGTACTGGATTCTTTCAGCCATGTACAAATCTAACTGGTACAGCCATACCCTTACAAGAGTATGGTTGTACCTTATAAGGGTTTGACCGGGTCAGGGTAAAGATGGGGACGGCCCAACCCTTCTGACCATTGAGCTGGGAGGTCTCCACGCTCAATGAACATTATGTATGAATGTCCAGTATGTACCGGCCATTGGGCGGGGAGACCTCCCTGATCAATGGCCATTGGGCAGGAAGACCTCCCTGATCAATAGCCTGTACATACCGGCCATTGGGTGGGGAGAACTACCTGATTGAAGGCCGGCACATATCAGTCATTGGGCAGGGAGACATCCCTGGTTGATGGCTGGTGCATACTGGTCATCGGCTGGGGAGTCCTCGCTGATTGATGGCCAATACATACTGACCATTGGGCGGGGAGACCTTCCTGATCAAAGGCCGGCACATACCGGCCATTGGGTGAGGAGACCTCCCTGATCAAAGGCCGTCACATACCAGCCATTGGGCAGGGATGCCTCCCTGGTTGATGGCCAGGCCACACTGGTCATTGGGTGGGGAGACCTCCCTGATCAATGGCTGGTATGAACAGGCCATTGATCAGGGAGATTTCCCTTCACAATGGCCGGTATGTACAGGCCATTGAGCAGAGAGACCTTCCCGCTCAATGACCGGTACGTACTGGCCATAGAGCAGGGAGGTCTCCCCGCCCAATGGCTGGTGCATACTGGACATTCATACATAATGTTCATTGAACGTGGAGACCTCCCAGCTCAATGGCCAGAAGGGTTGGGCCGTCCCCAGCTTTACCCTGACCCGGTCATACCCTTATAAGGTACAACCATACTCTTGTAAGGGTATGGCTGTACCAATTAGATTTGTACATGGCTGAAAGAATCCAGTACTACAGTTTTGTACAAAATGTATGAAATGCACAGTGGCTTGCCGTGTATATGTATGGCCAGTCTGGCGGTTGGAATCAATCAGAAATCAGTTTTTGAATATTTTTTTTGATTTTTTTATTTCTGTTTTTTTGGCCATTCTGGCAGGCCAGTACGACCATACCAGATAATGTAACACTGACATTCCTATCCCGGGAATTTCCATTTCTCAAATCAACAAAGGAAGTGGGGCTTGTTTGGACAGCATTCAGATCAACCCACTTTGCTTTGCGGAAGCTAGCTAAAGCCACCAATCTGTTTGCAACTATGGAGTCTACCCAGAGAGGGGCAGAGGTATCCATCAAGCCGCAGGGGGAGAAGCATAGCATCAGAAATGATCCATTGGAATTCCTCTTCAATAGTCTCCAATACAGAAGCCTTGCAAGTCCGCACCTCAACATGAAAACTTACACAGGGCGGCAAAACTGCCCTTCAACCCTAGTAATTATGTATCCCTTGTGCCCTCTGTGAGCTCTTTGGCACTGGCTTGAGCACACCCTCCTGAACACACAAAAAGATCACCCAACAAAACCCGGACTCTGCATAACAGGGGGTGCACACTCACAAACAATGGGCACAGGAGTATTCAAGGTGTAAATATTTTATTTCATTTGACAAGGAAACAGGCACAAATAAAACAGAAACCAGTATCAATAAAAAAAGGAGGGATAATAACATATAAAAAAAGAGATACACCAGGGGAGATTTCATGGCACCCGTCAACGGGTGACATTGCACAACTCATAACTCTCTGGTGGTTTGAAGTGTGTTCGCAGGTAGTCACATGTAAACTGCATGTTCAACTGGAATTCAGTTTGAACTCATGGGTAATTTCATAGCATGTGTTGCTTGATATGTAGTGATGTTATGTTGAGCTCAAGTGGAAAACTTGGAGCATGCAAACCTGAACTGATACTAAAAAACCCAGGGTTCTGAATTCATCATTATTTTAAGATTATACTTTCATGTTGATCATTTCATTCCAAGAAATTACCTTCTTTTTCCTTTTTTTTGAGCCAAAAAAACTTAAACATAATGGATTTATTGAAAGGAATGAATTCACCATCTTCTATTTTTGAGATGCCACAATTCTGCATTGTAGTTGGCCCTGCATTTTTTAGGAATTTTAAAAGCTTGATCTTTGGCTTTTTACCTACCCCCATATGCACATTTTATGCCTCAGACCAAACTTTCCAGCAAAGAATTGTTTAGAATTTCAATCATGTTGTCCCATTTTAACCTATGTCCGGTCAAAACGGCAAGAACAGCCTTTGAAACCTTTCACACACCTGTAAACCATTGTGAAATCTGAATTGGTACTCTACTGCACAATTGTGCACCAGAGTACAAATTCAAATGTCACAAAAATGTAAGAGCATCTCCAGTGGACTTGCTAGACCGGGGCCCGCGACCCCAATCTAGCGAGTCCCGTCCAAAATTGGGGTCCAACGGACTCGCCACCAGACCCGCGAAACCCATCCAGGGTCCCTCCCACTCGCTACACATTGAAGACGATAGCGAGTCTGCTCCAGGCCATCGATCACCCACTCGCGTTGAGGATACGTTGCGGCTTCTCCCACATCAACGACTTCCAGCAACTTTTTTCACTTCATCAACACTATGACTTCCCCAGCCATTGATCCCAGCCTTGGTTTCATCGATGTTGACTTATTGAAAACGCCAACGCAAAGACCTACCAAATCTCAAGAAGCAACCAAAACCACCGACCAAGAAAAAAAACCAAAAAAAGATGACGAGAAGGCCAAGAAACCACCAAACTGGCGTATCGAGGAAGATCAATCCCTCTGTACCAGCTGGATCAACACCTCGAAGGATGCGACTGTTGGTACCAATCAAACTAAGATGGCTTTTTGGGATCGAATCCACCTCATGTACAGCGACATCATTGACGAAATAGTTCAAAAAAATAAGGGCAACAAGAAGTTCAAGCCGTTTCCAATTCGTTTGAAGGGAGCTCTCGAAAACCGCTGGTACCACATTCAACATCAGGTGAATAAGTACTGCGGGTACTACCTTCAGGTCGAAAGGAGATTGAGAAGTGGATCTACCAAAGATGACATTGTAAGTCATAATTTTGCTTGAGATAGATGGATTGATACTGACTGGATTTTGAATTGGATTTGTCAAGACGGTTGAGGCAAAAGTGCTGTTCAAGACCGATTCCGGCAAGGCATTCAACTTGGATCATTGCTGGGGGATCCTCCACCACTCGCCAAAGTGGGCCAAGAACATGGACGAAATCAATGGTCGCGCCAAGCCCAAGGCTCCAAAAGACACCGCTGATGAGGTCACTCCAGCAAAAGCTGAAGTCCCATCATCGTCGGCAGGTACTGAAGATTCTAGTGTACACTTGGGACATTGTCCAGAGGGGAGCAAGGCGGCAAAGAAACGTAAAAACGACGATGTTTCAATCTCCGACCTGATCCAAGGCCAGAAGGACTTGCTCAACATCTCGCGCGAGAAGCAGCTCAGCTTCCAATCGTTTACCGACGACATTGTGATGAGTAAAGATTTATCCAACATGGACAATGAAACTCAAGACTATTTCTTGGCGAAGCAAAAACTTGCGATCAAGCGATTGAAAACCGAATGAAAATTTTATTTTATTCTCAATTCTCTCTTGCTCGCTTTGTTAGATGAAATAAATAAGATCTGTATTTCTCCAAAGTGAAATAAATCAAATATAAATTGCTGTGCATAGACATGAGTTTCTCCGAGTCCACAGAGCCTCTAAGGCTTGATCAAATAAAAAAAAGAAAACAAGACAGATTCAATCTGAATCACCCAAATCATCTGGGGACTGTCCGCGCAGAGTCCAAAGATGCTCAATCAAGTCGTCTTTGAGCATGCGGTGAGTGGAACGGCTACGGATTGCCTGATATCGCAGCAGAAATGTTTGAAAATCGGGTTCGCTGCTTGATGTACCCAAAGCACTGCCATCTGAGCTGTTTGCTTGATGGTAGTCATGATTATTGTGGAAAGGGGTGTCTCGTTCATTGTCAATAATCATGTTGTGTAGAATAACCGCTGTAATCATGATTGCCAATAAATCTTCCGTCTTCCAGAGTCGACCAGGGTTTTTGATGATTTGAAAGCGCGCCTGAAGCACACCAAAGGCCCGCTCCACATCCTTGCGGCAAGCTTCTTGGGACTTTGCAAAGTGCTACAAGGTTTAGGTGACATTTTAGATTGTGTCTGATTTGCTGATTCAAGAGACAAATGGAAAGCACGTACCTGATTTTTCTTTCCGACTGGGTTAGAAATTGTTTGTATGAGTGTTGCCCACGGGGGATAAATCCCATCTGACAAGTAATACCCCATATTGTATTCGTGACCATTCACCGTAAAATTGACTTGGGGACCTTCTCCATTCTGAAGCTTCTCAAATAGTGGCGAGCGATCCAAAACGCTGATATCGTTCAAGGAACCTGGCAGCCCAAAGAAGGCATGCCAGATCCAAAGATCGTAGGAAGCAACAGCTTCCAAGATTAAGGTCGGCTCTTTTTCTTTCCCCTGGTATTGCCCATGGTATGCACTTGGACAATTCTTCCAAGTCCAGTGCATACAGTCAAGGGAACCCATCATCCCGGGAAAGCCTCGTTCTTCAGAAACTTCAAGGAGCCGTCTAGTGTCCGCCTTGTTAGGAGTCCGGAGATACGTTTCACAATATAAAAAAATTATGGCATTGCAGAATCGCTTCAAGCACTCCAAAGTGGTGCTCTCACCTAGGAAAGAAAGAAAACAATAAATATTTTTTCAAAACAAATGCAACCAAAAGAGTTGATGACTTACTCATGCGTGTATACTCATCAATAGAGTCTGCGCTGCAGCCGTAAGCCATCATTCTCAAAGCCAAAGTGACTTTCTGGGATGGGGAGAAGCCCAAGCGTCCTGCGGCGTCGCGCTTTTGCAAAAAATATTCATCAAATCCACCGATGTCTTCCACAATTTTTTGGAACAAGCTGACTTGCATTCTGAAACGTCGGCGAAACATAAAAGCTGGATATACGGGGTTTTCAGATAAATAATCGCTGAACAGTTGAAAATCTCCCTGGAGTCGGTTACGATTAATTGTGATCCTTCCAACGGTTGAGCCCCCCGACTTCTTTTGAGACTTGAGGAAATGAATCAGGTAGGAGTTCATTTGTAACGCAATAATAAGGTTGTCATCGTCGTCAAAGTAGTGGAGGATAAACTGATCCATAGCGTGATCCATTGTGTTTCTGGTTTGTTGGATTGATAGATTGTGTTTCTGTTGTGTAGCGATAGGATGGAAAAATGTAGTCGAGAATTGGTACCAATCACCAAGGATCGACGTCAGGGCAAATCACGGGCCTCGATCAATGGCGAGACCGCTGGAGTACACTTGGTGACATGTTGGTGTCAGCCCTTGAAATGTGATCCAGGCCCGCTAGCCGCGAGCTGATCCATGGCCGATCCACTGGAGATGCTCTAACGAGCATACACCAAGCACCACAAAAAAAACGTGACCAATGGGAGTTGGTCTTTGGCAACTCTGGCACAACTTTTGGCCCAACTCCAAAAAAAAAAAAAGCAAATATTACACATGTTCAATGCACAGTCATTGTGCAAAATGCACAGTGACTGTGCAAAATCATCTAGGAAAAAATCCAAGTCAAAATTTAATTAATGTTGGAGCATCTTGGAGGTCAGCAGTAAGCAGGAATCCTGCTCATTTTTTTGACAAGTTTTAAAATTCAGTTGCAATGGAAAAAAAATTTGGACGTCACAATTTTTGAAATTGGCATTCATTTTTTTTTTGTGAACATCAGGACTTCATAAGATCTATGGACCAAGAAAAATTTAATTTGCATATAAAATTATGAAAATTTAGCTTTTGAGGGAAATTTGAGTTCAAATTTAGCTCTAAATGTGCTAAATATATGATTAGAATGCTTTCAGTACACATTTTTTTTTGAAAATCTAGGGTTACAGAAGACACTTTTAAGAGTTTTAGATGGAAATTACCTTGAAAAATCCATGAAATTATTCATGATGGTTGGTATGGACTTGTTCATCAGCTTATTTCTTTGTACACGATGAATGGAAATACGTTTTTAGGGTTATTCAAGACAGTTTTTTGAAATGGCCCAATGATGATTGGACCAATATATGAAAATTAAGAAAGTCAGAAGATTGACTAAATTTCTGCCTGAGTTCTACATAATTTGTGGATTCATTCATCATAAAGTTAAAATTTTGATCATTTTAACATCATGAGCCTGCTTCATGCTTCACTTCAGAAGATGTTGCCCAATTATCTTAACCCACATCAGCATCATTTCAGGTTCACTTGTAACTAACCTGTGGGATCATTAGCACCGGGTTCCAGTAAAAACACATGGAGTGGCACTGGCATGCCAGTGCCACAAATTCTCCCCTGGTGATATTAAGTCTGTTCTAGGAGGATAAGGCCTGAGTAACAAGAGCAGGAGGAAGGCAGGAGGAAGCCCAGAAAGCAGAGAGGAAATGAGGGTCAACAGTTGAGGATGAGCATCCGGACATTGTTGAGCATGACCTTCACCATGAGCAGGTACTCCAGCGTCCATCTGCTGGCTACAGGTCTGCTTCCTGAAGGCTGCACCCATTCTTCATACAGTTGGGAGCAGCAAATCTGTCAGCCTACATCTCTGATGTGACTGTGGGCTGAATGGAAGTATTACTCAAACAGTCAGTACTCAGCTGGTATCTAATCAAATAATCAGTCCAATAGAACTGCAATATCTTCTTTGCAAATTATGAAGCTAGGCTTGGTAGATAGATAAGAGGGAATAAAGAGAACTCTTTGTTATTTACTAAGTAACAATATTAAAGTGATAAGGATGAGTGATAGCAGGAAAGATGATAACTGAATAGGGCAGATAGAATGAAAAGTGGAATGAAGAAGAGGAAGAGAGGAACAACACCTCAGTCACTTGTTTAAGTAAGATTGAACGGGCTCAGTAATTCCTAATGAACTAGTTCATAGGATAGATTCAATATATATGCAAGACAACAACTTGAGCTGCTAACTCCAAGGGTTTACACTTCTCCTTGTGTATGTCACTTACTCACACTTACTCTCCATGCAGTGAGGTTCTCTCTATTTGATACTTGAAGTGTACTAACTTGACTAACTAGAGTATTGGTTACAACTATGTTAGCTATCTGCGCTGTACACAGTACTAGCAGGTAGCTGACAAAATCACCACAAAAGTTTAGTTGGTTGCACGGGACAACACCACACCCCCCAAAGGGGTCAAATAAAATCAATGACCATTGTTTTGGACTCCCTGGGGTGAGGGCTCTTCAGAACTATCTCAGCTAAGCAATTGGGCCAGCCAATTTTTTTAATGGCTCACACTGTCTGTGGTTGCTCAAAAGAGTTGAGTTGGTTGAGCGGGACAACACCACACCCCCCAAAGGGGTCAAATAAAATGAATGACCAATATAGTTTTTGACTCACTGGGGTGAGGGCTCTTCAGAAATATCTCAGCTGAGCAATTGGGCCAGCCAATTTTTTTTAATGGCCCAAGCATCCGGACATGTGGCTCCAGGCCAAAACCTATGGGCTTATAAGTGGCTATAAACCCATAGTTATGGGCTTATACCGCGCTATAAACCCATAGTTATGGACTTATACCTAGGTTGTGAGCAAATCCTGCCTCCCCTGGTTCCCGGGTTTTTTTTGCAAATTTCTGGTGCCCAACTGTGAGCCTAGGTCTCTTAAGTGACAACAGGACACAAGAATGGGGGGCACAATAGTTGATTCCAAGAAGTATAAGGAAGGGATAACTATTGTGAGGAGGAAAAGAAAGAAAGAGAGGAAGAAGAATAGAGTTATAACTTTGAAGATGATGATCTTTGGCCTTCTTTGGGCTATTCTATTTCTCTCCTTAAAGGAGGATGATTTAAGGGAAGCTAAGCTTGGCCCCTCTTCTCTTGAGAAACAGAGAAGTTCCAGTCAGAGGCTGCCTTGATTTTTTATGCCAAAGGAAACTGGCAAAGGTTGTGTAGCAGGAAACCTATGTGGATTTTAGCTGCAGTCCACAGAAGCAAAGTCAATATGTTTTTGTTTGGTTTGATTCTTTATTTGAGTGAAGAAGAAGATAAGCAGAAGAGATGAAAAGATCAAAGCTCAGATAAAATCTGAAGAAAGAGAGAACTTGGCAAGAACTGCATACTAGTCAATAAGTGAAACCAATAGACCATGGCTATACAACAAGGGGATGGGACCTAGGTTGATGAGGAGTGAGGAGTTGTGTTTTCCAAAGTGGTCTGTTTTCTTCTAAGTTGGTGGTTCTGAGTGATGATGAAACTTTTCATCCTTCCAGCAGTGAAAAGGGTTAAACTTGTTGATTGAAACTCATATATTCAATATGGTGTGAACTTAGAAAATCATAGATGTTTAAAGTGTAATTACTCCTTGATGAAATTATAATTAATTACTAAAGAACCAAAACCAGAATAAGAGCATAGTTGTATCAGTACAAAGGAACAAAGTGAGATTTATGAGAGCAAAGATGAGATAGAAACAGGATAGGAGGCAGTGGGGATCATGAGAATAATGAGAAAGAGGCATACCACTAAGCAGATGGGAGTGAAGTGTAAATAGAGGATGTTTTTTGAGAAGAGCAAAGCGGGTTGAAGCAATGATGAGGGCAAGGTAAAGCGGGGTGAAGCAATGATGAGAGCAAGCAGCAGGAAACTGAGGAAGTTGAGATAAGGAAACAAGGAAAAGACATTAGCAAATTCAAATCAAACAGACAAATAGATAGGAGCAAAAGAAAGAGAGAAAAGGACAAACAGCAGAAGAACAGAAGCAGGGTATTATTGAAAGGAGCCAAGAAACAATGAACTGATTCAAGTAAGAAGAATCTACAAATAAATAGAGAAGATAAGAAGGAAAGAAGGAGGAGATAAGCTTGAGGTCTCCAAGATTAAGTTCAGGGCTAGCTAGGGGACTTTATGATTTGATCAAGCAAGGTTGTTGAGTTGAGTCAACAGGTGCAGAGTTATTTTTGTCTAGAGTAGCTGAGCTGTTTGAACCGGTTGTGGTTGGTTGACTGAGGAGCAATAGACAAGAGAGGTCAGGAATTTGAAAGGAGGAGTGATGAACCCTAACAGGTTGACATTGGCACGGGTTGCGGGTCTCACCAATGCGGAGAGGCTGGGGAGTTGCCTTTTGCTGCTATAGTTTGACATTTTGCAACTAGAGCTCAACACTCCTCAATTATACATCACAACTATGGACAATAGTAGATGAAAATGATCAGGGGAATCTGGAGAGAACATTGTTGAATCCTGTTGGGCAACTATGTTTTCTCTAACTTGAAGTCTGACACCAAGCATCCGGACATCACAAAAACATGTACAGTGATTTGCTGTGCATAACTGTAGCATCCCCCCTTGCCCCAACTGGAAGTTGTCTGCCTTGCCCCACTTTCTGGCCCAGATTGATTCCCCGCTTAGAATCTGGCTCAAGTTTTTGAACTCCACCTGAGGGTACCACTCGGTACCCTTATAAGGGCACCAAACAGTACCCTTATAAGGGTACCAAGTGGTACCCTTATAAGGGTACCAAACGGTACCCTTATAAGGGTACCAAGTGGTACCCTTATAAGGGTACCAAACGGTACCCTTATAAGGGCACCAAACGGTACCCTTATAAGGGTACCAAGTGGTACCCTTATAAGGGTACCAAACGGTACCCTTATAAGGGCACCAAACGGTACCCTTATAAGGGTACCAAGTGGTACCCTTATAAGGGTACCAAACGGTACCCTTATAAGGGCACCAAACGGTACCCTTATAAGGGTACCGAGTGGTACCCTTATAAGGGTACCACTCGGTACCTTTATAAGGGTACCGTTTGGTACCCTTATAAGGGTACCGAGTGGTACCCTTATAAGGGTACCGTTTGGTACCCTTATAAGGGTACCGAGTGGTACCCTTATAAGGGTACCGAGTGGTACCCTTATAAGGGTACCGTTTGGTGCCCTTATAAGGGTACCGTTTGGTACCCTTATAAGGGTACCACTTGGTACCCTTATAAGGGTACCACTCGGTACCCTTATAAGGGTACCGTTTGGTACCCTTATAAGGGTACCACTCGGTACCCTTATAAGGGTACCGTTTGGTACCCTTATAAGGGTACCACTCGGTACCCTTATAAGGGTACCACTCGGTACCCTTATAAGGGTACCACTTGGTACCCTTATAAGGGTACCGTTTGGTACCCTTATAAGGGTACCGTTTGGTACCCTTATAAGGGTACCACTTGGTACCCTTATAAGGGTACCGTTTGGTACCCTTATAAGGGTACCACTCGGTACCCTTATAAGGGTACCGTTTGGTACCCTTATAAGGGTACCACTCGGTACCCTTATAAGGGTACCGTTTGGTACCCTTATAAGGGTACCACTCGGTACCCTTATAAGGGTACTGTTTGGTACCCTCATAAGGGTACCGTTTGGTGCCCTTTAAGGGTACCGTTTGGTACCCTTATAAGGGTACCACTCGGTACCCTTATAAGGGTACCAAACGGTACCCTTATAAAGGTACCAAGTGGTACCCTTATAAGGGTACCAAACAGTACCCTTATAAGGGTACCGAGTGGTACCCTCATAAGGGTACCAAGTGGTACCCTCATAAGGGTACCAAGTGGTACCCTTATAAGGGTACCAAACGGTACCCTTATAAGGGCACCAAGGGGCTCACGTGAGCCTCTCAATTTGAGAGGCTTACGTGAGCCTGGCTGGACAGGCGTGCCAGCCGTGCACGCCTGTCCGGAGGGCATGCAAGGCCTGCACGCCCTCCAGACAGGCGTGCATGGCCAGCACGCCTGTCCGGCGGGGCCGCACGCCAAGCCGGCCGTCCTCACGCCATTTGTAGGCGTGCGGACGGCGTGCGGCATGCGGGGAAGGGCGTGCGGGGGTTTGCACGCCTTTGTGGGAAGGCGTGCAGCCCCCGCACGCCTTTTTTTAGGCGTTTGGGGGGGCGTGCGCACGCCCTTCGGGCGTGCCGCTATCAAGCCCCTTAATGCTGCAGCATCTGTGGCAGCAGCTGAGTTAACAGCTGATACAAATGCTGTGTGCTTTGCAGCAGAATGCTTTGTGAAGAAAAGGAATGCAACAGAAGGCTTATGCATTCATCACAAGAGAAGAAAAGCCTGATGTACTTTTCTTACATGTGCAAAAGCATAAATGGCCACAGGACTTTTCATGTGGAAAGTCCACAGCACTCATTTCCTCAACTTAAGTTTCTCTATAAATACTTGGCCATTTCATGTCCTATTATTCCCTCATTCCATTCACTCATCATCTTAACACATTCCAATCACCCACCTTATCACAATCATCAACCAACAAACACCACCACCAATACACCTTCCATCCTTGTTATCTTTTCTATTAAAATACAACCTTGTCTTTTATTTTATTAGAGCTAAATATATATATAAACAATCCTCCTAAAACAACATGCAAATTTTTTGATAGGAAGGTAGGTTACCAGATTTCTGTAAATAATCAACAGTTATTAGAAATGCTGTGGAAATGGATGATTGAAACATATATAAATCAGTCGTTATTCTACAAACAAATCCAAGTTTACTAAAGCTGCAGAATTGCAGCTCTAAAAATCAAGGGTTTCCCCTAATGCACTGTGCCCCAGTGGGCTCCGGCTCAGACACAGGGCCCAAGAGGACCTCTGCGGTGTGCGTACAGCCCAAGTGGACTGCCGCATGACTCCACCTCCTTGACATAAAGCTGCCTAATTTGGAGGTTTTGTACTTTTTCATGGTCTCTTCGGAGCCTAATTTATAGATTTCCCTTGAGCTGTTTTTTTTGCATTCATCCCCTGTTCTTCCTCTCAGCTGTGCTGAATGCTACCAGCTACGGCCGTTCAAGCCTAGCTTAACTAAGCCTTGCGAGCACGAGCACGAAGTGCGAGTGCGAGCGAGGCTTATGACCTAAGTCGGGTTGCTTGGTGGTGAGGATCTGTTTTTTTGTGTCATTTCCAGCGTATTGTTCAGTACAACCTGCTCAGTCCATATTCATCCCAGACTGATTAGACAGAAAGATGGGATATGATCTTTCTCATCTTCCCATCATTTATCATTGTCTCTTATCTTGTCCCTTGTGTTCTTTTTTCCTGTTTCCAAAAAACTCGTTGTTTTTGTTTCCTTCATTAATTCAATTAACGTACGAATCAGAAAGCCATGATCTCAATTGTCCGATTGACTGTTGATAAATTCAACGGCACAGAGGGATCTGCGGAGAGAGAGCTAGCGGCAGAGAGAAAGCATAAGGAGAGATTGACAAGAGAGATATTGACATAAAAAACAATACCGATTGATCTCAGCAACACTCACCTCAGCTCACCTCCATCTCCAAAATGGCCTGAAGACAAAACAAGAAGAAAAGAGCCGTACATCGTGTAAAACGCATTGGCATCTCAAGCAGACTGCTGGAAATGGATCGAGACAAGTTGCAAGAATGTATTGAAGCAGTCGCCAAAAAAAAATACGGTGGACAGAGGCCGAAATCGCTTCAGGTAGACGCCGTGATGAGCCTCGTCAAACTTCGTCACACCTTTGTCATGGCTGGAACCAGCTTCGGCAAGTCGTGGATTGTTGAGATGTATCTCAGCCTTTTTACTGCCAAGGACGGAATTATCCTTGTATTGAATCCTCTTGACGCGTTAGGAGACAACCAGGTTGCTGAAAAAATTGCTCAAGGATTTACAGTAGTCAACTTGTCCAAGATGACATTCAATCAGTCTCTTTCCAACAGGATTTTGGCGGGATTCTACAAGTTCGTCTACCTGAGTTCCGAGACGTTTGTGGACAACAAGCTCTTTGGTTTGCTGTACTACTCGCAAGAATTCCAGGCCCGCCTCATCACAATTGTGATCGACGAAGCGCACATCATCTATAGCTGGGGATTGGTTGCCAGTGGCGAGGCAAAAACGTCTTCAGCTCCCCTCCGGACCCACGATGTGGCTGTTTTTTGACCATTGTATGGCGACATGGGGTCGCAGTTGATGGCGAACGAGGGTGTGCCAATGTTATTTTTGTCAGCAACTTGTCGCCCGGTAGCCATGGATGCCATATTTGAGAGTCTATACCTTGAGCCAGATAATTTCAACATCATCCGCAGCGAGCTCACAAGGCCGGAAATTAGGATCTTGCAATTTCCAATGAACTCATCGTTAAAGAAGGTGGATGACCTCCTTCAGATGTTTGGCCCAAAAGACAAAATCCCAGACAACGACCTACTTCCTACACTTATTTATTCCGGTTCACGCAATGCCACCGGCCAGGTCTTGAAGGTTGTGAATGAGGCCCGAGGAAGTTGCGGAGGAGAGAACAATCCTCACGGTACTCTCATCCGTTGCTACCATGCAGTCACTGGGAAGCTCGATAAAGTCGATATAATCGGTGGATTCAAGGGGGCCAAATTCCCATGCATCTTGTGCACAATGGTGTTGGGTTTGGGTCAGAATTGGAGCCGTGTCAGACGTGTCATTGCCATTGGGCGAGCAGATCCATCCAACATCTGCCAGATGATTGGTCGTTGTGGACGGGATGGCAAACCGGGTCTTGCAATTCTCTTTATGGAAAAGAAAAGAAAGGGCGGTAAAAACAAAGCTGAGGACTTTTCTTCTTCAGACAAAAGAACTGATGACTTGAGGATGGACGCTTTAGCCATCACTCCAGTCTGCCTCAGAATATGTTTCTCGATTGACAACTTGTGAGTATTTTTCCCAACATTCCTATTCATGTAATAAACTTTTGTCTGACCTCTCTTGGAACTATTCAGGCTGGGCTATATTCCCAGGTCCCCTGAAGATGCTAATGTCTCCAGGGAGAGATTGCGAGAGGAATCCAAAGGCTTTCTGGCTTGCAAATGTTCCAATTGTCAACCTAAGGAAGCCAAGCTTTTGCGCAAACACATCTCCCAAATGACATCGGAAAATTTTGTTTCAATGTGTGAAAATGCTAGCGATCTTGAAGACATTGATGATGTTGTACCTAAGAAGAAGGGGAACACCCGTGGAAACAACAACATTGAATTGATTCCAATACTCAGCAATCTCTCAGAGCGCTTGATTGCCAATTTTGCGCATTTTTTTTGCTCCCAGTTCTCCAAATCCTCGTCATTTGTGCCATCAGACCTCTTTGACCAAGAGGATGCCGATGCAATTTCCAAAAGTTTAGATAAAATCCAAGATTCATCATGTCTCAATAAATGCATTGGAGGAGAAAAACTTTCCGGCCAATCTGAGATGCTATACGGCTTGGTGAAAAACTTTCTAGAGGGTGATGATTATCAAAATCACTTGGCCAAGCTAGCCACCTACAATCAGCATATTGAAAGAGAAATGCAGCGACTGCTCCGAGAGAAGCAAGAAGCCGTGGATCGCAAAGCACAGTCTGAAAAGGATAAGCAAAATGAAGCAGAAGAAAGAAGAAGAATTGCTGCCAATAAAAAACGAGCTATCGATCTTGATAAAGTGAACAAAGTTAAACAAAAAGAATTGGACAAGGTGGAAAAAGAAAAAAAAGCATCAGAGAAAAAGGAAGCCGATGTGATTGCAAAACAGAAGAAAGCTGAAGAAAAGAAAAATAAGGATATCGAATCCAAGAGGAAAGCAGAGGAAATGAAACTAGAAAAAGAAGTCAAAAAAAAAAAAGAAAGATGAGAAGGATCATCTCGAGAAAGAAGAAAAAGAATCCAGAATGAGGGAGAGAAAAGAAAGAGGAACACTTTGAAAAAACAATAAATTAAAATCAAAGGAAAAATGGACTTCTGATCGGTTGGAACTTGAGCGATTCCATCAAGACATGTTGCAAAACCTCAACAAGCCCAGTAGTAGCAGGCAGTTAGCCTGAGTTTTCTTCAGATCCATCCGAGTCCTTGTCATCGGAACTATCATCCTCATCTGTGGAAGTTTCCAAATCCTCCTCTTCCTCTGAAGAGCTTTCACTACTTGGACCGCCATCGGAATCCATCTTTTGGGTTGGGAGATCACCTGCATCCCAACAAATAATTGGCGGGGGTCGCAGACGATTTAAGCGACCTGCACGGTAGTCGCTAGAAATTTTTTTTACTCCTTTCGCATAAAAATTTGGGACTGGTTCAGGGATGTACTCATTGCTCTTGCTGGAGATGCCGCAAGAATCATTTTGTCGAACCATGCGCAGGCAGTTATTTAGAGATACTAGCTTGATTTTGTTGTGATGTGATTGGATGATATTCTTCAATCCCGATTCAATGTTCAGTCCCTGAATCAAACTTTGCAACTACAATGTAACAATATTATTCAGTCATCCTCAACAGAGTGTTTGGAGAGGAAGTGACATACAAAAGGTACGTTGACTGAATACACATCCTTCAACCTATCAATCTCGGTGCCCCGTCCAGAGTGGTTGAAGAAGTATTTCAACCAATAATTCTGCTTCTCAAGGAACAAATCTTTTGGTGAAAAGTGTTTTTGGCGGCCAGTTGGAGCCACTAAAAGAGAATGTCGGACAACATGAGACATTCCAGATGGAAAAACCTCGTTGATCATAACAACCATCCGCGGGAGATGGACAGCATAATTTGAAAGTTTCTTTATCCCCTGCGCCATTACAGACCAACGCTTCCACATGTACATCACACAACCAATGTCGCCAGCCTTCATAGCTGCATTGGCTTCAACAATGGAAGCGAAATCAAGCAGTCGTAACTGCAAGTTGGCAAGCTTGGGCGACAAAAGCTGGGATGCCTCAACTCTTGATTCAGCTGAGAAGAACTTATTGTAGCATAGATCAATAATTCTCTGAATCTCTTTTGACGGGAGGTAACGAGGTTTGGCATCCAGCGATTTTTCTCCTTCTTCCATGACTTGCCTAAATGAACAAAAACCGTCAGTTTATTGAAGGCTGATTGAATAAAGGAGTTTTCTGACAAACATGACAGAGTGAACAAGTGTTGCTTTGTGTATCTTGATCATATTAGATATCATCAGCGTGAAGTCCTTCTTGTCGAGGGTCTTGCGAGATGGAATTCCAAGCGATTCAAGGTACCTCCAAGCTCCTGAATCCCGTGAATCGGAAGAGTTTCCAAAGTACTTGGTGTAGATTGCGTGACCAATGTTCCGGAGCGTGTGCGAAGCTCCAAGGAGGGGGCAGACATTCTCCAGACTGTCTTCTACATGAGCACTTGGAAACCGTTGATTTTGAAGGCATTTGACATTGACGCAAGTGCCTAAATCTCCATCTAACATGAGCAGGCGACTGGCAAATTTGGTCTCGCTGAGATTTGTCTGTTGGATGATGCCTGTGCATACGTCTTCAAATCCTTGTGCAGAGTTGTCGGATGCTACCATCAGCTTGAGCATGGTTATATCGGGTTGTTCATGCAAGATTTGATCCACGGCAGGCGGGCTTGTAATGATTTTTACTTCGTTATCAGAAGACTCTGCAACGTATTGTGTTATTGCATCTGCAATCTGAGATTTCAAGACGAGTGTCCAATGTTGATCCTCGGCCACAGAAGCAATGAACATTGTTGGAGTGACCTTGATATTGCTGGCTTTCTGCATTGATTCTTGATAGGCTTCAAGGGTGAGGTCGGCAGGTGAAACAGAAGCAAGTAGCTTGGGGTTTATTTGATGTATATAGCCCCAAGTTCCATGGAACATCTTGCTATCGTGTCCAATGGACTTGGCATGTACCCTTTGCTCAAAGTCAAGGTTGTCAATGCAAAGGAAAGGCGGCATGATTAAGGAGTTTGCGGTTGACATTTTCTGCTTGATTTTGTCTTCTGCCTGCTTGCCAAGAACCTCTAACGCACGGTGAGCAGTCCTTCTTGAAGATGTAAGCCCAATATAATTTAAGCTGTGGTTCACACGCTCAGAAACACCGGAAGCAAGAAACGTAAGTGAGTTTGCCAGTTGGGTCCCGTTTATTCGTCGATTATGCACAAAAGCAATCATTGAGCAGATAGTTGTTGCTGTCTGAACACATGTGACAAAAATATTGTTATTAATGATTCATTGAACGTATAATAAACTCAAAAAAACATACCTTTCTGGCTCTTGTCTGATAATCTTGGTGAATAGGGGCCGGAAGCAAAACAGGGAAAAAATCACCATTCTCGTCTACTTCCCAATCTTCTTGCTCCAGCTGTTCAAAGACATCTGGTTCATCTGAATCCGGTTTTGAAGCTGTTGATTTCTCCACTAACCTGTTGAAGATGAGGTGGAAAAGAAAGGGTGTGTGTACTTCGGCAAGTTCTCTCTCTCGTACGGACTTCGTTTTTTCATCAAAGAAGGCCTCGTTGACTTGCTTGCTGCTATAGTATTCGCCATTAGGGTAACAGCCCCCTGGTGGTTTTTGATTTACCGTGATCCGAGTGGCCTAGAATGTGACAAGAATAAATAAGATGGCAGATTAGATAAAACCAGTGATCATCATAAAAACTTGATCATACCTCACAAAGCATTTTGGCTTCCCAGGCAACTTTCCCGACTTCCTTGGTGCATACAAAGTCCCTCATGGCATGCAACATAGCCAATGTTGAATTCCATCCACGTTGGGTACGCCAGTAACGTCGTTGAGTTGCTGCTTGGTCGTTCTTGATGCGGAGAAGGGATATTATGAAGGATTTGGGATCGTGATCTACACTGGCCATGAAATCAAGTATCGCTGTTATCTTTGATTCTTCACTTCGGTATCTCCTTGGTGGATCCGGGTGTTCAAAGGTTGGCTGAGACATTTTCCTGCAGAATAAACGCTGACGGCAAGGAACAAGTGGGATGAATTCAGATAAATCCAAGGATGAACAAGTCTTTCTACCCAATGAGAGTACTTGCGATTGGCTGGATGTATGCTCTTGGGCTCCTGGATATATGCGGTTTAATAAGCGATCGGCGCTTGTGACCAGCTTGATTGAAAAAACCTCACTTTTTTCACACTAAAATATCATGGGATTGATTACAAGTCCGAAAGATCAGGTGGACTTTTTTTCTCCATTTTGCAAAGCACAGCTTTTTCTAAAAAATATATATATAAAAAGAACAACAAAGCAGAAAAGCTTCAGGAATAGCTGGATTGAAAGGGAAGATGCCTGCGATCACAGTCAGCCGCTTTTGCAAGGATCACCTGTGCCAACTTTTGCCACAGATGGGTCCAAAGTTGGCAGACTTCCCGTTTCACCAAAACAGAAATGACCTCACGTGCCAGCATGACAACTTAAGTCATAAGCCTTTGCTCGCACTCGCACTTCGTGCTCGTGCTCGCGAGGCTTAGTTAAGCTAGCGTTCAAGCCTTTTCTCTTGGAATTACAACAGTCGCTGCTTCATGGACCTGGTGACCAGGGTCTCCAGCCAAACCGCACTCCCACTTGTAGCAAGAAGCCTCATGTAAAGCACTGTAGTCATTGATGCTTTACAGCTACGCTCGCCATTCACGCGATCTGACCACTGTCGTGTCCACCCCGACAGCAGGGCATTAGCCATGCTCAACCTTTCAATTGTTGTACTCTGCCGATGAGCTCACAGAACAGATCAGGACACTCAGGATCAGACTCGGGCATCTCAACCTGCAAGCGGAGCTGCAGATCCCCAACAAAGCATTGGTCCCCAAGCATAAACGCATCCAGACCATCATCCACAACCTCTCACAGACTAAGTTTGACCGCAAAATACAAGTTGAAAACCTGCTCAAACGTCTTGAAAACTTCTCCCCCATCCTTGGCCAACAGTTCATCCAGGATGCTATCACCAAGTCTAACCAGAGCCTCCGCATCGGACAGATGTTTGGCGCAAACCTCAGCCTGGAATACATTGCTTGTCTCGAGCAACAGGCGGTACAATGCCAGCTCGAAGTCGTCAGTATCTCAATATTCTCTCACCCACCTTGAATCGTCACACACATCCACACGTATAAACATGATAAATATTGCGCTATGATTCTGCGGTAGACATGAGGCTTAACAAAAAAAAAACCCCTGGCATCTGTTTTTCTCTGCTTCCAGTCTCGACGCGGGCAAGTGCTGCATGAGCACATCCACGAGATCTTCAATCTGTGGGGGCATCTGGGCATCTCGCCCGCGACTCCCTCAGCGAACCCTGCAGCGGACCACTTGGACATCGACCCTGTCGTGCTCGCCCATCTCGGCTTCAAGGACGTGGCCGTCACCGTCAATGGCGACATCAAGCCCATCGGCCACTGCGACTCCGCCAAGATGCTTCCTACCACTTCTAACCTCAAACAGGCTAAGGCCAGGCAACTTTGGCTTGATTCCGAGCGCCAGAAACGTGAGGAACTCATCCAGACTTGCTAGGATAAACTGTGCGTGTTATGGACCCGGGTCAGTCTCTCTCTCTTTAATCATATATATACACACACACAAAAACAAGGCTTATAAGATTGTGGGGGATATATTATTATAAAGCTGGGTGTTCCGGAGGAGGAACAAGAACAGTTTGTCAAATCATGGAGAGGGTTGAGCGAGCAATGTGTGGAAGGATATCAAGCTGAACTGAATAGGATGATCAAAGCCAAGAAGGAACACATGGCCATCTTTGTCCAGAAGGAGCGGGACTCGATCATCAAAATCTGGGACCAGATGTACGTGGCCAAACCAGAGCGTGCGACGGTGTAGATCATGTTCTCCGTTCAGTATTCCCTTTCTTCGTGACTCCTTTCCTTCCTCTTGCTTATATCTTAATGGCTCTTCTTCCATATAGAGGATTACTCGGAAGAGCTGCTTACATCACATGAGAAGCTCAAGGCACAATTGATCGACGACCTGGGCGACAAAAAAGTGTTTCTGAGTCTGCTGAACAAGTACTTGACGTTGCTGCAGGAAGCACATGAGTTGGAGGTTGGTTAGCATGCCCTTTTCACCCATCCGGGCTGAACCAATCACACAAGCTGATATTCTTTTCTCATCTTTTTTTTTCTTTTAGGTGGCTGAAAAAGATCCGAATCAATATGCCAAAGGGAAACGAGGCGACCCAGTCCGACTTTTACGAGGAGAGAAGATCCGGAAACGTGTGACGAAAGAAAAACCCAAGGTTTGCCCGTCTGTTTCTTTGTCCACC
Organism: Puccinia coronata f. sp. avenae; assembly: GCA_002873125.1. Taxonomy (NCBI): domain Eukaryota; kingdom Fungi; phylum Basidiomycota; class Pucciniomycetes; order Pucciniales; family Pucciniaceae; genus Puccinia; species Puccinia coronata. The sequence continues at coordinate 150,296 of PGCI01000059.1, read as the reverse complement.
AGATGCTCGTCTCCTTTATCTGAACAGCTACTCTTGCTCATCATGATCCATGCATGCACACGCTCAGCTTGAAAACAATCTGAAAAAATTGATACCTGAACGGGAGAACAAACGCGGTAGGCCATTCATGGGGAATGGGAGCCGGTTTCTTGAAGACCTTGTCATTCGTCTGGAACAAGAGGTGGCCTTAAAATCGCAAGCTTCCGGGGTAAGTGTCCGCTCCTGCGCGTTGGTTTCCCGTCCTCATCCTGCTAATTTATATCTGTCCATTTTTTTTGCAGCGCACCAAATCTACGATACCCTCGGCGCAGTTGGTGAAGCGGCAGCAGACGGGCACCCACTCGCGGCCGGCGTCGCCGGCGAAGTGGACACGGACGGGGGAGAACACGCGGGGGAAGCCTGTGGTGGGAGGGATGCCGGGGAGTGCGAACCTGTTTGGAAGTGAGACGCCACGGGTAGTGTCGAAAGCGAGCAGCATGGCGTCAACACGAGCCGGGGGAAAGTTGGCGCCACAGGCGACGGGGGGAAGCAGCTCGGTGGTTTACAACACGCGCCAGCGGAGCCAGACCAACAACCACCTGGGCCGGTGTGGTGTTCCAAATATGTCATAAATTTTCAGTTTTTTTCTCATCTCATATTTCTCTATTTTTCTTATATTTCTCTCTTTCTTTTTCCTACTTCTCAATTTTTCTCATATAAAAACTCACAAATCAGCTGATATTATTCCAGATTCAGAATCTACAGCTAAAATTACCCCTAGTAACACTCTACAACACCATTATCACCCAACAGGATCAGAAGCTACAGATACATCAACCTACACACCTGCTGCATACACAAAATTACACAACTCTCAAATCTCAATATATGACTTCACAAACATATTCTACGGGGAAAATCATTCTAGGAAACTACACATGGAATTCTCATTACATGTACAGATTAGGAGGTATAGCCAATACAAGTTCCAACACCCGGTTCTGCATCAGCTACACGACCCCACCAGTAACCCATAATCCATACTCAGTACAGCCTGGTCGCATGACACCACTACACAGCCGCATGACATCACTACACAGCCGCATGACACCACTTATCCACATGACTGGTCACATGGAAGGTCACATGATGGGTCACATGGTTCTTTTTTTCCATATTGTTCTTTTTTTCACCAATACAGGTCACCTGAGTGCACAGCCTCATCACATGTATGCAAATACAGGTCACATGTATGCACAGCCACAGTCACATGTATGCACAGCCACATCACCTGACTGCACTGCCCCCACTGTCACCACCAGCAAAAATGCCTCAGTTGTACTTCCCTTGGAGCTAAAATCCCTCATATTTGTCTATATAAGAGGCTCTCCTCCAGTTGTTTTTCCCTTCCTCATCAGATCTTGTACTCACATATTTACAAGGAATACTAGCACTAGCTCACCAACTAGTATACTGGTCACTCCTCATTTATCACTGCCAATTCAATATTTGAGGTTTTATCAACACCAACATCAACAACTCATAGTTATCAATCATCAACAACAATCATAAATCATCACTCAACTTATTAGCATAATTTGCAGGCGTCTTGAACCGACCAATTCTGTCACGATAAATAATCTGCCAAGCAAGCTTGGTGGTCTTGTTTTTCTGATAATATAGAAGGGCAGAGTTTTGCATCTCCATTTTTCCCCTTCTCCATTCAGCAAAAGGTTTAACAACACCTTTGAGTCTTACACCGGCCCACGGTGGCGCTGCAGTACCAGCGCACGGGCTCCTCCATGTCCTACTACAACCCCGTCACGCCCATGCCTATGCCCTGTGGGCCCCTCTTTGTCCTCCCCTCATTGGCATCCACCATTGAGCTTGAGCCCACCATCACCACCACGCAAGGCAAGGACCCTTTTTCCATGCATCCTGTTGCGGAGCCGCCGTCACACTTGGTGTCCGGCCAGTTGAGCTGTCCGGGGATCCTGCCGGGGTGGCCGACGAGCGCGGCAAGTAACAGCTTGCAGCCTGGCCCTGCGCCCATCCAACCGGCCCGCCACCCCGCCCCGCAGCCCAAGCGCAAATACACCCGTCTGGTGCCCGCCAACTCTCTGGGAAAAGGGATGCCCGCGCCCCCGCTTAAGAAAGGCATCTTCCGTCCGAGACCCTCTGCGCTCCCCCCGCCCCTTCAGCCTCTTCAGCCTGTCCCCGGCAACATCCTCCTTGCCCACCCTTCTTCCTCTGCCCCGCCGGAGCCCGGCCGCGCAAGCAGAGTCGACTCCGGCGTGTCTTCTTCCTGCAACTCCAACAACTTATCTTCCTGCCATCCTCCCGCCTCGTTCATCAATCTCCACCAGCCGCTCCCCTCCGCCCTGTCCACCACCACCACCCATCCCGCTCCCGATCTCCTTGCCGTCAACCCCGCTTGATCTTCTTCTTTCTTCCTCTCCTCTCTCTTCCTCCTCCTCCGCATCTTCTTTGCGGTTGTTGTCTTATTCTCGTCTTGCTTTTTGTTCTTCCTCACCCTTCTCTTCTTCTCTCTATCTGCCTTATTTATCTCTTCTGCGCGCTTGGTGATATCCTCTTCTTATCCTTCAACATACACACACACACACATATATATATATATAACAATATGTATAGGGACAGGTGCAGGATGGGGAAGATGATCAAAGGGTCTTCATGGGCTTTCTCTCTCTTTTCTCTTCTTGTTGTGGGGCTTGATGGTGATGAGGGGCTTTTTCTTCTTCTTTTGGTTGATAATTGGATCAATGTATATCTGGCGGGTGCAAGCAACATAGTTATAAACGAAGCTGTGTGGGTTTGATGTGCACAAATGTATGTCTGTGGGGGTACATACATGTATATGCCCATATTGTCACGTCATGGCGTGTGGGGACACTCTTGCTAACTTGACCAAGTCCCTCCTGTAACTTGTGTGCGGGTACTGAAGAGCCTCCAAAGGAGGGACTTATGCCTTAGGTCAATTTTTGGCCTGAGTTTTTGGCCTTTTTTTAATTAATATTTTTATAGCTTCTCACTTGCTCATCATCATTGAAAACACTTGTGGAAGAAAAGATACAGGAGATCTTTGCACATCTTTTGATGCCAGAAAATTTTCCTTATCTCAACATTTGTGGAATACTACCACCCCTTTGTCAACTTTTTCAGAGCTCCATCCGTTGATGTGCATGTTCCCATGTTTTCAATAGAGTCTGACTAACAAGATATTATTGCAAATAATATCAAGGTCAAAAAAGGGAGAAAAACAACATAATAAGACGAATATGAAAACACCATGGATAAGCTCTTTATATAACATAGATCTGCCATTGAGGATTAGCGTTGGAACTAAGAACTATGGTAGTTAGGTTTACTCCATTACACGGGGTAACCTATGCTACAACAGTTTTGACATGGTGCATGAAATTATGGATTGGTATTGACAGATTGTTTGATAGCATACATGACAAACTTTGAAAAGTGTGCAAGATCTGCCAGGAGCTGTCTGTGGCTTTCATGCAGGTGTATATACATACTTCACTTGGGCAACCATCAGAAGATCACTTTGAAGGGTTTGAAAAATTATATAAAATAGAAAAAAAGAGATGGAGGATCAATTTTTGTACAGGGAGGTAGAGGAGATCAAGGCTGTCATGGAGATCTCAGCCAGAAGGTGATACAAGTATTGGATGAAGAGGGGGGAGGTTGGGTTGGCTGACGAGGTGATACTGAGGCGGGCGTCAGCGTTGGGCTAGAATGTAAGGGAGGATGGTTGGTCTTACAGGGTAGACTGGAGCAAACCTCCCCCTGAAATGAACGCTATCACGGGGAGAATCCTGGGAAGGGGAGCTTGAATCCATAGATATTGGAAGTAGATAACCTGGAATTGGAGGATAAGAGGATTAATTTGACCGTACACAGAGAGTGAATGGGGCCTTTATAAAGCCCAATCTGTGTAGATGTTGCTCCGTGAGGGCAAGCGAGTCTGGTGCAGCTACTTAGAAAAGTAAGCAAGCCTGGGCCGGAAAAATAAATCAGGTCAGGCATGGGCAGAAGCTACCTGATCAAGTTGAACAAGAACACTGGCTTTACCCTTGACCAGGCAGGTATTGTCAGCAATATGACCGGGTGAGAAACGGGGATTTCTTCCTATGTTCAGGCTGTCTGGCTGAATGAAGGAGGGCAAAGCCGTGGGTGAAGTCTGCAAAGTGGTTGAGGGGAGAAGCTGGTGAATGGCATGAGTGTAAAATGGGGTCAAAGGGAGAGCTGGTTGAAGTCGGGGCTGAGGGGAAGGCTAATAAGCATATGGCGCCATGGTGTCAGGTGAGGGTACTATGCATAAGTCTACAAAAAGTTGAGGCCTGGAAGAAATATAGGGGTACGGCGTTTGAACAGTAAAGGTGGGTGGGAGAGAAGAGAACATTAACTTTTGGGAAAAGGGCCATGCTTGAGCCTTGCGGGAAACATGGAAATCAATAGGGATGGTAATGTGAGGTCCTTGGTGGCCTTTGTGTGAAGCTGGGGGTAGTTTGGATTAATAAAGGATTGTAAAATTGTGAAATTCTATGAATACAGCGGCGCAGCCCCCATAAACTCTAGTCACTACAAAAATGCATAAATTAAACAACTCATCATGTTGGAATTATGGGGCTTGATAGCGGCACGCCCTTCGGGCGTGCGCACGCCTATCCGCACGCCCAGAAAAAATGGCGTGCAGCCGCTGCACACCGCTTTGGAAAGGCGTGCAGGGGCTGCACGCCTTTCCCCGCACGCTGCACGCCATGTGCATGCCTACAATAGGCGTGCATACGGCGTGCAGGCGTGCAGAGCCTGCACGCCTGTCTGAAGGGCGTGCAAAGCCTGCACGCCCTTCGGACAGGCGTGCAGGCTTTGCACGCCTGTCGGCTCACGTAAGCCTCTCAATTCAAGAGGCTTACGTGAGCCGCGGTACCCTTATAAGGGTACCGAGTGGTACCCTTATAAGGGTACCGAGTGGTACCCTTATAAGGGTACCGAGTGGTACCCTTATAAGGGTACCGAGTGGTACCCTTATAAGGGTACCGAGTGGTACCCTTATAAGGGTACCGAGTGGTACCCTTATAAGGGTACCGAGTGGTACCCTTATAAGGGTACCGAGTGGTACCCTTATAAGGGTACCGAGTGGTACCCTTATAAGGGTACCGAGTGGTACCTTATAAGGGTACCGAGTGGTACCCTTATAAGGGTACCGAGTGGTACCCTTATAAGGGTACCGAACGGTACCCTTATAAGGGTACCATTTGGTACCCTTATAAGGGTACCATTTGGTACCCTTATAATGGTACCACTCGGTACCCTTATAAGGGTACCACTTGGTACCCTTATAAGGGTACCACTCGGTACCCTTATAAGGGTACCACTCGGTACCCTTATAAGGGTACCACTCGGTACCCTTATAAGGGTACCACTCGGTACCCTTATAAGGGTACCACTCGGTACCCTTATAAGGGTACCACTCGGTACCCTTATAAGGGTACCACTCGGTACCCTTATAAGGGTACCACTCGGTACCCTTATAAGGGTACCACTCGGTACCCTTATAAGGGTACCACTCGGTACCCTTATAAGGGTACCACTCGGTACCCTTATAAGGGTACCACTCGGTACCCTTATAAGGGTACCACTCGGTACCCTTATAAGGGTACCTCGTACCCTTATAAGGGTACCATTTGGTACCCTTATAAGGGTACCGTTTGGTACCCTTATAAGGGTACCATTTGGTACCCTTATAAGGGTACCCAGGTACCCTTATAAGGGTACCGTTTGGTACCCTTATAAGGGTACCGTTTGGTACCCTTATAAGGGTACCATTTGGTACCCTTATAAGGGTACCGTTTGGTACCCTTATAAGGGTACCATTTGGTACCCTTATAAGGGTACCGTTTGGTACCCTTATAAGGGTACCGTTTGGTACCCTTATAAGGGTACCGTTTGGTACCCTTATAAGGGTACCGTTTGGTACCCTTATAAGGGTACCGTTTGGTACCCTTATAAGGGTACCAAACGGTACCCTTATAAGGGTACCTGGGTACCCTTATAAGGGTACCAAACGGTACCCTTATAAGGGTACCTGGGTACCCTTATAAGGGTACCAAACGGTACCCTTATAAGGTTACCTGGGTACCCTTATAAGGGTACCTGGGTACCCTTATAAGGGTACCAAACGGTACCCTTATAAGGGTACTGCGGTACCCTTATAAGGGTACCAAACGGTACCCTTATAAGGGTACCAAACGGTACCCTTATAAGGGTACCTGGGTACCCTTATAAGGGTACCGTTCGGTACCCTTATAAGGGTACCGCGGTACCCTTATAAGGCCCTTATAAGGGTACCCTGGGTACCCTTATAAGGGTACCTGGGTACCCTTATAAGGGTACCTGGGTACCCTTATAAGGGTACCGTTCAGTACCCTTATAAGGGTACCTGGGTACCCTTATAAGGGTACCGTTCAGTACCCTTATAAGGGTACCTGGGTACCCTTATAAGGGTACCGAACGGTACCCTTATAAGGGTACCGAACGGTACCCTTATAAGGGTACCGAACAGTACCCTTATAAGGGTACCACTCGGTACCCTTATAAGGGTACCAAACGGTACCCTTATAAGGGTACCACTCGGTACCCTTATAAGGGTACCTGGGTACCCTTATAAGGGAACTGTTTGGTACCCTTATAAGGGTACCTGGGTACCCTTATAAGGGTACCGTTTGGTACCCTTATAAGGGTGCCTGGGTACCCTTATAAGGGTACCGAACGGTACCCTTATAAGGGTACCCAGGTACCCTTATAAGGGTACCAAACGGTACCCTTATAAGGGTACCGAACGGTACCCTTATAAGGGTACCCAGGTACCCTTATAAGGGTACCAAACGGTACCCTTATAAGGGTACCGAACGGTACCCTTATAAGGGCACCAAGGGGCTCACGTAAGCCTCTCGATTTGAGAGGCTTACGTGAGCCTGGCCGGACAGGCGTGCATGGCCAGCACGCCTGTCCGGCGGGGCCGCACGCCGAGCCGGCCGTCCTCACGCCATTTGTAGGCGTGCAGACGGCGTGCGGCATGCGGGGGAGGGCGTGCGGGGGTTTGCACGCCTAAAAAAAAAGGCGTGCAGCCCCCGCACGCCTTTTTTTTTAGGCGTTTGGGGGGGCGTGCGCACGCCCTTCGGGCGTGCCGCTATCAAGCCCCTGGAATTATTTCTCATTTGAATGGGGAGTCTATGTTGGAATGTTTGAGGAGATTTTCAAGATCATGGGGAGTTACATGTATAGCATTTATTATCTTATTCCTCTCTTGCACGAGTTGTACAGCCAATTCTATCTGATTGCGGATGTCTCTCACCACGATATCACTCTGCTGAAAAAGTATTCCCAGACTTTTTTCACCCTTAGAAATCTTGAATTGTTCATACATTGCCTCTTTTTCTGAAATATATCCATTTACTCGAAAATATTCCAATGGTTTCAGCAATTGAAGCTGATATCCAATCGGTGAGCTTGGGCCTTTCAAATAAAGAAATGGGTTCCAGAGGATTCAAATCATAAGTTAGTTGAGAAATATTATTCAGGACAATCATAAATGCCTCACTCTTCAATTTCTGCATATAAATTTTATGGAAATCCATCTCCTGTATTGCTACAATTCCTCTTTTCAATTTATCGTGTCCATAAGCAAGCTGCAGTTTAGATTCATGATATATTATAGAATGCAAAATTTCTGCCTTGTCACTCTCAAAATTTGGATCTGAATTCACGTTGGGAAAAACCTGCCGCCTGTATAATTTGGAAAATTCACCTAGCCTGTGTCGGAGAACCACTATATTACTCCAATGAAGGTCAACTAATTTTTGAGCATGAATTTGCGACTTCAAAGAACCTTCTGTTTCCAAGTATTCTTTGAATCCTAATTTAACCAATGCTTCGAAGATATTTTGGGGCCCCATCAAACCAGGTAAGTTGCTCAGATATTTGAGATTCTCTGGTAAATTATCCTGGAGAGCTGCATGTTCAAAAATCAGTTAGAAGAACTCATTAATATGATCTTAGCCCATTAGAGGAGAATTTGAACAAGAAAGCAGACAGAAAAATTAGCAATGGACCGACCTATTTGATCCTTGTCCAAATTCATGGACGGATAAGACGCTATCCTCTTTCCAAGAGCTTCCGTGGGTTCTTCTTCTTCCGAATACGAAAGGATGGGTTCGATGTTTTTGGATACTCTTTTTTGATTTTGAGCTATTCTTTCGCCCGCATAATTTAATTCATCCCTAATCCGCTTCGAGTTTGCGAGGGAATTTTGTAGTAGAGGCTTCAGAGTTGCATGAAACTCTGGGAGCTCATTCTTCATGTTGGGATGATCATGTTCAAGCTGTTTGATCAGTTGATCCAGATTCTTATCCAGAAATTCGCGATAGAGTAGATCAGCTTTTCCAACAGGATCAGATTGCCCCGTCATCGTTCGCCACCAGCCTCGGATTTTTCGGAAAAATCCTGAAAGTTCAAACTTCACGCTTTCCCAAATGCTCTCTGTTGAGCAATTACAATTTTATATGTATGTCATTCCACTGGCGGAGAAGGAGAGATGATCAAGAGGTTGATTTCTGTCAAACGGAGAATTGCTCACCTCTCAATGCTTTCATTGAATCAATATCGGATTTTAGCTTCTTGACAGTTTGTCGCCAAAAGGGTTTTCTCGGTGGTGGCTGGAAATGGACGTCTGAATCCCGGCCTACACGTTCTAAACGCAAGCTTGCCGAGTCCATTTTGCCAAGATCACTGGTAGCTCCTAGAGACCCAGCTCCGTGAATAACCGAGCCGCCATCCTCGACGGCGTTCTTGATGTCATTAAAACTGCTTACCTGCATGCGCTTTTGCATGGTATGTAAGGTAGGAAGTGAATGTGATGAGTGAGCGATGCGTATTACTAGCAAAATGTAAAAGGAGAAAAAAGTTTTGGTTGAAATCATAATGTTCTTATGTGCATATAGTGAGATGAAAACGAGTGACCTGGTGTGTAACAATTGTGAAGTTAGTTGATCAGATTCAAAGAATGCATTGTGAATCTATGTGAATTGCCCAAGGGATAACATCCAAAAATTTCCAACAAGCAGCGGAGTCAAAACCGGTCGTTAGGTTGTATACTGTCAGATGAACTCCGTCCAGACAACTCCATCCTACCGCTGACAGTACATAGCCACAGCGGAGCAGATCAAAATTCCGGCCCGGGAGTTGGTCATATCGAAGATATCAAACCTTCCAAAGAAAGAAGCAATCTCCCTGCAAGAGTATCTTTGCGTGGTGTTGGAGACTCGACGACACTGCCTCGACTCTTACTGCTTCGCCAAGAGTCCAGGAGTCGCCACCAGCGTCGGCCTCCGAGGGCGCGCTGCGGCCGGCCACGATTTCATCGCACCGCGCGGTTGCACGGGGCATGGGTCAAAAAGCCCAGCCCCGGTGTCGGGTGTACACGAGGCAGGATGATGACAGGTGAACCCACATCGCCACAGGCTTTTGTAATAGTACTCTCCCCTACTCTCCCCGAACACCTAAACGGATCACCCGACGAAGCCCGGACTTTGCAAACCAGGGGGTGCACACAGACAAACAAGGGGCAGAGGAGGGTTCAAGGGGTAAATATTTTATGTCATCCGACGAGGAAACAGGCACAAATAAAAAGGAGACCAGGACAAAGAAAGAAAAAAAAAAAAGGTGAGAAATAATAACATATACAAAAAAGAAATATTATTAAGTCTGTTCCAGGAGGATAATGCCTGAGTAACAAGAGCAGGAGACAGGCAGGAGCAAGCCCAGACAACAGAGAGGAAAGGTGGGTCAAGAGTTACGGATGAGCATCCGGACGTTGTTGAGCATGACCTCGACCATCAGCAGGTACTCCTGAGCGTCCAGTTGTTGACTCCGGGTCTGTTGCCTGAACGCTGCGCCCATTTCGCCCTCCTCATAGCCGCCCCCCTCGTCCCCATGCGGCGACTGTCGATCGTCCACCTCGTCCCGCTCGCTGGCCCAGATCGACGCCGCCCGGAGCAGCTGGCTCGAGTCCTTGAACTCCACCTCTACTTCGTGTGTCGATGAGGAGCTGTTCTGTGTGTTTTGGAGACAACAGTTGAAACAATTTGCTCAGTAGGTGTTATCGCGCAATCAAGAATAACTTGGGCATACTGCTTCTTTCTGGAGGGAGGTGGGAAAGAGCGCTACCTGGTCTGATGATTTGACTTGAGTCAGGTCAATTTGACATATTTGATGCGAATACGAGAGGCGATCCTTGACCCTTTTATAGCTAGGATGAGAGTATTCCGGTGGTATAGGTACTGTGAGAGAAAGAAAAGTCAATCTCAGGTTATTTCAATGTGAGTACCGAAAATCGAGTTCGAATCAGTACAGACCAGGATGTTCGACGTTGACGGAGATTCGGAAGTCGAAGGGTCTACCGGGACAGTGGATATCGAGGTGAGCCAGTTTCTCCTTGATGATCGATCGCGGGGGGAGGTGAGTTTGGCCTGACCAATCCCTGCTGACGCGGACTTTGTTCTGGTGGAACTCGTCAACCTCTTTGATGTGGAGATAATCGACTTTTGCGCCGTGGTATCCCGGCGAGTTAGTTTCGGTGACACGTTGGTTGAGCAAACGGTTCAGGTTAGCATGGTGGCTTGGGGCCATGTCGGTTTCGAATTTGGTGTCCCTCGTTTCCAGGATGGGTGATTCGGTCGCGATCGGATATTCCATCCTTTCGGACGAGTTCCTCTTATCTCTGATCGTCCCAAGTTTCGCCTCCACCTCGACCAGATGACCTTCGCCTCTCTCCCAGTACTGCCTTGAGTGTTCCCAGATGAACTGGGCAATGGTATGGGTAAAGTCGTTGAAGGGGGCGATTCCAAAGATGGATTCTTCCAGCGGAGTCTCGATCGTGATGGAGCTGGAGGGTGAGTTTGAGGGCAGGGATGCGTTTGTTGATGGGATTGATGATATGGTGTGAGTGGTGCTTGGGCGCGATAGAAGGGGATGGGTGCTAGCTTGTTTGAATGCGTGTTGTTGTTGTTGTTCGTTCTGTTCAATGGTGGAGAGCTTGTTTGCGACTATGGTTGACATTGGTTTGTGCTGAGTTGGGTCGATGAAGAGCAGAGTGGATGTGGGTCGCTCGCTTGAATATGGTTTTGGGGGGTTGTTTTGCAGGCTGCGATTGGAGATGGATTTCCTGAAGAGGAGTTGATGTTGCTGCTGTTGTCGTTGTTGTTGTTGTTGTTGTTGTTGTTGTTGATACTGATACTGTTGTTGGTATGGCTGTTGTTGTTGTTGTTGTTGTTGTAGAGTCAGGATGTGTTGCTGGTGCGTTGGTGGTGGTGAGTGGACTGGGTTCAGCAGGGCGGCGAGGGAGGAGGGAGAGGGAGTGGAGTGATGTTCCATTTTGTAAAAAACGAAAATAAGATAAAATCAAATCAAATTTTTCTTCAATAAACAACAACCTTAAAGAATAACACAACACAAATGATAACGGGTCTCGGTCATCAAATAATTCGGAGGCAGCACTCGATCTTCAAGCAGGGGAACAACAACTGAACGCCACTCTTTATATTGGAGGCCGCGAAGGAACGGGAAAACCGACTTCTTGCCCTTTTTTTTTTTTTTGGTGGAGGATGATGAAATGATTAGAAGTTGAAATGTTGGCTAGTTGTTGGTGATGACGGTGGTGATGACCAATTACTAGTGTGGCACAGGGCTGTGTGTGGATTAAGGATACATCGGGTGGAGTGGATGGTCAACAAGGAAGAATCGGTAATATGGTAATATCGGGATGAAGCAAGCCCTTTTTATTCATCGAAGGAACTCCTTCCCCCAAAATGAAGGAAACAAAGCTTTTCCTTTGAAATTACTATTAGAAACCGAGTGAAAGAAAAGTGTGGGTTGGCTGCCATCGTCAAAGGAACGATTCAGGAATGGACGGAGCTGAGGAGGCCGAAGCACTCCAGGCAACTCATCCCTTCACCACCACCACCACCAACCTGCACTGAAAGAAAAACCACTACCAACACTTCATATTCACCAATCCAACCAACCAAGAGAAGAAACTATGTAGTCAAACTTTATCGCACCCTGAAAAACCCTTTCTAACTCTCGAATCCATCTGCTACATACGAATTGACGAATCAAATCCCCTTCAGAACGATCCACGTCAAAATACAAACAGAACGAACCCCCTGAACTAGAACCGCGTTCCTTGCCCTTCCTCACCGACTAATATATACATGTCTCGCCGGTGTGTGGTCGTGGATCCACCATTAAGAAAGGCTCCAGCTATGTAGAACGACGCGCGGCCATTGTGAAAATACAAAGCGTTTCAAAGGAAAAGAAAAGACTACATACTTAACATTCTCGAATCAATGGAATGGATCGACACTACACAAATACAGGAGAAGAACTATTTACTTGAATTAAAAATAAACTTGCATAATTTGACTCCTATAAACAAAAGGATAGGTACAGATTTCATAATATGACCGTAAAAAACATCCAAAAGTGTATACACACAAAAAAAGGCTGTCCAGTTCTAACACTAGATTGCATCCATCACTTTAGCATCATATCCAATAGCCATATCACACTGTATATGCATAACTAGCCAAGGTGGCCTAATACTATCTGATGACTGGATCTCCTGCACTAACTCTTCTCTCAGACTCACATGGTGGCACATGCCTTTTGAGCTATGTAGCTGGTCTGATCATGAAGTGGTTTGGCTGGTAAAAGTAGGCTTAAAAAGACCACAGCTGTTCAGATGTACTACATAATCAGTCATCTTAAATAGTAGCTGTGGTTCAAACAAACAAGAACAAGTGAGGTTTCTCTTACATATAAAAAAAAAAAAATAGAATCTTGGATAATTGCCTTGGGTGTAACAGCCAAGAAAAGTGGCTGGAATTGATAAAAGAAATATTTAAGGACTATGAACATCCCACCTGCACCATCAACATTTCCCAGGGATAAAACAGTAGATTTGAGATTCCAAGTTAAGTTGAGCATAAGTTTTCTGGTAACCTACATGAATCTGGGGAACCATTCAATTTATATGACAGGTTCAGAGTATCTACAGTGGTCTAGTTATATCAAACAGGCAAGATAATTCAAACAGGATTACACACACATTGGGGCCATTTTGGACCCTGTCAAACTCCACAAACACACACATTATGTTTTTTTTGAACCTTAAACAGGAATTATTTTTGTGGAACCAGCTAATGGGGTTGGCATACTCAGAAGTTTGTTTTTGCATTTGGTTTCTGCTTGAACCCAAATTTTATTTCTGCCCAACCACTCACAGTCACTTGCTGCCAGCCAAACCCGCTACTACAATCTTCAAACAGTGAGCAACAATGACCTTTCAATCATCCACCCCAGAAACAAAAATCATTGCTGTCTGTATGTACCTTGATGGCTCTACCAAAGAATCAATTTGCAACACGTTGGCTCACAGCACCTCCGGTCAGTCATTTACACAATGTATTGACTTTTACAAGCAAATTAGCAGCTGTGCGGCCTGCAGATATCATGTCCCCAAGTGATGGAATAAGTGCCAATGAAAAAGTCTAAGGTAGAATTGAGAAGTATAAGTTAGAATTGAGAAGCATAAGATAGAATTGAGAAGTATAAAGTAGAATTGAGAAGCATAAGATAGAATTGAGAAGCATAAGGTAGAATTGAGATCAGGAGAATCATTGCCATCAAAATGTTTGGAGCAGTCATAAGCCAAAAAGGGCAATTGGCAGGACATTATTTAGGCTGAAACAAAAGAAGACTGGTTTGGAATACAACACAAAGACATTCAACATTGGGAATTGAATTGCCAACCCCTGTTATTTGAAGGAACAATCCCCAATTATTTTGGAACGGTGTGACAAATGGCATTGGACGTCCCAGGCTGGTCCAGAAATGGTATTTCTGGTCCTGGACATAGCAGGGGGTCGCGGATACAATTTAGTTCCACAGACTGGGGGTTGTCTGTTCAATTTTTACTGAGCCCGGGGTTTCAAAAAATCCCTGGTTTCCCCGGGGGTCGCGGCTTCATTTTGAGCATTGCTTGATGCCTGACAACCCCCTAGCCAAAAAACCTTCACAGATGCCTTGCAACCTTTGATAGAACACCCCAATCACCAAGAAAGACCCCTCAAAACCCCATAGCCCCCTACCAAATGCATCAAACCCCCCATAAAGTAACCCCCAAAATTGAACTCAAGCAAACCTAAACCCCTTAAAAACCTTTAGAAACTCCATTATTCTATTAAAATGAACTCCAAAGCCAACTCTCCAACCATTGACCCTGCCTTCCTTTCTTTTGATCTTAATCACAAAAAAAAATTTGAAAAAAATTAATGAAACCCTCCAACAAAACTGTAGTATCCCCAAAAACCATGAAGACAGCCCCCCCTCCCTTGTAGAAGAAAAAGAAGCCCCTGAAGAAGAAAAAAATGAAAAAGAAGAGGAAGAGATGATCAAGAAGAGGGAAATGGTACTGATATGTTTCCAAGGGGATGTGTCAGATTCAAAGCTGCAAATCTGCCACAGAATTTCATTTTGAATTTGTACTGTGTAATGAAAGTGACATAAAACATAAATTAATAATGGGTTATGGAAAATAATTGAAAAAGAGGAAAAATAAGATGATTACCTTTTTAGTTCATTTTTTTCAACTATGGGTCCTGTCACATTGAAGAGTAACAACCAGGACCTTGTCGAAACACTTCTTTTTTCATTTTAGCATGCTGCATGGTGAATTTATTTGAATCTTGATGTTACAGATGTTATTAATGCTCTTTGTGCCTTTTTTTTCTCATACAATTTGCGTGGTGTAATGATGTGTATAAGTGGTTGAGTGATGGTTTAAACAGGACCCTGGAAAGCCCCTTTATATGTCAGTAATGAAAATGTATGAATTTTTGGCCAAAAACCCCAAATGATACTCACCAAAAATATATGAATGACCATTTTTTCCATGTAGGTTACTCACCTGAAATGTATGAATGTTTGATCAATTAGGAGGTTTGACAAGTTTTTTACATCTTTTCTCACTCTTTTCTGCATTTTTTTGGGATTTGAGATGTTAGAGGTGAGAATATGGCCAGAAGAAATCCATGAGGTATCATTTCTCTTGGTATCTGGCCAAAAAAATGAACAAAAATCACTTTATGGGGTTGGGGGTGGGCCATCCGCACCCCCGGCCCCCCATAATCCCGTATTCCTCCTCCCCCAAACCCGCACCTTGGTGGAAAGGTTACTCATGAAAAGTGTATGAATGGGCTTGAAAAATGTATGAATTTTGGCAAAATCCAGGATTTTTTGTTACTGACATATATAGGGGCTTGCCAGGGTCCTGTTTAAACAATAAATCCCTGGCGGTGACATTTCAGCCAAATTAAATCAGTAACCCCCTGCACGCGGGTCAAAATTGTATCAGCTACTCCCATTTGGGGGTTTGGACCAATTTACCACATTTGGACCAGCTTCAGACGTCCAAAGTTGGTCGTCACAACGTCTAGAAATAATTGGGGGGCATTCCTTCAAATAACAGGGGTTGGCAATTCAATTCCCTTCAATATTGGTGAAGAACCAACAATGGTTCTATTTTTCTAAAAGGCTTTGTTGTAGGGATAGCCAGTCCCTTGTTTGGGTCAAATCCCTCGTTCGGGTCGAAGTCGGGGAGGTGTTTGATTAATTCTAAACGGGTATATGTGGGATCGCAGAAATTGGCAACATCCAAAAGGGGCATTTTTGCTGTTGATTTTTGGTCACGGCAAGGTTCATCAGTTTAAACTGGTATCCACAGGATATTTGATTGTCATGGTCAGAATTGGAACTTACATTGGAAGTCGTCAACAAGGCTCTTGACTACATCTTGACACGTTTCATTGATGACCCAGTTCAAAGTGAAAAGTTCGACTTCGTTGATCATCCATCGCAGGATGGAAGACTTGGATATTTTTAGACCCAGTTTGCGGTTGATGGACTCCAGGGATTTTCCTTGAACAAGGAGCGCGACCGCTTTTTTCCGCACTTTGGGTCTACATCATGTTGCGATGGGCGGGGCTGTTGATGATGATCCAATTACGAGTTCCGAAGCTAGATAGAGAGATGCGGAGAGGAGTCAGAATTCGATCAGAGGTTATGGATAAGCATACAAGACTGGGTTATTGGTACAACTCACAGTGCCTAGAATGGGATGTTCATGTTGTGAGGCTAGGAAGGCGGAATGGCTTTGCTGTCTGGGTATGCTGGGAATTGGAAATTGAAATGACCTCTTTTCTGATCAACAGGGTCGGGTACCCTATTAAGGCGCCCCGGGAAGCTTCACGCCAAGTTACCACAAGTGATCGGATTAGAGCACACCGCAATACCGCTTAATGCAAACTGAAACGATCAGACACGTAGACGTGATGATAGCACTGCTACTCCATCTGCTCAAGTTCTTCCCCATCTCACTCGACCCACGATCGTGGTGGGACAATGCGGCTATCTTGAAGCGGAGAGAACGCCTCGATAGGCTGGTCGGAATCCTCAACGATCCAAACGAGTTCTCGAACAATCTCAATGCCTTCGAATTGACCATTCTTAGCACACCGGCCCACGAGATCGTCGCGCGGATTGGCGCTCGCCGTTTGAATTGGAACGCGAAAAACGTGCTCAAGGCATTCATAAAGGCTTCCATTCATGCTCATGTTGAAACCAATTGTCTTGTGAGTTACCATTTGATCCTTTGTAGGACTAGCACGATAAAAATAGATATAAAGTACATTTGTTGTAGACGTCGATTGACCATGTAATAATATGGATTTTCTCCCGTTTAGTCGGAAATCATGTTCGAAGAGGCGCTGGAGAGAGCAGATCAACTAGACAAAGAATTCGCGGCCACTGGTCAGTTGAGAGGAAAATTGCATGGCGTTCCTATCAGCTTGAAAGATCAGATCAATGTGGAGGGCTTTGATTCAACGATCGGTTTTACCAAGTTCGTACATACGCTCACTTTTCACTTATCATCACTGCATACATGTAGAAACATATATTTCGTGGGGCGAAATGCTAATCATGACGCCATTGATAGATTTGTAAATCAACCCGCCGCAGAGAATGCCTTGGTTGTTGACCGCCTAATTGAAGAAGGGGCCATACCTTTTACAAAAACAAATGTTCCTCAGTCGTATGTTTCTGCTTTTCCCCCCTAATCCTATTTCCAATATACAGATATCATAATCTTCCGGATACAACTGACATGTAAAACCAATTACCACCCAGACTATTTTCATTTGAATGCTCTAACCCAATCTTCGGAGCCACTCACAATCCTTACAAGCGTGGCTTTACCTGTGGCGGTAGCTCGGGTGGTGAAGCTGCTTTACTTGCAAGCGACGGTAGCTGCCTGGGCATAGGGTACGCACCTTGCTTCAGTGCTGATCGCTGTTTTCTAGATTCTATGACTAACCTGTCATCTCAGCACGGATATTGGCGGAAGTCTCAGAATTCCCGCCCACTACTGCGGATGTTACAGTTTAAAACCAGTAAGTGAGGATAAGCAGCATTCACGTTTGGATATCGCCTTCACGGCTGACAGAAAACTTCATCCATATGTGGATCTTTGACCATCTAGTGCGCCGGTAGAATTGTTGAACATGGGCTGAGAGACTGCGATGATGGATACACAGAGATCCAAGGCACGATTGGGCCAATGTTCGTCTACTTACACGCTCATTCTTCGCATTTCTCTCCATTAGTTTAGTCCAGTTGATTTGCCGTCTCTATTTCTACGCTGCAACAATATTCATGCTCCAAGGGCTCGATGTTGGGAAGATCTTGTTCTGTTGAGTCAAGTGCTTCTTCACAAACCAGATCCTACGACGTCTCGGAAATTTGGATTCATTCCACTTGATGATTTCCGATACGAGATCTTTGATCCATTGATTGCAGAAAATACTCCGCCTTCCACAAAATTCGGCTTCTTTACGTCTGGTCTGTGGATCACTCATCAAAAATATGAAGACTCCCCAGCTGACATGTGGGATCCCTGATCTATCTAAATTTGATACAGATAACTTGATTGAAGCAAGTATTCCTTGCCAGAGAGCTGTCCAAGAGACCGTTGAAGTATTGCAGCTGGCTGGATATGAATGCGTGGAAATAGATGTAACTCGTTTAGACAGTGAGTGAAGTCTGAGATTTGCAACAAACCTACATTTCATTCTTTTTGACCTTTCTCAAAAAAAAAAGACCATACCTCAAGGCTAACTTTGGTCATCGAAACAATGTAGTCCTTGAGGGATTGGTCCTTTATGTTGGACTCTCCAGCGCGGATGGATACCAGACCATGCTTTCTCATGTGGAGAGCGATCATATGTAGGTTGAGTGAAACCACTTATATTATAGACCTATTTGAAATCTGACGAAACTTGCCACTTCCTAAGGGACTGGTCTATGTTTCTAACCACCATTGGCTGCAAGTTACCAAGTTGGCTTCGGTGGACGATTTCCGGCGTGCTGAGATATCTGCTGCAGGACGAAGTGATGGCCAAGTTGATCGAGGCCAGCCGAGCGAAAAGCACTACGGAGCTTCAGCGGTGGAGAGTACGAAAAGATGCATACTGTTTGAAAGTCAGAAGCTATGTAAGGTCAATCTTACTACTATAGCTTTCACCGGGATTTGAAGCACATCTAAAACTTTCTGGTTGTGTTGCACCGACGGTCTCAATTTGTACATAGCTGTGGGATGAGTTAGAATTGGACGCGTTAATTTGCCCCACACAAGCTTCTCCCGCCATCCCTGTTGAATCTTCGGTATGTTAAATTCTTTAGATGTATCCGCTGAACACCTTGCACTTAAATAATTCATTAATGGGCTGGGATTGTTTACTTCAATGTCTAAGTGGAACAAATCATTCCTAGCAGAATCCACATTGATTTGAAATTTGGTTGACTCAACGGTAGGCCAACTGCCGATCACCCGAGTCAATCTCCAGAAAGATCGATCCGCATTCGTCACAGAGTCGATGACGAGGGGCGCGAGACCACAAGCAATGATGGCACAAGTACCCAAGCTGCTACCTAGTGTCGAAGAGAGTGAAGGCTTGCCCGTCGGCATCCAACTTGTCTGTGGAATCTGGGAAGAGGAGAAGACGTTGGCTTTGATGGGCGTTATCGAGAGATGTTGGAACAATCACCCGAACCAGATCGCTCCGCTCTCTAGGCCCGGCGACTTCATTGCCGCGAAGCAGAGACTTGTTAATGGTGGCTCTGATAGTTAATCCTACCAGACTTATTTATTTAGCCTTTCAGAAAGACAGAACACGAACATATGTGCATACATCAGAGTGCAGCTCATGCTCCGATTGGACCATTTGGTATATTCAGCATCATGTGAATAACTTGCATTCAACCATCATCTCGTTGTTTTTTCTTCTTTTTTCAAATGTACTTGTTGTGTAATGAAGCGGCAGATGTCCATTTCGTTTTAAGGAATAGCTCGGCCGCAACAGGATGCAAGAGGCCAGAGTTTTAACGCTCCAGTCAAAATTTCATCGCTCTTCGTGCCTTTATGAAACTGCTCAGCTTTTGATTCAACAGCAGGTTTGCGGCAAATAAGGAGGCCGTATGTCTACATGCATGTACTGTTTTTCTCTGCCCAGGCAAGTCATGAGACGACTGCTTGAAGCGAAACAAATCCAAGAAATGGGAGAAGTCTCGTAAGCGCAGTCCGTGATTATTCAGCTATCAAATTAATGAGGTGGTTGTAGCCAAATCAGAACCAACCTGATTTCTTTTCTCTTCCACTTTGATCCTCAGTATCCAGAATAACAAATGGTCATGGCCTCAAAAACAAGCCATCAGCCGCTGGTATTTGCAAACTTCTGAGGATTGAGGAGATGGGAACCAACGTGTCGCTGTGTTAACTTTGGCATGATGCAAATCGTCAGTAATCTGATTTCTTGGTCGTTCAGTTGATCAAGTGAGAGAGTTTCCTATTCCTTACTTTGACTATGACCAATAGTGTTTTGTTCACCAGTAACGTCTTATCAAAGGCAATTTATCATTGGAGCAAGTAAAAATGGTAATAATGTCACCAATTTATGACCGCCATCACTGCAGCAGTCCTCCATGTATTTTGGGCTCGCCTGTCTATGCACGCCAATAAGCTCACCTCTGGTGCTGCGATGTTTGGGGGCCTGCCCACCAGTGGAGAAGATTTCTTCCAATTTTCTATATGTATGTGCCAATCCCAGTCATACAATGATGGAAACTCAGGAGCTAAAGACTCACTATGCAACTCGTTGCTGAAGACTATCGATGCGGTTGGTATGGTCAAGGCACCAGAGACTCAGGAGGTCTACAGTCTGCACAATGAGATGTCTCGACTTTTGATTTGACATGCAGAGACACAACGTTGTGGGACCGATGGGATTTGGAACTCGCACCACGGGCATATTGGGGTCATGTATGACATACAGGTTGCACGGTCATGCATGTCACAGAAAGAATTACAGCGCCCTGTGTCACGCACAATTCACAGGACTGCATTTCATGTAGGTAACCTGTAGTTGACAGGCCTGTGAAAACCACCACCACGCAGTCACTCCGCATGTGACAGGTTGCCCATTTGCGCTGCATGTCATGATCCTGACAGCTTGTCCTGTTTATGTAACATGACCTCCATTACCTGACATGCGTACAGTTGCGGACGTCATAAACCGGCAGTGCCCCGCCTGCAAGAAAAATAATGAGACGCGGGGCCTTCCCCCGGGGGCCAAAGTGTGAATACACAGTTCAAAAATATAGCCGCTGAGCATTTGGGTGGCTAGTTTTATTTTTTTTTCTCTTTCTACCATCAGGATTTTGGACAAACCTCTCTAAACCCATGCTTAAACACATAAGTATGGGTTTATGCATCAGAAAATCATGGGTTTAGGCCCCAATAGCCTTACAAATCATAAATAGACCACATATTTGGGCTTTCCTTGAGCTAACAGCACCATTGTAGACCTCTTCTGGTGCCTTTCTGGCCCCTCTTTTTCGGGTTTTTTCCCTTTTTTCACCCCAAGATTTCGGACATCGTCAAAATCCAGTGCTGGTTTATGACGCCCGCAACTGTACAGGACCACGTAACCTGTCTGCCTCTCATGACCCCGGTTTGCTCGGGGTGTCAATGAGTCCAGACAAGTTACCACTTCTCTGAGGGAGCAGAAGCGATTTGCTTTGCGCCTTTAAAACTTTGGGGGGCGACATGGTATCTGTATAACATTCTCGCTACTGATCAACCTGGCAGACACCGGGCCGCAGGGCCAGAGCACTCATCACAAGTTTCAACCCCATGCTGGTGCGTCCGAACAGCTTCGCCCGCCGAGTCCTGACCGCAGGAAGAGGAGAAAGACTGTAAGTGCGGGACCTCTCAAAAAACGTTTGATCGAGCTTGAGATGCAAACATGTCGAGGGTTACCATTGCTTCTGCTTGACAATAAAACATCCTCCACGTCAATATTTCTCAGCCTTCAAAAAACACCCACTTCTGCCTTATTAATCTTACTTGAAATCTATCAAAAAGAAAAAGATGCTTTTAACAAAAATCTTGGCTACCTTCCAGCTCTTAAATTGCTATAGTATGGCAGTATATTCAATGCCAGTTTCTTCAAACGCCCCGATGTTAGAGAGAGGCATAGGAAAAATCTCTCTTGGAGATGCCTCAAAGGTGGCTGAGAAAACAGGAGGAGAAATGAAGAGTTTAGATTTTACGTTACCTTTTGTATGGCTGACCTTATTCTCAAAAGGATACAATGTGGGGAGGCAGTTGTTCCCCTTCTTGAATTGTGCTTTTGGATGATAACATTTCTTATTTCTTATTTCTTCATTAGATGGGAGTGTTGAAGATGTGAAGGGTAAGGCTTTGAAATGTAAATAAATGATTTGGTATTAGCACATAGGAAATCTGACTCTTTTCTCTATATCCTCCAAATTTGGGCACTACAATCACCAAATCAATTTTCTCATCAGGGGGTAAGTTATATTTTCATCTTTTCTACTATGCCTATAAAAAATCTAAAAATGAAATAGATGTTTATACTGATGTTGGTTTCATGTATATGGAAATAAGTTTCAGAGGATACTTTGACCAAAGAAATGCAAAAATTGCCCCAAGGAGCTCCTTGTGGGGAAGAAGTCAATACTTTACACAAAGGGAATGGTTTTGAAAACAATCTCCACACAGATGATCATGTATCTAAATCATTGATCATCAAAAATTTTATTGATTTATTTCAAGAAAGCATGGGGTTAAATTTAGATGAATACAAAAAGCAAGACATGAGGAAGTTGCTGAATGAAAATTTTGAAAGATTACAACCATTCATTATGGCCAAATTGATTTGCAAAGATTCAGTTTTCATCAGGGCCCTTCTAGACAAGCATCCTAAATCACCATTCAACAAAAACCAAACAATGAATATTGATCCTGAATCACTAATTGAATGGGTTATGACAAGACTGAATAAATCAGAGAGACGTTTGCTTGTACGAGAAGTGGGTAGTTCTACTTCTGATTTCTTTACAAAATTTTTGTCACAAAAGGGCTCACAGTCTTATTATCAGACTTTCCTGTCCCTTCTTTATCAATTCCCATCTTGATGTCCTTTCCTGTCCATTCACCTATATATGTAGTTAGTTGCATGTCCCCTCCATTCACCTACATATGTATTTAGTTGCATGTCCTGTCCAGTTGCCTAGTCTCCTGTCCTGTCCTGACACATATAAGTATCCTTTCCTTTTATCACTTTCCATTCTATCTATTTCTTGTCAAAAAAACTTTCCTGTGTGCTAGTTTCACTTGTGTGTTGCTCCTCTACTCAATCTGCTCCTGAGTGTTTGAAATCAAGTATTGATTTTGAGCATAAACAAATTAGAACCTCTTTGTCTTCTGTCATTTTGGCACCTGAATGAAAAACTCTCAACCAAGCCTCTTGAGTCAAATGATTCAATCTTAACAGTGATCAAGCATTAGGATTCTTCCCTTCTCATGAGTCCTACTAATACTTGAAAATTCTTATCTCACTCAAACCTCCTTCATCTTTTCCCACTATTTATCATCTTAGATTGGATTGCATCCCAAAAGTAGCTTTTCTATGTTTTTCTGATTAAGCTATCTAACTAGTCATTGAAACCTAACAGTAAGGAGTAGCCAACTCATTCCTCTATGCTGAATTCTTCATTTTTTCTGACTCACCATATGTCTGATCTGTTTTTTATTATCATTTATAAACTGATTATTATAAAAAATCTCCATATTTAAGGATGATATATTTTTTTCTGGAGTGACTTTGATGGCTGCATTTCATAGATGTAAGAGTTGATGTGTATTTTGTTCTTTCCAAGAACTCTCCATTTTCTTTTTTCTCAGTTTATTCATTATATTAAAATTTTCCTCATAATTATTAGCTGGGTTGATTAATCTATCCTGATAGCCTTTGTTGCAATTGGTCTCAACTAAATTCAACTTGGGTTGAATATCAATCTATAAAATATATCAATCCAAGGGGAGCTATCTAGCTTGTGTTAATATTTCCTTGGTTGAGATGAATCCAAGTTTAACTGGGTTGAGTGTGACCCAGTTAGACCGTTAGGATAGCCTCAACCCAGTTAATGATTCTGGCAGTGATATATTGAAAGCAACTATCTATTTAACTGCAATTGAGATAAGTAGAAACTTTTGATCCTTTCCTTCTTCCAACCAGTTTTTTGCTTGGTATTTTGTTCCTGATCATTTCATTTTTGCATAGATGATCATGGATGAATGGAACATGTGGCTAAATATGTCATTGAATGGTTCAATTTTTGTTTTGTTTTGTTTTGTTTTTTGTTTTGTTTTGTTTTCTGTTTTGTTTTTGTTTTGTTTTGTTCTCTTTTCTGGTGTGTGATGATCAGTTTGTGTTGCTGCGGTGGTTGATGATCTCCCCCCTGTGCTGTTGTTGTTGTTGTTGTTGTTGTTGTTGTTTAACTTGCCCGATGAATATGGAAGCAGACAAGCTGAGCCCACATTAACCAAACCAACGTTGATATTTATTTATATAGCAGGATGACTTCTTCTCCGCATCTTCTCGCCTCGCCGGACTCAAGCCAACAACAACGACAGCGACTCGGAGTTGAGCCAACAGCAACAGCAACAGCCAGGAAGAGGAAACACTACAACAGCAAACAACCAACAACAACAACAACAACAACAACAGCAACAACAACAACAGCAGCAGCGAAGAAAACACGCACACGCAGAGTATCCAACCATTCCACCACTTCCACCATCCTCACCGCCATCACCAGCTCAGACCGCCACTCAAACCGGCCACATCAGAGCATACGAACAGTAGAGTCATCTCCATCATCAAGCTACCAGCTGCAGCAGAAACTCATCCTCACAGCCTACGGCGCACAGTCGCCAATCAGGAAAGCCGTCGCATCCTTCATCAAGCATGGCCAGTCACGATCCTCCATCATCACCTACTCGATCCTCTTTGTCCTCTTATGGAAATGGGCGATCGGACTGGGACCGTACAGCGGCTATCGGACACCTCCCTTATTTGGCGATCTCGAGGCGCAAAGGCATTGGATGGCTGTCACCGTTCAACTGCAGCTCAAACGATGGTATTCCTTCGATCTAGAGTGTTTGTAGTCTCAAAAAAAAAAAACCCCTTTCTTCAAGAAAAAAAAAAAAACCTCCCGTTAGAAAAAAGTACCAATGATCTGATATTTCCTGTTCTGGGTTCTCAAGATTGGGGTTTAGATTATCCGCCTTTGACGGCATACCACTCGCTCGTACTCGGCTATGTAGCACGGATGATGGACCCAGCCTTTGTTCTTCTTCGCCCACCTTCAAGCCATTCGAACGGCTGGGGAGACGAGCTACACCAGCAGCTGGTAGTGTTCCTAAGATGGACCGTGCTAGCCAGCGAACTAGTGGTCTGGATCCCAGCCGTTCTGATCTATCATTTCAAGACGTTCAACCTGCACACTACCTCGCTCTATCCATCATCCCTCCATTCTTCATCTTCCACATCTTCTCGTACTCGTAAGCTTTCTGATAGCAGCTGGCTCGCCGCCATGTATTCCGCACTCGTCGTCTTGCTCAACCCCAACCTCATCCTCATCGATAATGGCCACTTCCAGTTCAACTCCATCATGCTGGGCCTCACCCTAGCCAGCGTGACTTGCTTCCATGGTGGCCACGATCTCTTGGGTGCGGTCATGTTTGTGTGTAGCTTGTCATTCAAGCAGATGGCTTTATATTATTCACCTGCTATGTTAGCCTCCATCTTCTCTCATACCTTATGGTAACACTATATCTTACATTCCAACGATCAAACAAGCTAATCAATTTTTTTTTATCTTTACAGATTTGCATATCTGTTTGGAAAATGTCTATATCTTGGTCATCCACGTGGCACGGCACTATTCACACGACTGGCGCTGGTGTCCACGGGCACGACGTTACTACTATTCGGGCCGTTCATTTTCAACTCGGATTTCCCATACCAGATCATGCAAGTCATCACGAGAATTTTCCCGATCGGTCGAGGATTGTTCGAAGATAAAGTGGGAAACTTTTGGTGCACCTTGAACCTGGTCATCAAGATTCGCACCCTCGCCTCCGCCAAAGCCCTCGCCAATGTTGCCCTCCTCTTCACCCTAGGAGCCGTGCTACCAGTGGTTCTCCTCCTCACCATCTTGAGCTGGAAGCTCAAACTCAACCTTTCACTTGTATCCACGCCCTCCGTATCCTCCCCGAAATCGCACTCCCTTCACACCCAAGATCAATCGATGATGGAGAACCCAAGTCCTATTCCTAAAACCGTCGGGCTTCTTCCGCTAGCGCTCTACAATTCCTCGATCGGCTTCTATTTATTCTCGTTCCAAGTACACGAGAAAAGCATCCTGCTGCCCGTCTTGCCCTTATTATTAATCCTGTCTCGACATCACAGGAATCGCAAGCGAGGGCAATTGGTTAGCAGCCTGGATTGGGATATCATCTGTTTGATCAGCAATGTATCGGTTTTTAGGTGCGCGCAAGGTTTGTTTCTCTCTTTGGTATCCACATCCTCTAGCGGGTTGACTCATTGAATAATCATTTGAACTGGTTTTTTTCTTCTTCTTCTCTATCTACAAAAATGTTTGATAAACTCAATTCAGTATGTGGCCACTATTGAAAAGAGAAGAACTAGGACTCCAGTATCTGGTCTCAATATTATCATACAACCACCTGATTGGGTATAACCCGTTGAAGCTCATTCGACGACCAACCAGAACTCTCGCTTCCATAAGCATGATGATGATCTACCTTTCGATGGCAGGTATTCACCTAGCGGAACAACTGCACATGCCTCCAAGCCGGCTGCCGGACCTATTTGTAGTGTTGAACCTCTCATTGAGCTTTATGATTTTCAGTGCAAGTTACATCTGGAGCTTGCTGCGGATGTATGAAGAGGCGTGGACGCTCGTGGGGTTTGGAGCTCTCAGTCCCAGCCCTCCTCAAGTAGGAGTGCGCCCACCCAGCCTGAGCATATCGCGGCCAGAGCAAGGCGAGACCCGGATCAAAAAGGATGAATTGGCAGGCGAGAGTCAAAGGAGTGGTGTGGCTGAAGATGACGCGACCGCTGAACGGAGCGTGATGGATGGAGACGAAGACGAGGACGACGAGGACTCGGTGAATGTGAAGCTACCGACGAAGCGATCCTCGAGTCTACAGCAGCAGAGACGGCAGAGCAAGTCGTCGGGGTCGGAGGGCGAGGAGCTGAAGAGCCAGTCGTTTGGGGCGGTGCCACGGAAGATCGCGTCAGGACCGCTGACGAAGCGGATGCTCAAGGAGTCCGGCACCGGCACCCGGCCCAGCTCCAGGATCATGATCAGCTCGCCCAGCGGCGAGAAGCTCATGAACCGCATCAAGAATCGCCTCCAACTCAGGTCCGCCAGTCCCTCTTCCTCGTCCGCAACTAGTCGCCGCAGCTCGTCCCTCGAAGATTCCCGGTCGAGTGGCCCCAAGGGCAAGGACAAAGATCAACAGCAAGAAGAGCCAGACGTTGCGCGTGAGATGGCAGGCAGAGAGGAGGCCAGTCACAACGAGCTCGAGGACCCTGCGGCGCATGTGCAGAACCTCGGCGGCATGTCGTTTGACAGGGAAGACGCGAGGCGGACAAGCAGAGAGGAAGAACGGGAGGAACGGACGCGGAAACAGTGGGAGCGTCAAACGCAAAAGGAGCTGACATCCCCCCCACTGGAAACCGCTTGGGAACTCGCGCTCAGACAGAGCAGGGAAGAAGCTATCCGTAGACGCAGGGAGGAGCTTCTCGCCACACGTGCCCCCACCAACTCTTCATCGAAAAGATAATCCATCGTTTCTCCTTTTTTTCATTTGTTTTAATCCCACACATCTTCGTTTCTCTCAGCATCATATCAATCTATTTTGACCTTTTTAAGAGCATTTTGCGTCTCCATAATTCACCCTATCATCTGTTGAAAAAAGCATAAGTATTTTTTTTGCTCACAGGTTGTGTGTCATTCTAGCCCCGCTCGTGTGAGCAGTGGCTCGAGTCAGTGGGTGGGCGGTGGCGTTCCGCGTCGCCTTGGGTGTGGAATGCACTTGTACCGAACATTGCTCAGCTCTCTCTTGTTTGTTTCATGATGATATTCTGGTTGTGTATCGATCCTAATTATGAGCGGAAGAAGTGACCATGCAGAGGAACAGCCAAGAAGATCTCAGCACATGGAAAGGGGTAATATGTAGTCTTTTGCATGATCAATGGTGAGAAATCCTTGACAAAATTATTGAGGAGTTCAGTATCATAGGAGTGAACATCCTTTTTCTTTTTTGTATTTCTGGTCATAATACCACATTTTTCCAAAAAAAAAAAAAAGAAAATCAAATCATCATAAATATGTATACCTAATCAACACGTATTTGATGAGTCATATTTTCGATTCCATATATAAAGATACTGCTGAAGATTGATTTGATATTGTTAGCAAGACCTTTCCCTGTGAAGTTCCTCAACAAGATCCAAACATGAGTGTAATTTTGTTGCATCCAAAACTCAACAAATTTCCAAATGATGACACTTGCTCTTTTATGCGGCTCTTTCAGAGCGCCCCAGACTGATGTGATCATTGCACCTGGGAAAGGTGTAGTTGATGTACCAATTATCAATTTATGTTGATTGTCTTGAATCATTCTCTTGAAAGTTAGATATGATTGATAAGCCTGTCTCATCTCCTGTGGATAATCCAATCCCTTGTCCATCTTTTGGTCATGTTTAAAAGGTAATATTAACAATATTTCTTTCACTAAAATTAGGTATATGTGTAGAATAACTTGATCAAATTCAAAACATTTCAGAAAGGGATACTTTTCTGACTCTGAAAAGTCAATTTTATCTTCATCCTTCCAATATTTATTCCAAGTAGATCTATATTCATTCATTTTCCTCAGATGATCTTTTTTCAATAGTGATTTCAATTTCGGGTATAGAGAGTTCAGTTTGGTAGAGGCTACCTTCAATTGCTCCATACTCAGTAAAAAATTCCCTTCTGATGGCTTCGGAATTGATGCCAGGATTTCTGCCAGGAAATTTCTTTGCTCTTGAAATGTTTCTGAACCCTTGAAGAGATCCTGATCAAATTTCAACCTTCCCTCATATTGTCCCTTTGCCATATCCATGTTATTCACATGATGCTGAGAGCTAAAAGCCGTACTATCTTTCCTAGAGGGTCCCTGAATCATGGACAGGTGCAAATTGTATTGGAGCTCAGGAGTTGATAACCCTTGATTCGTGGACTCAATTGCATTTTGTGAAGGGTTTGAGAATGCACCTGATGGCTCTGGTCTTGGATAATCTACCCATACATCTTTCACAAATTTTCGAGGGGACTGGCCTTTTGAACTCATGGTGGGAAGTGTTTCTCTTTCATCTCCCCAATCAGGTACATTTCCTCCATTCTCAGTAAGCTTCAAAGACAATGAATCTCCCCATAAAGCCTTTCTCTTAGTGCCCATGCGCACATCCTCTACATTCAATGGATTGAAATTCGTAGACACCATTTTCGAAAGTCTCATAGTCCTGGAACCATCATCAACTGGCAGCGGTGGCTTCTGTCTGAGGTGAAAAGGCCGAGAGGATGCTTGACTTTCTGGTTGGTTTGTGGAAGATGCAAGATGAACTCCAGCCGAAGATCCGGATGCTCCCTTTGCCCATCCAGAGAGAAAGTCTCTTGTGCAATCACTGCATTTGGGCTCCCTTTCTCGCATGCTGGCATCCAATAGAAAATCTTCAACATGGGCATCTAAATTGAGAAGATCAGGACGTTTTTGAAACTGGCTGGCTTTCTCTGTTATTACTGGGGTCACCCTTCCGCTGACACTACCCAACTGGCTAGAAGAGCTAAGATTTGATACATCAGCTTGACTGGTGCCGGGAACGGTTTCCAACATTTTCTGGCTGACATGTTCATTATTTTGTAACTTGGCTTTCTTTTTATCCATGCAGCTGAGAATTTTTTCAGGCATTTGACTTTGCCATCCTGGTTGTGGAACTATTATTACCTGAGAATCACCGTGGTGACTTTCTGGATCTCCTGACGAGCTTTTGGAAAAATGCACTAGGAATTCTCGAGTTTCTTGTTGAGGCTGTTCATCTCGATTGGAGTCGGATGTAATGGTTTGGATCTCGTTTCCCCGGGGATTGATGATTGCACCGACATTGTGATCAAACCTAACGCGACGGTTGTTCGAACGTGCGGGAGAGGCGATGTGGTCTGCGAGCGCCGCAAGCTGCCTGTCAGTGTGAAGAGGGGCCTTGTAGTTCGCACTGGCAACCATGATAGCCAATGAAACGACCAAAAGGTAAGCCCGCCAGTTCATGTTTGCAGAGCAGAACTACGGGTTGGGGCACAAAGTCTTTGAAAGATGAACAGATCAATTATTTATTTATTTTCAATATCGAGGGTTGAACCTGACTTTCGAAGGAGAGACAAATCTTTCCTGGGATCAATTATGTACTAGAATTTTGGTGGCAGGTTGAGACAGAAATTTGAGGACTAGTTAAGTCTTGGAAAGAGGGGCTCCTCCGTTGTAGGATCTAGGGGAGGGGCTATTCTAACTTAAACATGTCCCACCCTCCATCGGCGGCGCAGGACAAGTCCCCCCTGCGACATAACGGAGGGTTAAGAGTTAGGGGGCTACTCGACCCAGTGGCAGGTTGGGATCTGCAGATCTGAAACTTGCGAGCTCTTGTCTCCACCAGTTTGAGGTTTGTGCTGTTCGTCGAAACTCACCCCTCCTCAGATGCTACACCGCTGACTGCTGGTAGTGATGATAGTTATGGGCCACTCTAGATACTGCACTCCCGGCCGCAGCGTCGGCCGTTGACCACAATGCCATTTGGGTTCCTTGCAAGTGGCGGCAATTGCGAGTCCACATTAAGTCTCCCATTGACTAGCATAAGTCCCCTCACCTAATGAGGTCCCCCCTGAGGGGCTGAAGTACTGTAGGGGCAGGCTAATGAAGTCCTCTTCGAAGGGGGGATGTATTTTGACTTGAGGCATCATCGATTCCAGGCACGCCAGCTTCACCAAGATCATGATCAGCTCAGTGGTGAGAACCTCATGAACCGCATCAAAAATCGACTCCTGCTCAGCTCTCAGCTGGTGGCTCAGCTGCTCCGCCAGTCCCTCCCTCTTCCGCACAGCTCTCGAGCTTAACTAAGCCTCTCGTGGTGAGATGGGGTCCTGTCGGGCAGGTCTGGGCGGCAGCCCAGTCTTACCCGAGAGGACTATGCGCAAGCGCACATTGCTGGCGTGAGCAGGACGTGATATCGAGGCCGTTTTTTACTCTTCCTCCTCTATTATCTCCTTCCAACAAAAAAATAGGAAAAATATGGCACAAACTTTTGTATGTATGTTCCACCTGTGGCCACCCCTAATGACCCCCCTATAGCCACGCCCCGGAGGACGCCTCAGCGGGGCTATACCACACATGTGCCACCTAAATTAGAAATACCTGGACCCCAGGTTCTCTGCACCAAAAAAAAAATCAATGTCCCCGCGGGCCCGCGGCAAATGACCCCCCCCCCCCCCAACCTAAGACCCTCCGCTGTGCACATCGAGACATCAGTCATCACTACTCCTCCACCACTACATACAACACACCGGGACCTCGTTGCCCCCGGCGAGCATCTTGTACCGCCGCCGGCTTGCCGAGGAATAACTCCTCGCCGAGCGGGTACAAGCTTGTACTAGCCCGCCGAGGAGCTATTCCTTGGCGAGCAAGTGCAAGCCGATACCTGCTTGTTGAGGGATAACTTCCCGGCAAGCTGGTACAAGCTTGTAACAGCTCGCCGAGGAGTGATTCCTCGGCAAGCCGGTACAGGCTTTAACCTTATTGGCGAGGGATAAATCCTCATCGAGCATGTCAACCTTGTACCAGCCCGCCGAGGAGCTATTCCTTGGCGAGCAGGTGCAAGCCGGCACCTGCTCGCCAATGAATAACGCCTCGGCGAGCTGGTACAAGCTTGTACCAGCTCGCTGGCGGTAACGACGTCGCCCCCCCGGTAAAACCGCGTGTAGGCGCAGTTTTCCCGGGTTTTTTTATCAACACCCATAAAAAATGAGAGTTGATATTAAAAAAATGCAGAAAAGCTTGAATACTTGAAGACTTGTGGCAAAATAAGTTAGAGTAGTATGAAAAAATTGGTAGTGAATGCCACCAACCATGGGAAAATTTCAGGGTATTTAGAAATCCCTTTCATTTTATTTTTTTGAATTTTTTGAAGTGATTTGCAAGTAGCTGGTGAGGTATAGAGGAATGAAAAATCTTGCCAAAACATGTTGGAGCGGAAACAGGATATGTGAAGACATTTGTGAGGATTGATGCTGACCATTTAAAAATTTCATGTTATTTAGATAGCCCTTCCATTAGATTTATAAGTTTTTTTTTTTTTCAGTAGTTGGTGATTCATAGTGGAATGAAGAATCTTGGCAAAACAGGTTAGAGTAGGCAGACATGATATTTTGGAATTTTGAGGCAGTTATGTGTAAGTAATTGGCAAGTCATACAGGGATGAAGATTCTTGTCAAAAAAGAGTACATAGGCAAATAGTATATGTGAATAACACTGTGAGTATGCCACTGAAGATGTTCATGTTTCAAGTTGTTTAGAAATTCCTTTCATTTGATTGAATTTCAATTCATTAAATAGAATACAAGTTTGCTGAGAAATCCAGCTTTGCACTTACATTGACCAGCTGGATTCAGCCATTTTCAAAACAAATCTCTCTCCACATGAGGGTTGATATGCAGTGACTGCGCATCATGCACAGCCACTGCGCATCCAAGCTTGCAAAAACTCAGCACTCAAGTAATACTCGAGTTGCTGCATGTCAACTGCCGGCACTTGAGCAAGTTTTTCTGGCAGTGTAATTTGGTGGTAAAAACAGTTATTCCTAAACACATATGAGTTTTGTGAAATCAGGAATATGTGTTCAAGAATAAATCTGAATGTTCTGAACCTAATCAAATTATACCCAAGTGTTTTAATCAAGGGTTGAATGTTGAAAAATTATTTGAATCTTTTGAATCACTTCATTATTAATTGAAACTTGAGAGGAGTATATGCAGTTTCATTGGTGAAAAAACAGATACATGTGCAGGTGTAACTCTAGATGTAGAGGAGCCAATGTAATTCTTCAAGAGGTTCTAATTATCAAGTTTTTGATTTCTGAGAAATTAGTCAACCACTTTGGAAGAATTTCATTGGGTCAAGTAAATACAGATTTATAATTGCACACATATTACTGTTTCCACCAAACTTATGTGTGTTCAGTGCCTTGCCCCAAACTTATGTGTGTGAAGTGTCTTGCACCAAACTTATGTGTGTGCAGTGCCTTGCCAAAAAGATCTGGTGCCCTGTGTCAGTACTCTGGTTACCCTGTGCCAGATCCTTACTGAAAACCTGATTGCCACATTTTGAACTATGCCATTGGGTGCAGTACATCCAGGGTCATACTTGAACTCATATTTTTGCTTGTATAAAACGCATGTGTGCAAGTATAAATAGTTGAACACCCTAATTGTGTAAATGTAATTTTTGAATAATTCATTACTACCTTTTGAATGATTCCATGAGTCCAGTAGATATCAATTGCAGTAGAGTTATACTTCAAAGTTGCACACATATATAATGTGATGGCAGCCAACTTATCTGTGCGCAAGTACAACTCTGCATATACTTCTCCCAATGAAATGATTCAACATTTGGGATTTAAGTTTTTCATGTCTGAAAACTTGAATGTAGATGTGGAACCATGTCATCAGATTCAGTAAATCCAGAGTTTACTTGCCCACATATTACCAATTGCACAAAGTATAACTGATTATCTGATCTTCATGTACCAGACCAAATGACATGATTCCAAAGTTATCAATCCCCATGCAAGAAAAAAAAGGTGAAAATTAAATTGAAAAAAACACTCTACCCTGTGAGATGTTATTAGTTTTCAAAATAGCTGCAATTGAATCCAGGTTGTAAGTAAAGCAAAGCTGAATACCTGAGCAACTGTTTAACCAATACTGACAAAAATTTGAAATAAAAGATAAAAGGGATTTTTTAACCCCCTGGAATTTTCACATTGTTGGTGACATGCCTCACAATTTATTACCATATCTGGTTTTCCTACTCTCAGCTATTTTACTGAAATCCTTTGATCCAATCTATGACCCACTAGCTACAATTACTGACCCCTGCCACAAATTCCAATCAATTCAAACAATTAGCCATCTAAATACCCTTTATATCACACAATGACATTGGTTTTTCATTCCTCACTTTAAGATTTTTCATTTATTGTCCAACAAGTTGTGAAATGCATAAATATTTCACTGAGGGAAGCAATTTGATACATTATGGGTGGTCGCGTTCGATTCGCCTTGATCATGCAAGTCAAACGACACCCTTATTGTGTTTATCCAATGCGGAATGACTGAGCTACAGCCTCCCAAGCAGTGAGGTGTGATTGCTGATTGAGGTGTTCACGTGATTTTTCACACTTTTGGCGGTTGAACTCAGTTTGGGACTGGCTTTGCGTGCAGCCGCAATGCCAGTTTCACGGTGGGGTGATGCGTGGGTGTGTTGTATGTAGTGGTGGAGGAGTAGTGATGACTGATGTCTCGATGTGCTCAGCGGAGGGTCTTAGGTTGGGGTGGGGGGGGGTCATTTGCCGCGGGCCCACGGGGACTTTGATTTTTTTTTGGTGCAGAGAACCTGGGGAACAAGCAAGTCCAGGTATTTCTAATTTAAGTGGTACATGTGTGGTATAGCCCCGCTGAGGCGTCTTCCGGGGCAAGGCTATAGGGGGGTCATTAGGGGTGGCCACAGGTGGTATGTTCTTTGCCATCATGATGATTTTTGTGTATTTTTGTATGGTTGCGTGGTTGTACAGCTAATCCCATTTTTCTTGCATGTTTGGGGGACACCCCCGGACCAAGTTTTTCTTCAAAAAAAGTGCCACACAGCCTGTACAGCCGGACGTACAGGCTGAGGGAGTTGACTGGCTACCTACACAGGCTCTGCAACTGCCTGCGGGTGAGAGCAACAGCGCTTGAGCGGGATCGGCCAGGGGGAACCCTTGCAAGAGGATTGCAAGGGTGCTGGTCCCAAAAACAAAATTGTTAGCTTTTTGGGACTGGGGTGCTCTGTTTCATACAGGCCTGTATGTCCCAGTGAAAATGTGGTGTTAAAAGAAAAGAAATAAAAAAATGGAGCCGGGGGCGCCCTGAACTCCGCAAGAAAAATGGGATATGCTGTATCCCTCTTTTTTGAAAAAAATTCAAAGAAAAATCCAAGACTTCTTGAATTTAATTATGCAGCTCTCAGCATAACCAATGACGTCAGATTAAAACGAATCATGTGGCTTAATAAGCAAAGTTATTGATTTAATTTGGTACCAATCATAACTTTTTAAGCTCTACAAGCACAAATATGCTTGTAGTGCAAGTGAGCTTGGACCCAGACATTTCATAATTGAACTCCAAAGCTCAAAATTTTGAACTTTGCTATTTTTTTATCAGATCAAGTCAGTATTATATAGAAATAAATATATACAGCATATCCCATTTTTCTTGCGAAGTCGGGGGGGCCCCGCAACCGAGAAAATTTTTTCTTTTTCTTTTTGCACCACTTTCAAATTGCGCCACCTAGCCTGTACGGCATGATACAGGTCCTGTATTTGAAGAACGTTGATTGGCCTGCCTCGCCCTTGCCCCCGGACTGCTCACCCCCCCCCGCCTCCCACAACCAATCCAATCATGGGGAAAAAAAAATCAAAATATTTAGCGCCGTCAAGCAACAAACGTAAGCCTTCTTTTTTTCTCAACCTTCAATTTTTCTCCCATTCTCACTCACATTCTTCAAACGCAACAGGAAAAACAGTGCTCAGAATTCAAGTGGATCATTCTGACTTTACTGGTATGTCTGTCCTCCTTCTCCTTCTATTTTGCTCCCAACCAAGGATTTAGATGGATGCTGATGGCATGTCCATTTGCCACAGCTATGGTCTTCCGCAAGTACTCAAAGAACGTCAAGCTCATTGCCGTCAATATGTGCCTCCGTGGGCTCAACCTACGTCAAATTAATGCCCAGTTGGATATGGAAATCTCGCACAATTCACTCTGACGTTGGCATTTGCTTTACCAGCGTACTTTGGAGGTCATTTGCAACCCTGCGCTTTACAACTGAAGGGGGCCTCCATTTGGGGTCAGTCGGGAGGAATCTCAGTTCATTCTCAACGCTTTGGAGCTTGAGCCAACATTGTATCTTGATGAGATTCAAGCTCACTTCAGTACAATCAATGGGAATGATTTGCCAATATCCACCATTCACAACGAAATAAAGTATTGGCTTCTCCTGACGTTCAAGAAGGCTTGAACCGTCCACCCAGCCCAATGTCAAATGCAGCGCGCAGATTTCATCAGTTGTATCAGCTTCATTCCTTTGGACCACCTCGTTTTCTTAGGCAAGTGCAACATCAGCTTTCCGTGAATTCTATTTCTCATTGGCTGACATTTTTCTAAACAGACAAGGCCAGTGTATCCCTCAAGACTCACTCACAAGACCAAGCTTGGGCCCCTTGCGGACAACAAACAGTGAAATTGCCCCGTCCCACCACAGCCAAACGGATCAGCGTGCTCCCTGCTGTCTTGCTTGAGGGCTATATTGTGTCAATTGCTCAACCTGGGACAGCTTGTTTCTTGGACTTGGAGCATTTCTTGGAAACACAGTTGGTACGTCCCCAGGCCGACATTAAAAACTATTCATGTAACTTATGGATGACTGATTCCTCATGTACGTTACTATCTCAGCTCCCCAATATGAGCCCTTTCCCCGGCCCAAACAGTGTCCTGATCATGGACAATGCAAGGGTCCACATCGGCGGTTGGATGCAAGAGCTGTGCAAGGCACGGGGCGTGCTCTTGTGATATCTGCCGCCATATTCCCCTGATATGAATCCAATCAAGAAGGTATTTTTGGCTATGAAGTCTCAGATCAAACGCCGCAACCTCCTCACTGGTACCGACAAGGATCCCGGAAGAATCAAGGCTCTGCTACAAGAGATCTGCACGCCTACGCTCATGGCCGGGTTGTTCAGGAGTTGTAAATACCCCGCTTAAGCATAGCCACTATTGGATAGAGGCTATGGTTACTCCCTGAACGTTAACTTGCGCCTTGTTATTTCTTCTCAATCTATTTCTTCTCAATCTTGTTATGCAATGAACCATCCTTTCACATGTACTCGCCATCTTTTCACTTCTACTTCAATAGTTGTGAGAGAGGGGCCCCGGTGTGAGTCATGTCATCATCAGCAGTCTTTGTTGCCAAGCCCTCCACATAAAATTCAAGAACAAAGCAACAATCATGCTATACCTGACTGGTTCAAGACAGCCAACTGGAGTAAGGAAAGACTTACCAAGGGCAGCAAAGCAATGCATCCCTAGCATAATCCTAGCATAATCTCACAGGGGCACTGCAATCATTGTTTCCGCTCTCACGGTGGCACTTCACTTATTGTTTCTGCAGGAGCTCACCAAGAATGGCTTTTAGACGTTGTATCATCATCATTGTGTATTTCATTATACGGCAAAGCAGAGATAGAGGGAGAGGAAAGCATAAGCCACAATTAAGGAGTGTACTTGCGGTCACACAATAGCCAAAAAAAAACAAGTTTGGGGGTCATGTTAGGAGGCTAGATAGATGGGGTGAGCCTGCAGGAGTGGCGTGAAAGAAAACAAGAAAGGCATAGATTGTAATACGATCTTTTATACCAGGGAATGGCGCGCGGATCGGCGGTATATATTAGTTGAGGTTGAAGTATTTAGATGGCATTGAGTAAGTGCCATACATCAGTTGTCAAGCTGTCGCCTCAGGGAAGGGGAAGTCCATCTTCATGAGCGAATGCGCAGTGGTGGTCAAGAAAAAGCTCCAGTGGGAAATGTGATTCAATTACAGCCATGTTGGTATCTGCAAAGCTGCAGTGCTTGAGGAATTCTTCCCAAGGCACTGCTTTCCCGGCAGGCATGATCAACTGTGCCTTCTGAGGTGTGAGTGACCCTCGTGAAACCGGTTGCTTTTGGGTCGGAGAAACAGATGGGACCCAATCGCCCCTTGGTTCTCTGTGGACACTGAGCCGGTGTATCACGTCCCCAATGAGATCCCCAGTTGGGCTGCGGGCATACTTTCAAGATGTTGATAATTCGAGGGACCTGGCTTGCGAGGATTGAAGAGATATCAGAGAGTCGTAACTGGTATCCACCTGTTTGGATTGATGCCGCATGAAATCAACATCTGAGCTGGGAGCGGGGGGGCGCAATTAGGTTCCTTGGACCCTGATTCAAAAGCTTCACTGGGATTGGGACTTGCATCCCTTGGGTAAGTGTCAAGGGGAAGGTTGGGAAGAGGACTGGGAATCTTTGGCATTTCCTTGTCCTGGGTTGTCTCTGGGCCTTTCCCCTTGGACAAGAGTTCAATGAGCGTAGGTGTGTGCTTCTTAATCCAAACAAAATGCTTTGTCTTTGGCAGGTTGTTCTTATTGACAGCAGGATTCTGGTTGTTCATCAGAGCCCACCCCAAATTGTGAGCAAATTGTTGTTGATGTGCATGGATTCCGATTGGTTGTTAGGGTTGCCAATCCAATACTTCTTGTTGTCGCAACCCCACTTAGCAACAATGTGCTGCATGAGACTGGCGACAAACGGCACCACGGGATTTGGAGAAACATCCGCCTTAGGCTGGAAAGTAAATGATCTGATCAGACCACGCCACTTCCTATGCAATAGAAGCACAGAAAATGTAAAAATAAGACTTACATTGCATAAGAGGCGGGTCTTTTCTCGCTCCAATGGGATTTGCACCTTGTCTGATCCATAGGTTAATGTGAGGTTTTCTTCCACGCTACGCTCCTGGAAACATCACCTAAATCAGCACACCATAATCACCCTGTCAGGAAGGAACACCACACTCACATGCTCAAGCTGCTTGGCTTTGCCCTGGGGATTGTCCATCACCAACTTGATGGTTGCCTTGCTGTTTATGGCCTTGTACACCGCCTTCACAAACTCGTAGAAGTCTTGATCACAAGTGAGAAAGACAAACTTCTTTGGCCTGTAGCAACGGCTGTTTGCGATGATTTCTTGCCACTTGATATCTCTGCGGCTGATCAGCAATTCAGTGAACTTGCGGAAGTGGTATCGGTCATTGCATAAATTAGCAATGACCTCAAGCTTGAACTTCTCCAAATTGTAGACCAACAGATCAACTAGCAACACTCGTAAGTTGCCAACCGGGGAGTACTTCTCCCATTCCTTCTTGTCTTTCTTAGCAATCAAGCTTGAAGGGCGGCTAGACTTGATCAGATCCGCTATTGGGGATCGCGAGTAGAAGAGGTAATCAATGTGAACCTGATGTTTGACGCCAGGTTGCGTATAGCCGTGGGATTGCTGAGAATTGACCCCTGCGGCAGCTGGCACTGAAGAAGGAAACGGGGGCGGAATCCCTGAAAATGGAGTGTGACTGCCAGGGGTAGGTGTCTTGGGAATCCCAGAAAAAGGTGTTTGACCTCCAGGGGCGGGCGTCGCTGCACTAGAACAAGGGGCCAGGGTATTTTGCTGGGGGTTGCCGCCATTTTGAGTGGCGAAGGGCGGGGGAGGCACATATTGCTTGGGGTTGGCTCCAATACCAGTTGGCATGCGTTGGGAGGGCGGAATTTTATTGGGGTCAGCCCCATTTCTAGTCGGGATGATCAAGGGGAAAGCCCCCGACAAAGCGGCGGTGCTCCTGGTGAAAACTTGCAACCCCTGAGTCTGGGAATCCAAGAATGGGACATATTTGGTGGCGCCAGGCAATGGAGATAGCCAAGATTCCTGGGATCCGCTGTTGTCTTCAAAGGCAGCATTGTTTAAAAACTCCTTCTTGTTGCATAGGGACGTGATGGCTGTCAGCAAAAGCAACCAGAGTAAATTAATGAAAGAAACAGAATAAAGAAAGAAAGTCGCACATTTGAATGATCAGATAGATTTTTTTTTCCACGGTTTTTGTGCTTTTGTTCCTATGGTAGCAATCAATTGATGAGATGACAACAAAGAATTACTCCTGTGATGTCAAGATGAAGGTGTACATACCTTTTTTGGTTTGATCAATTGGAAGGGTTTGGTTTTTGTTGGTCCGGCTGATTTTTCCAAATGGTTGTGGCCTGGTCAGATGGGTTGCGGGTGGGCGGGTGGGGCAAGCAGTCTGGCTGCCAGCGCCAAATTGATGTTCTTTGGATACAGGACCTGTACCATGCCGTACAGGCTAGGTGGCGCAATTTGAAAGTGGTGCAAAAAGAAAAAGAAAAAATTTTCTTGGTTGGGGGGGCCCCCGACTTTGCAAGAAAAATGGGATATGCTGTACAAAAAACAAGCATATGCAGAGTCTTGATCTATCAAAATCTAGAAAGAGCTGAGTGAGTGGTGAAGGCGTGGCAAGGCATACAAGGTTGCCTCCACCCAAACCGTGAATCCCGCTCACGCCGGAAATGTGTTTTTAGTCACAAGTCCCTCCTTTGGGGGGGGTCACTTTGCAACCAGCCAAACCTGCCCCGCCCGCAGAAGGAGAGAACATGTGTTAAGTTCACACAGCTCTTCCCTTGAAGATCCGCTGTTGAGTAGCGGCAAGGGCAAGGAAGAAGATCAGCAGCAGGAGCCGGACCGTGGGTGCAGGTTGGCCGGTGAAGAGGCCTGTCACAAGGAGCTCTAAGCCCACGCGGCGCATGCCCAGAAGCTTGGCGGCCTGTTGTGTGATGGGGAATGCGCAAGACAGACAAGCAGAGAAGAAGAGTGGGAACAGCAGGAGCGTGAAACACATACATAAGGCCCCCCACACAAAACCAACTGGCAAATTGCCTTCAGATAGAGTGAGTTTAGGCCATTTGTAGACGCAAAGAGGAGCTTTTGGCCACCCATGCCCCCACTAGCTCTTCATCTAAAAGATAATATGAACATTTTTTTTTTGCAGATTTGATTTGACATTGCGCACTGTGAATCTTCAAGTATCTTTGTAATTGTATGTAC
The DNA here is from genome assembly GCA_002873125.1 of Puccinia coronata f. sp. avenae. Classification (NCBI taxonomy): domain Eukaryota; kingdom Fungi; phylum Basidiomycota; class Pucciniomycetes; order Pucciniales; family Pucciniaceae; genus Puccinia; species Puccinia coronata. Next base: position 109,607 of record PGCI01000059.1, on the reverse strand, counting down.
ATACATATAGCTGAGGGTGGATTTTTGCTAACATTCTGGCTAGATTAGTACTATGATAGGTTTGTTCACAATGGTTTCTTTAATGGGTATTGAAATTGAGAAGCGGAGTTAGGTGGGACAAGAGGTTTTATAAAGTGGACAACTGATAAATGGTTTGCAAAGATGAAAGGGGATGTGTAGCTGTCCAAGGTTGGAAGGGGTAGCAATCAGGGGTTGGGCTTGCCGGGATTCAAACACCAGACTCCATACATTCTCCAATGTAAACTATGCCTCATGTGGGAGACACCAAGCTTCCGTGGGTGATGGTTACCGCTAGGCCATCCGGGCCCTGAATCCATTCTGACTACATGTGTCATCCTTGTGCAGGGGCCATGCTAATCTACTCTGTATTGTTCCAATTTTAACGTATGCACCACCAAAGCGGGCTTTGGTGCGGAAAAGTTGTTGGGGTAGAGGAAGTCGTTACCCAGACCGTTTGAAGTAAAGCATTGTGTTTGAATTTAACATACGCTATCTGTAAATGTGACTATCAGTCTATTAAATATGAACATCCTTGTTCTGTTTCCTTTGTTTAATCCCATACATTTTGGCTTCTCTTTGCATCAAGCCTATTTACATTTTAAGAATATTTTGCGTAAGTATGCATCTATAATTCACCCAGTCATCCGTTGAAAGCATAGGTATTGGTTCCCGTGTTCCATGAGATCATATGTAGCCGCGCTTATGAGCCGTGGCTATCATGCATGGGCGGGCGGTCGCATTCCGCTTCTCCTCCACATTTATGTAAGGCACATACCAAACATGGTGAATGATGATCAATTGTGAATCTATGGGGCATTCTGTATGATATTATTCCGATTTGGTGTGTAGGATTGAATGAAACAGTTCATGGCTGCCCCTTGACTTTCTACGTCTGGTTTGCTCAGATCCCTTGAGCAATTCTGTCATTACAAGTTCTCAGTTTGACACTTCTTCTAGCATCTATTACAACATAAAACAATAAATTTATAACAGTGGTACACTTTCTTCTTTCTCTGTCTCCTTGTCCTCTCTTTTGTTTCTTAAACGTTTTTTTTTGTCAACTCTTGTGTGAGTTTTTTTTTTTTTTTTGGGGGGGGGGCTGTTCACTGAGAATATCCAAACCAAGAAAGTAGGAGGGAAAGAGTCAGTCAGAAAGTGCGAATCAAAGGGGGCAGGAAGCAACGACAAACATATAAAATGAAGGAAAGAAAGAAGCAAATAAAATAAGAGAAAGTGGGGCGTTACTTACCCTTTTGGACCTTGCACGAGTCCTAGACCTGCTGGTTGAGGTGGTATTACTACTAATACTCATGTTATTGTTCGTGGGTGTTTTATTGGAGTTTCCGGTACTGCGCGATCGGCTGGTTGTGGCTACCTTCGTAAGTGAATCAGATGTAGAAGCCTTGGAGTTGCTGTTCGACGTTTTTTGCTTTTTGGATCTGGCTTTTGGTGATAGTAAATCGGGCAGGTCGCAATGAGAATTTGATAGTTAGTGTGTGGTGAATTGAGATAAGTTAGGATGATTCAAATGAGAGCAGAAGAGGTGGGTTACCCACAAAAAAAAGAAAAAACACTGACGTTCGGGAACTGGTTCGTCATCGTCGTCATCCTCATCGTCTTCTTCTTCCTGCTCCCTCTCCTCTTCATCCTCGTCTTCGTGTCCTTCATGTTCCTTCTCCTCATCCTCGTCTTCCTCCTCCTCATAATCCTCCTGTTCGGTCAGGTCGCTTTCCATTCCTTCTTGGAGAATAGAATCCCCCTGGCGATGGTCGGTGGTGGACTTAGCGGAGGGTGTGTTGAGGTACTTGGAAGACGAGTGGCTTGACCGATCGATGTGCAGCTTCAAAGAGTTAGTGGTTGTCCGGCGACGAGGAGAGTGGACCACCTTCGGCGAACGCTGTTCAGGTGACGGGTGATCTAACTCCAGCCGACGTTCGTCAACTAACTTGAGGAAGGACTGCTCAGGTGGCACGCTCGGATGAATTGGCAGTTGGAACTCCCGGAATAACGTGTGCTGCTTGGACCGCAAGATTTCCGGCGTCGACTTACTCCGATCAATTTCTTCCGATTCATCGGGCTCCTGAGAATAAATGCAAATCGATCGAAGGTCAGCTTGGTTTCATTTTTTTCTTTTCTTTTGTAGTTCAAAGGGAGCAAACCATCTCAGCAAGGATGTCGAGATCATAGCAAGATCGCAAGGTACTCCAGATTTCCTCGGACGGGATGACGGTATGTAATTCGCGTTCCAAGTCTTTGCACATCCCGACCATGGAGAAGTGTCTGTTGGCACCGCGAGGTCGGTATCGTATGATGGAGCGAAAGAAGGCCGTCTCGCCGTCGGTGGTGGACAGGATGTGGGTCGGATGGGTGCTTGCTTCCGTGGTCGTACTTCCCATCTTTTGAGATGTGGTCGGTGAAGTTTTCTGCTGTTTTCCTTCGACAAGTCTCGAGAAATGCGCTTCAAGTCAGTCAACTTGATTAAACCGCCCTCTCTACCTCTCTACATACCACTATGTAGTCCAACTCCAAGCACTCCATTCTCGGATTCTCCATCACCTCGCCACCAACCTGGTTTCAAGCAATCCTATGTAGAAGTCTTCAACTATGCAAATACTGCATTCATCTTCACAAATACACAAATTGCTTCAAAAGACATCATACCAAAAAGGGCTGGGAAATTTTCATCAGCATCTCTGCCAGACTTGCATGCTGGCTCATGCAAAGGAAAGCCACTCATATTGCAACCTCTGTGGAACAAATGAGCCACCATCACCAAGAAGTGCCACAAGTCTGTTAACCTACAAAAGAGAGCATATTCACTCCTCAATTCTGCCACTGCCATCGCTCTGATTCAATCTCTTGGAGTCTCATTCAAGGAAGATCCTTCTCTATGCCATCCAATCACCGCAAATCCACAGCTTTGATGTTTACCGGTGTGTCCCCTAATGGTGTGCAAGGGCTCAACCAAAGGAAACAGTTCCCTGGGTGCGCATCCAAGGGAAATAGTTCCCTTTGTGCTCAAACAAGGGAAATAGTTACCTTGTTGCTCAACCAAGGGGACCATTTCACTTGGTTTACTAAGAACAATCTGAAATTGCATTCTGTTAAGCACTTGGTTTACTAAGAACAATCTGAAATTGCATCCTGTTGACCAAATTTGAATTGGATGAGGGAATGACTCAGACACATCCAAACCTTTGGTGACTTGGATGGCTACACCTGATATAGAATTGGATTTTGCCATCTGATTTAACCTTTCTAACAGTAAGAACATTTTAGAAAGGGAAAGGAATCAATTTTGGGGAATGCAATTGGGTGGGACATCATTAGCAGACAAAAAAGAAGAGAATTGAGTATTTCAGTATCATAGGAGAAAACAACCTGGAAATTCTTTTAGTATCTCTGATAGGGCTGGGCCCCGGGTGATACCCGACAGCCTCAAGGCCTCCCGCGCTGATCCCCTGCGGGTATACCCGGGATCGGGTACTTGAAATGGGCCTCCCGACCTGTACCCGTCGGATATCGGGTATATCCGTTGGGGACCGGCAGTTCAGCACCAGCAAGGGTCTTGGCTCCTTTTTTTTTTTTTTAGGATTGATTGACCAAGGCTCCAAATCCTCCATGCAAGATGGCCAAAGAGCGCCCTCTACCAGCAAGCAATCCCCCTACCAAGCCTCAGCCCGCTGATATTGAAGCTACTCAACAAAACCCACCGCAAGCTCAAGCCTCGCAGTCTGGCAGCAATGGCACAATGCTATCTCGCCATTCCTGCCACCAGTGCACCCTCCGAGCAAGTTTTCTCCAAATGCAAAGCAATTGTCGGCCCCCAGCGGGCCAGTCTCAGTTCAGAGTCAATTGAACACCTCCTCTGCCTCAAGGAGTGGTACCACACCATTGGTACTGTTGACCCTGCCCCATACAAGGAAGGCAGCCACTCCAATGACGCCTAACGGGTCATAATTCTCTCTTCCCTTTTTTTTTTGTGATTCAACTTCGTTGTTTTTTTTTTCCTTTGTTTTTTTCCTTCTCACTTTCCCCCCTTCCCACATGCAATAACATGTCGGTCTCCGTCGGGTATGGCGTCTCTTCCCAACGCTGCTACCCGACATACCCGACCGGATATTTTTTTCCAAAAAATTCCCCGCGCTCCGACCGACCGGGTCGGATCCTCGGGTATACCCAAGTAACCCGCGGTCGGGGCCCAGCCCTAATCTCTGATCACAAAGCCACACTTGTTGCAAGAAAAAAAAAAAGATGCAGCATTGAATCATCTAATCACTAATCAATATGTTTCTTGTGGCTAATGAATATTTATCTGGTGGTTCATATTTTCAATTCCATACGTAAAGATAGCACTGAAGATAGATTTGATATTTTTGCACACTGATCTTCCGCTGAAGTCTCTCACAGAATTCCATACATCTATGTACTCTTTTTCCATCCAAACTTCTACAAATTTCCAGATGATGGCATTTTTTCTATTGCTCTGTTTTATAGAGCATAAGACTGAGTTGACCCTATCATTGAAAGGTTTTGATCTGTTCAATCTATGCTCTCCAATCAGTTTTTTGAAATCTAGATATGATTGAAAGGCCTTTTGCATCTCCAGGGAAATATGACTAATATTTCTTTAACCAAGATTAAGTAAATGTGAAGAACATCTTGATCAAAATCAATATTCTTCAGAATTGGATAATTTTTTGACTTTGAAAAATCAATTTTGTCTTCATCCTTCCAATATTGGTGCCATATGAATTTAAATTGACTCATTTTCCTCATTTTTATATTTGTTAAGGATGAATACAATTTGGGATGAGTATAGTTCATTTTAGCAGAGGCTATATACAATTGCTCCATGCTTAGCATAAAATTCCCTTCAAATGGCTTTGGAATTGAATCCAAAATTTTTGCCATGTAATTTCTTTACTCTTGAAATTCATCTGCACCCTTGAAGAGCTCTGAATTAAATACCAGCTTTCTTTCATTCTTCTTCTTTGCAATATCTATATCATTTGGATTATTGTGAGAAATACCAGTAACATCTGGCCTGGAAGGTCCTGGCATCATGGAGTGGTGGAGATTGTATTTGAGCTTGGCAGGTGATAATCCATGATTCATAAGCTCAATTTCATTTTCTGAGGGCTGTGAGAATGTGCCTGATGGCTCTGGTCTAGGAATGTCTACCCAAATATTCTTGCCAAATTGTGGGTGGAAATGGCTTTGTGAACTTGTGGAAAGTGTTTCTCTGTCATCTCCCCAATCAGGTAAATTTTGCCCATGCTCAGAAAACTTGGTCCCAAATAGAAATTTATCATTGAGAAGATCAGGATGATCAAACTGGAACATATTTTCTGGTAATGCAAAGGCAAATTTTCTACTCATCACACAACCAAACTGGTTAGAAGACATTGGATTTGATTGATCAGCTCTATTGAAGGTGTCAGGAACGCTTTCCAACATTTTCATACCGACATATTCATGATTTTGTAATTTAGCTTTCTTGCCCATGCTGAGAACATTTCCGGCGGCTTGACTTTGGCATCTTGGAAGCGGAATCACTTCATGAGAATTGATGTGATCTCTTTTTGAGCCTCTTGCCGTTTGTATTTCTTGTTGGGGTTCATGATCTCTGTTAAAGTCGGATGAGATGGCTCGGACATTGTCTCCCCGGGGGTTGATGATCTTGGCACCGACGTGGTGATCGAACCCAATCCGACGGTTGTTTGGTCGTGGGGCAGAGGCAATTTGGTTTGCGAGCTCCAAAAGCTGCTCATCATAGCTCGCACTGGCAGCTATAATGGCCAAAGAAATGACCAAGAGGTACGCACGCCAGTTCATGCTTGTAAAGCTAAACTGCGGGTGTGGCGAAGAAAAGTTTGTGGAAGTGAACGAGTGCAGTTTCTCTTTTTTTCAATATTGTCAGATAAACCGAAATTTTGAAGCAGAGATGAATATTTCCCAACCTCAACTATGTTGAAGTATTGTGGCAGTTTCACACAAAGATAAAATGGAGACTCAATCGTGCGCTTAGTCTGCTTGGAAATGGGGGCACTTATGTATACCGTAGGATCCATTTAGAGAGGGAGCTCGACCTCGTGGTAGAATCGGACCCACATGTGAAACCTGCGAGCTCCTGTCTCCACCAGTTTGAGGCTGATATGTTGCTGTTCTGCTACAGTCTGACTAAAAAGTCTCTCGGTGAGAGGCTAGAGGGCCCCGCCCGCAGGCTCATGAACGGGAGGCGGGACTTGTGTCAAATTTGCTGGTCAAGATGGTACAAACATAGACTGACTTGATAAAGTCCCTTGTTGTTTGCCAGATTACCTCTGCAAAACATTTCACTTTTTTGATGATAGATCCAAAGCAAACGAACATATGAATTAAGGGAGTTGAATATGCGACCCCCGGCTGACTTCAATTTGACGTCCAGGGGGGTCGCTTCCTACTGGCCCGCCGAGGAGGATTCCTGCCAGGCCGGTACAGTCTTGTATCGGCCCGCCGAGGAGGATTCCTGGCAGGCCGGTACAGTCTTGTATCGGCCCGCCGAGGAGGATTCCTCCTCGGCAGGCAGGTACAGTGTTGTACCAATCGGCCAAGGAGGAATACTCCTCGGCGGGCAGGTGCACTCTGTACCGGCCGGCCGAGGGCGATTCCTCCTTGGCGGACCGGTACACCCTGCACCGGCCGGCCGAGGAGGAAACTTCCTCGGCGGGCCAGTACAGAGTGCACCGGCCGGCCCATGAGAAATCGTCCTCGGCCGGCCGGTACAGAGTGTACCGGTCCGCCGAAGACAACTTGTCCTCGGAGGGCCGGTAGGGAGCGACCCCCTAGCAAGGGATCGCTGGTAAGGATGCCAATTGGGCCGGGCGTCCGACGGGCTGCCCGAACCCGTGCGGGTTTAGGCCGGGTTCGGACACCGCTTTCTCAAATAAAACATAAATATCTTGGCCCGACCCGTTTAAATCCTGACGGGTTTGGGCCGGTCATGGGTAGCCCGTCGGTCGTCCAGCGGGCTTCGGGTCCCCCGAACCCCCGGGGCCTGGAGGCTGAGTCACAGTAAAGACGAGTCAAGAGATGCCGAGTTGGAAGTCCCGACTGTCGGCTATTGGCTTACCTCCACGGCCACCTGGATCGGACCCGACTGTCGGCTATCGGCTTACCTACCTCCACGGCCACCTGGATCACAAAATATGCCACCCTGTAGTCCATCTAACCCAAGCGTCCCTGGAGATACTGACCAGTCCGATATCCAAGTAGTTGAGGATATGGATACAAACATCCAAGAATCAACCGACTCCACTTCGACTCCAAGGACCAAATCTGCTCAAGCAACAAGTGCAGCGGCTAGTGTTATTGATTCGCAAAGTCAAGAAGACGGATCTGCGCCAATTATCGAAAAACGAAAGCTTACAAGTAAAGTATGGAACCACTTTGAATGGATAACCGAAGGTGAGCCACTCTATTTTTTATTCCATTTTACACCTTTTATTGATTCCTCAAATTTGAATCTGTGATCAAGGCGGAGTGGCAAAAGCGCAGTGTAATTACTGCTGTAAAATCCTTGTTGCATCGTCGTCAACTGGTACCACACACTTACAACGGCACTCTACAAAGTGCATTGTTGATAGCGGTGGATTGGTCTCACCAAGACAATCCCAGCTCAACTTCGCAAATGGTGCTCAATCTAGCGTGTGGATTTTCTCTCCAGAGGTCACACAACAGAAAATTGCTCAGATGATTATTTTACACAAGTACCCCTTTGCAATGGTCAAACACGAGGGCTTCATTGCAATGATGCAGTCAGCCCAGCCAAGCTTGGTACTACCGGGACGCAAGACATTGCGAAACAATTGTATTCAGCTTTACAAAGAAATGAAGGATGTCGAGATGGCCTGGATGGCAAAGGCTAGCCATATCTCGTTAACGACTGACTTGTGGACGGCCTCAGACCTTACTGGATATATGGTCATAACTGCCCACTGCATATCAAAGCAGTGGGAGTTGACCAAGCTGATTGTTGGCTTCAAGCCACTGCCACCGCCGCATAGTGGACAAGCAATTGGTGATCAACTCAGCCAAACACTACTTGAGTGGAAATCACTTTTGAAGGCTGCTTTCATCACTCTGGACAACGCTAGCTCTAACAATTTTGCTGTTACTTGCCTTCAGCGATTTGTCAACAAACAATCTTGCAGTCAGACAACACCAGTCACATCCTCCTGCTTCCACGTCCGGTTTTTAGCTCACGTAATCAATCTTGTCGTTAAGGACGGACTAAAAGAAGTCAACGGCGCAATGAAGAGTCTCCAAGACAGTGTTCTGTACATTCATGGCTCTTTGGCTTGGTTGGACGCTTTCAATCAGGCTCTCAAAAACAAACGACATCCATCAAAGGATGTACCAACTCGATGGAACACGACCTATTTGATGATTGAATAATCATTGCCATGTAAGTTGGCCTTTGAACACCTTACAATGGAAGATACAAAGTTTGTATTTTGTCCCAGCGAGTCCAAGTGGGATGAACTAGTTGCCATGAAGGAACCATTTTACAAAGGTATGTCCTCTTTCTTCTGAAAACATTGATTTAGTAATCTAATTTTTATGTTTGACTTTTCATCAGCCACAGTCCTGTTGAGTGGAATGCAATATCCAACGATGCACCTTGGGTACCGTGCAATGTGCAAGATTGAGAAAGAGTTGGCCAGCTACAAGGCTTCCAACCTTGCCAACCCCAAAAACCCCCTCGCACAAACAATCCAACCTATGATTGAGAAGTTTGAGAAGTACTGGCTGCCAATGAAGGAGTTCCTGGCAATTGGAGTTGTGATTGACCCGCAATATAAAATGCGCTACCTCTGATTTTCTCTTGAGGGGTTGGTTGAAGCTAGCGAGATTGATTCAACTATCAGTCAAATCCGAAGCGCTATCCTCAGCCTCTGGACTATACATGCCCCAGCAACAACTCCGGTAGAGACTATTTCTCAACCCCAGGCGACTAAAACAATTGACAAGGAAGCTGCTCGATTCGCCCGATACATGAATGTTGTCAATGCAGGAGTAGGGTTGCAATCAAACGCACCAGGGGCTGAGTTAGACCTATACCTTGAGGAGCGTAACAACAGCATGACCAACGAGGAAGATTTCAACATACTTGGATGGTGGAAATCAAATGCGGAGCGCTTCCCTGGTCTCTCCAAATTGGTCAAGGTGCTACTGATGATTCCGATGACATCAGTGGCATCAGAATCAGCTTTCTCTACTGGCGGCCGCGTGATTGACGACCATCGCACTTGGCTCAATGATGAGACTGTCGAAGCTTTAATCTGTGCTCAAGACTGGCTTAAGTCTGGCAAGCATAACATGTAGTGCTCTTCCGGTTTGGGTTGGGTTATTTTAGACTTTAGTTTCTTTTCTTTTCTTTTTTGTTCTGCCCCATAGTTCCATTGCAATCGAGGCATCAGTCTCCCACTACTCACAACTAGCAAACATGTTATAAACATTTAATCCAGCCCGCCGGGCTGCCGGTGGGTACTCAAGGGGAACCCGCAGGACTCTATTATGGCATGGCCCAATAAGCAGCCCGGGGGCTTACCAAGCCGGACTCGGACTCGGCCCGGTCAGCAATTTGGCTGATTTCAGCCCGGCCCAACCCGCCCAATTATGTGGCGGGCTCAGCCGGACTGGCCCGCGGGCAGCCCAAACCCGCCCAATTGGCACCCTTAATCACTGGTTCGCAATTATATTAGCGACCCCCCTGGACGTCAAATAGGGGTTGGTCGGGGGTTGTGCAGACAACCTCCCAAGATTGAGAGGGCGCTCCTTCAATCCTGGGGGGTCGCATATTCAACTCCCTAAATTAATGGGATTGGTCAATACGGGTAGAGGTCGCACCCTCCTTTATTGACCCATGAATGGCAATGCACTTGTTGCGCCATGAGGGAGGGACTTTCTTACAGCTATGCAAGTTCACCGTGTGGCCCCAGAACATTTATTAATCTTGCAGGACTTCCTATCAATCATTAGAGAAATAATTCCATTCAATGTGTATCCAAAGAACATAATCCCAGAGGTTATTTGCGGTAAAAACTTGGCAAATTTAGGCTTCTACAGATCTATTGAATGGACATCAACATCAGGGGCTGAAGATGATAAAAGGAAGATGTCCACTAATCAACAACTTCCCATTGCACAAAGTTTTAGATGTATGCACACATTCTAAATTCCAAATTTCAGCCTTTACAAATCTGGTGTGGAAAATCCTGGTGTTCCACCATCAAAGAATGATTTGGAATGTATGTATGGGTTTAAAAAGGAAATTCCAAATTGGAAAATCTACTCCAGAGTCCAATCTTCTTTCAATTCAGTAAGTCCAATTCTAATTCTTAATTTGAAATTTCTTTACATGAGTTATAAAAAGCTCCCACTTCCAAATCAAGCTTGACAGCACGCCTAGCTTTCACAAATTCTAAATCATGAGATTTGGGCTGCAAGAGGAATTCATCCACCCATATAAATATGTATACCAATTCTCTTTCTTGCTCTCCATATGGCACCACAACTACACCTCATTTGTTGAATACATGCTTATGAGGGGAAGAGAAAAAATAATAATGAGTGGCCATTGATTTGGAGGTCATGACAAAACAGCACATTGAAATATCTGAGGAAAGGGATAAAATTTGGGCAAATAAAATCATGCCAAGAAGAGAAAATGATTCTAAGGATTTCAGTATGTATCACAATATAGGGCTAAGGATCAAACAACATACAATCATTGTGCTATTTTTTGGCTATAAATTAAGCCACATTTCTATTTAATGTATAAAGGGAATCAATGAAGCATAATCATACCACTAATCCAAATGTATTTGGTGAGTCAAATTCTCGATTCCGTATTTAAAAATGCCATTGAAAATGGACTTGATATTACCGCAAAGAGCTTTCCCTTTGAAGTCTTTCAAGAAAACCCACACATCCGGGTAATCCCTTTGCATCCAAAACTCGACAAATCTCCAAATGATTATGCTCGAATTTTTTGTGGTATGTTTTAGAGAACACAAGACCGAGTCCACCATTTCTTTCAAAAGCTCTGATGTGGTATCATTGAGGGGTTCTTTATTTAACCTGCGATCATCAATCATCCTCTTGAAATCTAGATACGCTTGGAAAGCCGTCCTCATCTCCTGGGAATAATCCAATCCCTGATCTAATGGCTGGTCCTTTTTGAACGGCAATATGAGCAAGACTTCATGAACCAAAATCAAGTAGATATGCAGAACGTTCTGATCAAACTCGAAATTCTTCAACATGGGATAATCTTTCAAATCCGAAAAATCCATCCCATCTTCCTCCTGCCAATACTGGTGCCATACAGATTTATAGCCGCTCATTTTCATCATGAGTTGATATGTTAATGATGATTTCAATTTGGGGTGTGTATGGTTCATTTTAGTAGCGGCTTCCTGCAATTGCTCTGTACTTAACATCCCATAACATCTCCCTTCATCAGGCTTAGGAATGGACCCCAAAATTTCTGCCATGTATTTCCGCTGCTCTTGAAATTCATCGGAGCCCTTGAAGAGATCCTGATCCAGTACCAACCTTCTTCCACGACGTTTCCCCTTGGTGTTATCGAAGATAATTCTGCCATCATGATGAGAACTACCCGCAATATTTTCTGACCTGAAGAGTCTTCGCATCATGGAGAGGTGAGCAGGAGATAATCCTGTATTCCTCGATTCATTTCCATCTTCTGAGCGGTTCGTGAATCGTGCATCTGATACTGGCTCTGTTCTTGGGTGAACTAATGTGTGCCTGAAAACCTCTTTTCCAAATTTTGAACTTGAGGAAAGTCTTTCTCTTCCCTCTCCCGGCCAATCCGGCCAATCGGGCACATTTTCAGCTTGCTCAGTATCCAACTTCAAAGACAAAGAATCTCCCCATAACTGGTGCGCCTTTCTCTTAGCACCTATATTCAGGTCACTCTCAACTGAAGATCCGGCTGCCCCTTTTCCCCAGTCGGAAAGGAAGTCTCTTGCGGCATCTTCCACTTTCGGTTCCCTTTCTCGCATGCTGGCACCCGGAAGAAAGCTCCCAACATTGGCATTTAAATTGAGAAGATCAGCTCCTTCCTCCAAATGAATCCCTTTTTCTGTTGATGCAGAGGCCAATTTCCCACTGATACTAGTGAAGCTAGAAGACCCTGGATGTGATAGATCAGCTCTAGTACTGGTGCCAGGAACGGCTTCCAGGATTTCCTGGCTGGCATGATCATTATGACTTTGCAACTCGGCTTTCTTGTCCATACTGAAAATATTTCCAGGCGTTTGACTTGGAGATCCTGGTAGCGGAATAAGTACAGGAGAATCGATGCGATGTCTTTTTGGACTTCCCCGGGCGGGGGAGCTTTTGGAAAAATGGGCAAGGAATTCTGGAGTTTCTTGTTGATGAGGCTCTTGATCATCTCGGCCCGAGTGGCACGAAACGGTTGCGAGATGGTGACCTGGGGGGATGCCGGGATCCATGATGGCATAATCATCGGCATGGTACTGATCCACCGGGGCGATCTGGTTTGCGAGCTCCGAAAGCTGCTGCCCATCAATCTGATCGGCGGCATCAGCGCGTCGAAGGGGCGCCTCTGCATCGTTGTAGCTCGCACTGGCGACCATAATGCCCAAAGAAACCACCAAAAGGTACGCAGCATGCCAGTCCATGTTATTGTTTGCAGAGCTATAAAAAAACTATATACCGCAAAGAACCTTAGGAAGATGAACAAGAATCATGTGTTGGAAATTTGACGTGGCACTGTCAGACATAAATTCAGACATAAATTGGTGCACTTACTTTTGTCAGGATTTCAGTCTGCTCGCAAATAAATAGATAGGATCATAAACATGTTCATGGAGGGAGGGAGCTCGACCGCGTGTCAGGATAGGAGCTATTTTTAGATCTGAAACCTGCGCGAATGGTCTCCACCAGTTCGAGGTTTATATGTGATGTCATTCTGCTCGAGCCTGACTTGGAAAACCTTTTGACGAGTCTCAGCGAGAGAGGAGCCAGCCCCGCTCCCGCGGGCGATGATCGCTTATTTGCACCCACCACGGCGGGCCCCGCGTCTAGGAATCTCTCTCCTTGGGTCTCGTTCGAGACCACAAGCTTGGTGTCTGGCGGCCTTCGCCCAAACATCCACATGCACACCTTGCTACAGTAAAACCCATGACTGCCACCCACACAAAAACTTAGCACAAAAAAACACACGATTGAACAAAAAAAAATGATGGTGATTATAATATACGGCACACACAAAGAAGAACAGGACAACAGAAAAAAAAATGGAGGACATCAAACAGAGATAAGTTGAAGAAGAAGAAAAAAATATATATATTTATGTAAGATGTGATCGAGAGGAAAAAAAAAACAAGACTCATACATACACATGAAAAAAAGTATAGAGAAGAAGAAAATGGGGGGGAAAAAAACAAAGAGAGGGAGTGAGAGACGTAAAGAAAGACTGTATATATATGTGGTGTATATATGTGTGTGGAGGTGTAAAGTCTCAGGGAAAGGAAAAAGAGAGAGAGAGAGACAAGGCGGCGAGAAGACAGAACAGAAGGTGAGAAGAGTGACAAGAGAGAGAGAGAGAGAGAGAGAGAGAGAGAGAGAGAGAGAGAGAGAGAGAGAGAGAGAGAAAGTATGTTGTTGTGATGAGTTGGTGAGGGAGGAAAGAAGTGAAACAAGAGCCAACGGGCAAGATGGGCAGAGACATGGGGGCAAGGAGGACCCTTCGAGGTAGCACCCAGCATTTCTTTCTATCGACCCCCGTCCCATCTCGGAAATTCGCGCGGGGGGGCAAGATACTCGAAACAGGTCAACGGGAAAAGAAGAAGATGATGAGAGAGATAGAGAGAGAGAGAGAGAGAGAGAGACAAGACAAGACAAAAGAAACAGAGGCAGAGAAAGAAGGAATGACTGGATAGATGGGGGGAGAGGGGGAAGGGAGGTTGGCCGAAAAGAAAGAAAGAGTGCAACGAGAAAGAGGAAGGAAAAAAGGAGAGGGGTGGAGGTGTGTCTTCTTTTTGGAGGGGTTCAAGGATTGATGATCTGGTCGTCCTGGGGGTTCTCCACCATCAGACGAATCTGGTCGCGCTCGTCGACGAGCTGGTCGACGGGGTCTACGATGACGCCGGGGGTGCCTCTAGCGGCAGCGGGGTTACGGTTAGCCATAAGGACTCCAGGATGATGGTGGTGATGGTGGACCATGTGGGTGTCGTGTTCGGGGAGGGCGCCTGCGGCGACGGCGAGCGGGTTCTCCACGCGCATCTCGCGGTCCGGGGGCGTCGCGATGTTGGACCCCACCTCCGAGATATCGCCCCGCTCTCGCCGCCCCGCCCCCGCCGGCCCATCGCCCGTCCGTCGGAGCCGCTCAATCGCCGCATCCACTAACGCCCGACTCGCTCGGTCCAGCCGTCGCCCTGGATCCTCCGCCACCGCCTCCGGCGTCTCCGTTGCACTCACTACGCTCGCCCCTTCTCCATCTCCTGTCCCCAAATTGGTTGCTGCCGCGCTGCTGCTGCCTTCTCCCTCAGCTCTGGTACTACACCTACATGTTATATACGTGTAAAAACAAAACAAAAAGGAATTCAGTTTTGAACTACATATGCAAGCTTTCTCAGTCGAGATAGGAAAAGACAACTGACCAAAACCGATGGCCATGTTGCCATGCGCGACTCTGACAGTTCTTGCTACAGTACTTGGCCTTTCGACAGCGTCTGCATTTGGCGAACTCTCTGGGCACGGATTCCCATCGACCACACTGCATGTTAGCACACTGTCTGATCCCCCCGCGGGTGTCGTCCTTACGACAGGCGTTGCGCATGATCACCCCAGCCCAGTACTGGATCTCGCCCGGGATCGTCGGGCTGTGCACGTCGTGAGGTAGTCGCTGGTGGGTAAATCTCTCAACGTACGAGAATACGTTCGAGGCCAACGGGTTGATCGCCGTGGTGGATCCGGCGGAAGAACTGGAAGGGTTAGAGTTCGGAAGCTGCGCACGAGCTGGGTGGTGGTACATCATTCGAGCCGGGTCTAGATCGTGGTGAGCCTGGTTCGAATGGAGGCCCCCGTGGATGGGGTAGGAGGAAGAGTAATGGGAGCCATGTGGTGGAGGAGCCACCCCTGGCATCACATTAGGCCCACCCGATTGTCCATGTACAAAGCTGGGCTGGCGAAGCATCTGGGGAACGGTGCTGACCATAGGCGAAGTGCTGAACAGGGTCACACCACCAAGTAACAAGGCGGGTCGCAAGCCCTCCGCTCCGGGATCACTGGATGGGGCACGATTGCCACCATCATGGCGATGCTGATTGGAAGATAAATCTTGAGTAGCCCGACCCGTTCGGGCTTGTTCGAGGGCCTCTTCGACTTGCATACGTGCTCGCATCATGGAGGAAGAATAGGAGCGATGAGGGTAATGGGCCGGGGAGGAAGTTCCGCGCATCCGATCAGAGAAATCATGGGACGACGAGCTGACCGGATCAGCATCAGGTAACGAGTGCTGGCCTTGCGCGGACGCGGGACGTCGGCTTGATCCCTGGACGCCAAGGCCCGTTGCCAACTCCTTGCCTCGTTCGCGCTCGTAGCGTTCACTCTTGAAGCGACCGTTAAACCTCGCCAGGGCACGTGTCGCGTCCTGCATGGAGCCGTAGGTGAGCTCAAGGGTGGAGCGACTCGCAGGCTCATGAAAGTATGCTCGGACGTGTGCATACTTAGATAGGTATGCCAGCAGTTGAAGTGCTAATAAGACATCCTCGTCTCGGAAAGCTAGGGTAACTGGTGAGCTGAGGCTTGCAGATCCTGCGCTTGGGGGTGCGGGGCGAGCGACAGGAGGATTGATACCCACTGGATCGACCACATTGGTGGCAACTGGAGCTGGGTCTACTGTGGGAGGGGCAGTTTGACGACGAGGGGTGAAGGCGGTAGTTGCCGGGGGCATCCCCTCTGTGTCCGAAAGAGCGCGAGAGAGTTGCTCAGGGTCAGAAGTCGTATTGTTTTGAGGAGCGACTAAGGTTGGGTCCAGAGGGGGTGAATATTCGCTCTCGGATGTGGAGCTGGAGGCTGGATTGGTAGCTTCAGACGAGGCCGACATTGGCACGTCTTCAACAGAGGCGGAAGCGACAACCCTTTCAAGAACAAACGGGCGCGGAGGCTGAGAAGGCTGAGTTTGAGATCTCACAGGGCCGGATTGGGGCAGGCGGGCGGACGAAGCGCGGGGCGTCTGGTGGTTGCAATAGAGTATGGCAGATGAGTTAGCCGAGTTGCCTAATTCGGCATTATTCTCGTTCTCATTGACATCGCTTTCGAGGCCCTCCATGGGACTAGGTTGAGACTGGACATTCAAAGGTAGATTCTCATTATCCAGCTCGGTGAGAGTTGGTCGTGATGGAGCAAGGTGGGTAATATGAACCACTTTATGTGCGTTGGCCTGACTAGCTTTGATAGTACCCCGTCTCGAGCGTTGTCGACCGCTACTGGGCCCAGCTTCATCTTGATCACCACCGACAAGTTCCATGACAACGTCAGCTTCGCTCTCGTCGGCAGCAGATTGATTGTCGATATCGTCTGCAACACGGGTGGAGTGAGGAGGTTCAGGGCTAGGGCGAGCGCCCCGTTGATCGGCATGGTTCTCATGAGGATCGATGTCGATGATATTGACAGGAGGGTCAAGGGTGGAAGAAGAAGTGGATCCGTCGTTACGGAGGATCGCCTGCTGATTCAAGTGAAGACGAGAAGTTTCTAAAGACGATGAGGATGATGAGACTGATGAGGGCGACACGCTGCCAGTTCTTAGAACTGGATCGGTGGTGGCCGAGTTGATGAGAATAGGATTGATTCGAACGGAGCGGCCAGAGTTCAGCGCGGTGAGATCGACCTGAGTATGATTGCTCTGTTCGGGCTCCGATCGAGACGACTGTGAATGGGAGCTAGATTGAGGCTGAGAAGCTGAGAATTGATGGTGGGAATGATGGGGATGGGGTGATGAGGGTGAAGATGGAAGGGGGAGTGTGCTGCGAGGATGATGATTGATGGGAAGTGTGGGAGTGAAGTCTGAGATGGGAAGTGGAGAGGTTGTTGGGTTGGGGAGGGGTTGAGCCAAAGTGCGAGAGGAAAGAACGGGGCGAGGGGGTCGAGGTAAATCAGCGTTTAAGGAGTATGCCCTGTGAGAAGCAGATACAAGGTGGCGAGAATGACCAGTTGAGGCAGCTTCGAGTGCGGCCTTTTTGCGGGCTCGTTCCTGATTCTCGGACTGCTGACGGACACGTTCCATCTCATGTAGATAGCCTCCAAGCACGCTGATAATCACTGGTACGACACCCGCCTCGACGACCCGAGTGCTGCGGAATGAGACCAAGGTTAATGAATGATGAGCATATATATATATATATTTACAGGATATCAACTTCTGGCTGAGTTGACTTACCGGATGGATTCGGTTCCTCTGACGCCGATATTGACGACACATTGGAAGGACAGGCTCCATGTCCAGAGCAGTTGCTTCTGTTCTTTTGTCAAGCCAAGAGTTGCGATCTGATGTGAAGCTAGGGGCTGAGTGGATAGGGCGGGTGGCTGCGGTGCAAGTGGCTGTGGGGGGAAAGGGGTGGGGATGTTTGTCAAGTGATTAGTTACGATTGGGGGCTGTAGTGTGAGATGTTGCCCAGAGAGAGAGGGATTGCTAGTGGAGTGAGTGTTGATTGTTGGGGCAAGGAATGGGCGAAAGGGGGAGACCCGGATTGAGTTTTGAGAATGGGTGGAGTGATTCTGCTGCAACGACGACGAGGAGGAGGCTAGGGCTGTGTGGCTGGGGTGGGACTGAGTGGTGGAGATATGATGGGTGAGCTCGAGTGGTTGGGTGGGTGAGTACTGCAGTTGGAGTGCCCGACGCTCTTCTCTCATGCGTCTTCCAGTTGATCTGAGGATTGAGATGAGTCGCTCGAGGCCGCCATCGGAGCAAAGAATCTCCCTGATGCGTGGGGAGGTGGAGGTGAGGTAAGAGAGATGGGTGAGAGTTGAGAGCAGGGGCAGTGGGGAAGTGGCATCGATGGCTGGAATGGATGGATGGATGGATGGAGAACAACAGAGACAAGAGTTAGTTCAGTTCGATTCAGTTCAATTAGGTTCGGTTCAGTGTTCTTGGACTGACCTCTTCGGTCGTAGAGTGCGGATGTGATTGAGACGGAAGCCTTGTTGTGGGCAGGGAAGTAGAAGTTAGATTCGCGCATAGTGTGAAAATGGTCAAGAGGAAGAAGAAGAAGAAGAAGGAGGAGAAGAAGGAGAAGAAGAAGAAGATGGGAGTTGAAGAAGGAAAGAGGAACAGACCCAGTTTTCAAGAGCAAAAGTCAGTGTCACTCTTTATATACATAATAATATTTAAATACATAGTATGTAAGCCAAACCAACACAATCACAAATCTGGAGTATCCCCACTGCGCAGCACACACAACAAACTCAACAGCCCATCAAACTCAAAACTCACTTGACACTTCCACTGTACTTCATGACCCAACTGCCTGTCACTCCAACTTGCTACTCCATAATTCTAAGTTAGCTTTTGAGAAAAGAACAACCAGACTTTGGCATGATTCTAATTCTAAAAACCAGCTACCTCATTAAACTATCATCATCTGGACAGCTCTTTAAGAGATAATGAATTATCTTTGAAGCTGCTGATGCATTTTTTGACTTCCCAGCTTCCATCTCATACCTTAATTAATACATTCTTTCCCAGTGAGTATCTATCATACCTCCTGGATGAGAGAAGTTATGAATTCATCATCTGGAAACCTTTTCATTGAAAAGATCTACAACTAATCAACAAGAAGGGAGTGAATCATGAAGAAGAAGGTCCATAGTTGCTTCTATGTACCCAGGAGTTGTATAATTCTTTGAAACAACATTCTCAGTTTTCCTGTTGATTATTTTGAATATATCTCATTTTCTTGTTCAAATAAAAATCATCCTTTTATCATGCATACATATATCATTCAACTCCATTTCCATCCAGCCAATCAATCTGATCTCAAATTCATCCAATCACATCCACATCTAAAACAATGGACAATGAATAAAATTTTGGCAAAAAAAAAAAAAAAAAAAAAGAGATCAATGCAATGATTAATTATTCCCCATCAATGTTTTTTAATAGTGACAAAACAAGAAGAAAGGATTGAATGACTTGAACTTACAATTATGTAAACAACTAACCCACATGCTGGCTAGAGTGAATGAATCATTATAGTAGAGCTAATTAGATTGTTTTTTTTTGGGGGGGGGATCAGGAGTGTCCTTTAATTGTCTTTGAGATGCATCTCATCATATATTGGAAGCATTGGTGTATTTCTAACAAGCGTTATGTATCTTCATGACAATTAAAGCCAGAAAGGAATGACATGTTGTAGAGGGCTGGGGCGGAGAGATTGCCCTGAGGCTGTGCGGACGGTGTTGCACCCAGCTGGGCGGGCCTTCCCCATTCCCAATCTTCAGCCCGCCCATCTCCTACTCCGATGCTGCAGTACATATTTAAATAAATAGTTTTTCCGAAACAATTCTATCCAATTCTATATAATTTAAAACTGATTCCATCCAGAATGCCATTCTCACTCATCGAACTACTCCGAAAACGTAAGCATACCCAACACTGCTCACCACTAGACTACCAGAGAAGTACTAACCTAAACGTATCCACAGGCTACCTCGACACCATCCAATCGGTCAAACCGGCCAACGGGCGATGGAAGATCCTAGTGCTCGACAAACACTCCCAATCTCTCGTCTACGGCGTCCTGAAAACTTTCGAAATCTTGGAGCTCGGCGTTCAACGTAAGCTGCTGTCAACCTCCAATTCATTCAATATAAATGGAGTGTAATACTGATATCAGCTTGACTTTTCTCCAACTAACACCAAAATACACCTTATCTCACATCTCACTTGGATCTTTCAAAAAAAAAAAAAAAAAAACCCTCTCATCAACATACATACACACACAAACTCCGAATCCCATCATTCAATGCCACCAAACTCATTTGTAACATCAACCACTAGAAATTGACTTGATTGAGAATAACCGGAGCCCTTCCCCCAATCTTGATGCTATATACATCCTCGCCCCCACCGCCAAGAACATTGATCGTATCATCTCGGATTTCGCCCCTCCCGCTGGCTCCAGCAGGAAAGCCTCGTCAAGTGTCTCTAATACCTACGCCGGAGCACACATGTTCTTCGTTGATGGTCTGCGATATAGCTCTATCTTGGGCATACCCTCTATCCGCTCATCCTGACATCATCATGTTTTTATTTATCTCTCTGCTAGCATTGGACGACCTTCTCATCAACCGGCTCACCAGCTCCCCCGCGGCCCCTTTCCTCAGACAACTGATTGAATTGTTCACTAACATTTCAGCCGATGAACCTCAAGTCTACACCCTACGACCCCCCAATCCACGTAGTCTCCTCACTTTATATGCGCCGCCCCCTCGATCGTCTCGCGATGCTCTGGAGGGCTGGGAAGATGAAGTCTGTTGGATCAGTAGATCGGTCGGCATCACTTCCTTTGTTTTTTTTTTCTTTTCTTTTTTTTTCTTTTGCTGTTGCGCTATCATTCCATTTTTAAAGGCAACGACGTCAAGTCGTCTTGTCATATATACACCTAGTCGATTCCCATGTCTGACTCATATCTTTCTTTCTTCAATCCCTCCCTACACTTCGCTCCATGTGGAACCCACTCAGTTGATTAACTTGTTTGCTACATTAGGAGAGAAGCCCTACATCCGGTACTACAACCCCTCAACAACCCCTCCACTCGGTCCTGCCGCACTGGCCCAAGAACATCTATGTAAGAGACTGGCTGCCTCTGTCGAAAAGGATCTAGCAGATTACTGCGATTCGAATCAAGAATTTCCCGTTTGTCTCCTTACCCTTGGCCTACTCTCCCTTGAGAATGAATGTAGTTGACACATGTTGTCCTTCATTAGCCGGCTGCCGATCCCCCTAGACCACGTGGCACGATGTTCATCGTTGAACGGGCCATGGATTTATTCTCTCCTTTACTGCACGAATTTACTTATCAGAGCATGTGTCATGACCTGTTGGAAATTACAGATGGGAATAAATATACGTAAGTTGATTTCAATATCCCGAATCCAATATTACAAGGAATGCTCAAGACTCTGAAATGCGCTCAATCTAGCCATTCATACCGGGATCAATCGGGCGAAATGGAAGAGAAAGAGCATACATTAGGAGAAGAAGATAAAGTCTGGGTCGAAGTTCGTCACATGCACATGAAGGACGCTCTGGATAAATTAATCACCGACTTCAAAAGTTATGCATCTGAACATGGTCATCTTGCCAATGGAAGCAGTTTGAACGACATGAAAGATATGCTGGCCAGTCTGCCGCACTTGAAAGAGAGCAAGGAGAAGGTAAGCCGTTTGATATCTGTTCACCCCAGTCAAGCTCATCAAGTTAACTTTCTCGCTGTACTTCATTACAGCTGTCTCTTCATTTAAGCATGGCCGAGACGTGTATGGAGCTGTTTGAAAAACATCAACTAATGAACATAGCCTCCGTGGAACAATGTTGCTCCACGGGTATGACGTCGGAAGGAAGGAACCCCAAGTCAATTGTGGAGGAGATGGTACCGCTGCTAGATGATCGTTCCATCAGGTCTGTTGTCCGTCTCCCTCCTCTTTCATCACATGCCAATTTACACGGTCTACTTCTTTGCGAGATATAGTACATCAAATAAACTGCGGATCATTGCACTGTATGTTCTTTATCGAGATGGGGTCCCGGACGAGGATCGTCGACGACTATATCAGCATGCGAGGCTGGCGTTACATGAAATGGATGCCGTAAACAACATGGTTTTCCTTGGCGCGAACGTTGCCAAAGATAGCGGGAAGAAGAGGAAAGCCTTATTCAAGCAACCCCTTGATGAGAATGCTTATGATATCTCGCGGTTTCAGCCTCTGGTCAAACTGATGCTACAGGTACAAGTCCCCTCACATATGCATCGTGTCTCCCCTCCCAAATCCTCACACTGATCCCTCTCATCAACCTGCAGGATGCTATATCCAACAAATTGGACCAGAGTGTCTTCCCCTATATGGGCGACAATCCTGCCACCAGTGCTTCCAATGGCGCAGGTGCGGCTTCTAGTGCAAGTGCTCCCACATCCCTGCGGAGTGCGAAGCCCAGTTGGCAGCGACCAAGGTCCAAGGCCATCGCTGCGAACCGCGAGCGTCTGATGATCTTCGTGGCCGGTGGCTTGACATACGCGGAAGTTCGGGCGGCATATGAGATCTCGGAAGCACACTCCAAAGACGTGATCATTGGTAAGCTCTCTCGCATCCTTGTTTCGGCAATTATACATATTGATTGAGATGGAAATGGCATCATATGCCTCCTCGACCCTCAGGCTCAACCCATATCTGTACGCCCAAGGAGTACATCTCCGATTTGGCTAGTCTGGACCGTGGGGGATCAAGCCAAGGAATGCCAGCGCCAGTTTTTGACAGTAAACCCTCGTCTCGGCCCCCGAAGCCGAGAGCAGCGGAGCCGCCGCGCGATCGATTGAAAGCGGCGGACACGCGATATGCGCAAGAGAATAGTTACGCGGGCCCCCAAGTGCCTTTAGCACCTGTCTCAAGGAGAGATCCGCAGCCCCCTGCTGCCCCCTCATTCAACCAGCGTCCGCCATTGAGCACCTCTAACCTCCTCTCCGCTCCCTCCTCCGCCCCCTCCGCTACCGCCGGCCGCAGCCCCATGTCCTCCCCTGCACTCGGTTCCAACGCCTCCCTCAACTCGGGCGTGGTCGAGAAGGACAAGAAGAAGGGCTTCTTCGGGAGGATCAGGAAGTGAAATACCTGTCACCTCCTGTCTCTTCATTTTATGAACGCCCATCACCACCCATACACACTTTTTTTTTTCTTTTTTCTGCTTGGAACATATACATCTATGTCTCTTTTAGTCTGACATATTTATTGTTACATATATAGATAATATTAGGACCATTGTGGCCTCACTCTCATTGTATGTAAATTTAATCAATTTCTTCTCTCTTTGCTGCGCTTCTTTTTTGATGACGTTTGCTGTTCTACCATTGTTGATTAACTTGTGATGTCTTGCCTCTTCATATCTATCGCTTCGAAATTAGGTTAGATCTTTCTTAAATAAACAAACAAATCTTCATACAAATTACATGCAAAATTGCCTTAAAAAAAGAGAAGAAAAAAAAGCAGAATTGATCTTGTGTACAGTGCCCGGAAATAAGTTTTCATTAAAGTTTACATGGAAATGGACATCACCATTCACCCATGTGAAATCCTGAGCTTTTGCCCAAAGGTAGAATAATTCCCCAAAAGAATGAATATAAATGAAAATCAACCAAAATTTCAATGCATGATGGCTTAAAAAAACATTTGAGGTATTTGAACTTCAACAACTGCTTGATTAATTTTTTTATCAAAAAAGTGAACAGTGGGTCAGGAAGCAGGGCAACTGAATTATTTGATGAGATTTTAAAATTGTTCAAAATATTGAAGAGTAAACTTGCAGGACATATCCAAAAACCAGTTGAAATTGTGATTCTTCAGAATCTCAGTGGTGTTTTTGATTTTTCCAGTTTGCAAGACCAGGAAATTGTTGGAAAAAAGATCAAATACATAACAAATTTTGGATTTTCAAATTTTCATTACCTCTTTCAGATGCCCTGCTTTCTGACCCCTTGTTCAATTTTTTGATGAAAAAATTAATCAAGCAGTTGTCAAAGTTCAAATACCTCAAATGTTTTTTTAAGCCATCATGCATTGTGATTTTTGTTAATTTTCATTTATATTCATTCTTTTGGGAACTTTTTCTACCTTTGGGCAAAAGCTCAGGATTTCACATTGGTGTGTTGTGATGTCTATTTCCAAGTAAACTGTAATGAAAACTTATTGCCGGGCACTGTACATGATGTGACTGTATGATTGAATTAAAACAGTTGATGCAAATTCACCCAACAAGGAAAATAATTTGAGCATGTCTAGAGTACTTACTCTGATGTTACAGGGGAGTGTCATGATGAGTGATGATGAGTTTTTTTTGGCTTGGTGGAAGGTGGATATTGGTGGTCCAAGTAGTAGAAAAGCAAAAGGGCAATCAGCCAAGGTACATAAGCTTTCTTCTCATTCTGGAATTCTTCAAGCAGAGAGTGAACTCCAACATCTTGGCTTGTATGTGAATTCTTTTTGTCTAGTTTTAAAAAGATGTGATTGTTTCTTGAAACCTTGTGGAACAACAGGAAGCAGCTTTTGATCTGGAGAAGAATCAAAGTCCATCCACCAGAAGTGCCCAATTAAGGTAACACCCAGGAATGTGCGTATTGGACACAAGTGTGCCTCCTTCAGAAGCTCACTCCCCAACGCACCAAATTGCCCATTCCTCTAAAGCTTAGCAAGGGAGGTGTGTCAAGTTTAGTCAACTGCTAGCAGTTGATCAAGTTTTTTTACAGTGTAGCTGACATGAATAATGACAAAGCTGATATTCCCTACTTCACAAATTTGTTGACAAAAGCTTCCATAGCTCGTAGGGCTGGTTCGCTTTGAGCAGTCACCACTGGTTCGGACGGGGACGGAATAAGATCTCTTGAAAATTCAGAAACGGGACAGAGATGAAGGAAGTTTCTCTGGACCATTTCCTCCACCACTGCGCCACCGAACTGTTCCACAAGTCTGTGATACGAGGTGTAGCCACAGGAAGAATTGACGAGAAGTTCACTGACAGCCAGAGCTTCCTTTTTACCGAATGTTTTCGCCCTTCCGAGGAAGTTTCCTTGTATGACAGTATACGCAAGTTGTACGGGCCGGAAGCGCATGGCTGGAGTGAAACAACAACTATGGAGTAAGTTTGCGGCCCTTTTGAATCCAAACGTAATTCACTGGTCATACGTACGATCTTCAAACTAACCGGACTCATGCACTTGTTGGACATACTTCTTAATAAAAACCATTCTTCCTCCAGTCATTTTGAACGGAATATTGAAGTCCACGGATTCAAGTAGATTTCGAGTTTCTTCTGAGAGTTTTGTTTTGTTTACCACTGCATGAAGAAAATACTTGTTTGCCTCCTCGTGAGCCAGGTCGCCCAGCACAAGGGTGTCAAAATGAGGGGAATTGATACCTGTGGAAATAATGGCAATGGTGACATTCGAGGCATTGATACTTTTGTACGACTATTATGGTGTATCAAGCTGGTCTGGGCACATGCTCAAGTCCCGCTTGGCGCAGCTCCCGCCGCGGTCAAGCGGGCTCCAATCACTTTGGCGGGTGCCCAACCGCGCTTGATACACCATATGTATGTGAGGTTGAGCCTACGCTCTTGGAGCCAGCTTTCAAAGAAGGAGTCCGATGTAGTGAAAATGATGTGCATTTTCTGCTCTTGTGTGGTCACCCGAATGGCAAAATTGAGGAACGCCCCTATCGCCTGAGGGAACATCATTAATGTGGAATTGCTTTGATAGGAAGCAATGAAGAGACATACTCCGTCGTGCATCTGTTTGAATTCGTTTGTCTCATCGATTATCAGCGTAGCGGGTCTTTCCCCGTCAAAAAAAACGACCACGGCTGGAGACGATTAGCAAGTTGATTGAAAATGTTTGCTGCCGATGGTGCGGAAGGGTTGGTTTTATTTAACTCGGATGAGAATGCTCCAGCCGACACCTTCGACAGTCGGCCCCAGACGGGGTCCCTCAATCCCGCAGCAACTCCATTGCGCACAAAAGCATCCAAATAGCTTCCCTCTGTACTAGTTATCCACCGCCCGGAGATCGATGGTCAGCGGATGGAACTCGTGATTATTACCATGTTGCTTTTGGGAAGCAACATATCGAACGAGTGCTGTCTTTCAAGAACTAGGAGGTCCTAGGATGACGGTATAAAACAAGGCTCTCCCCTCAGCATAACTGTGAGTTGTTCAACTTCTCGGGATCGGTTATAGAATATGCTCTATGAGCAAACAAGCTAAAGAGTGAGGGGCCAATGAGAATGTTTATCTTTCTGAAGAGAGTGAGACTCAAGTGCAACACCATTCGCTCACTGTGGCCCTTGTGTAGATGCGCGGTGGATGTTGAGATTGCGACAGTACCTGAAATAGGAATGTCGATAAAGCATGCTGGCTTTCACACTGAGTGGTTGTGCTCAGCTATTGGGTGTGTTCTAAGGCAAAAAGTGTGGTTTTGATAGTGATGGGTTTGGAAGAAGCACAGAGTGAACAACCTGCCGTGAGATGGTACAATTTGTAAACTGTGGGTCATGAGGGTTGTGATGTGGACGAGCAGATGAATGCATCCGACTTATTCGACTTCAACATCACACCCTTTTCTGGTGCCCAGCTCACCTCAACATCCCAGAAAACGAAGCAGTCAATGAACTCGCAAAAAAAAAACGCAACAGAAATCGGCTTCCGAAGCATCAGAAACCCACACCGAAACCCTTTCCAACATCCAACACACCATCAGAACTCACTTCAACTTTCAACAAAAGAAGAAGACAATTATCAGAAACAATTATCAAATTAACAACATGACCAATCAAAATATTTGACTCACTGAAAAATCCAGAACGCAGTGAATCTAGCATCATCTATCAACTGCGATCCGGACAGGACCCTGGCATGCCACTATAAATGTCAGTAATGAAAATGTATGAAATTTTGGGCAAAAACTCAAAATGTTACTCATGAAAAGCGTATGAATGAGCTTTTTTGGAGCTAAGCATACTCATGGAAAATGTATGTAATTTTTCCTGGAGCAGAGGGGTTAGTAATGAGAAATGTATGCCAGACCTGTGGTAGGTTCCAAAAAAACCTCCCTGTACCCCCCGCCCCCCTTGTCCAATGTCAGCAATGAGGATCCTGTTGGCTTGTAAAAAAGGCCTCCCAGCACTCTTCCTATATCAACCTCACATTGTGGTTGCTGTTGGATTTTAAAGCTCATCTCCTACTGCTTCCATTTTTCCACACCTTGAAACAGTGCATCATGATTACCAGTTATTTCCAATCACTGAAGGGTTCAATATTGTTGATTTTGTATTGAATCGTGTATATATCCCCAAGCAACTTCAGCCTCTTCTTCTTTACATTTCTTTGTCTCCATTCTTAGAGCATTGGGAAAAAGAATTTAAAGGGTTTTTCAAAGAAGAAAAAAATAACTTGGCAAAATTTGAGTGGATTGTAGTCAGTCAAACTGACAATCACTACAAGAAAATCTGCTTCAACTGCCAAGTTAATTAAAAAAAACTTTTCTTGCACAGTCACTGTGCACAATGCACAGTGACTGTGCATTGAAGTTGTTTTGAAGTGTTATTTGAGTAAGATTCAAGTAACAGCAGAAGTAAAATCAAAGTAACTGCATGTCAACTGGTGGCAGTTGAAGCAGATTTTCTTGTAGTGAATGTTACATGTTTAGTGACTTATGCTTCTTGTTTTTCTTTGATTTCCATGTGAACACCTTTGAACCTAGCTGAAATGAATAACTACAAAGAAAGGGGGGCTTTGGGCCTCCTCACAGCGGAAAAAAATGTTACTCATGAAAAATGTATGAAAAATTTGGAAAAGTGCTGAGCCTACTCTTGAAACGTGTATGAATGGTCTTGAAAAATGTAAGAATTTGGGCAAAATCCCAGATTTTTCATTACTGACATTTATAGGGGCTTGCCAGGGTCCTATCTGGACACTCACCTTTAAATAAGTACTTACATTCCATCAAGAAACTAGAATCACCTAATTGTAACACCTGCTGAAGACACTCGCCACTATCTCCTATCTTGTAAAAAATACACCAGCCAAAGATCATCCTTCCGTCAAACCATTAATAAACAAATAATAAAAATCAAGGTCAACTCTCTTGAAAGCATCTTGGATTTGCCAAAAGCATTAGACGCGCCAGCAACATTCATCTTATCAACCAATTGATTTTTTAAAACTTTATCAAGATCAATCACCACCAGAAGAATCAAAAAAATAAAAAATAAAACAATGAAAATGGAAGAAATTTATTTTTTTTCCTACTCACTTTCTTTGGTTAAAAGTGATCACTTTCTTTGGTTAAAAGTTATCACTTCCTTTGGTTAAAAGTGATCACTTTCTTTGGTTAAAATTCATCACTTTCTTTGGTTAAAAGTCATCATTTCCTTTGGTTAAAAATCATCTTATCAGGCTTAAAAACACACACACACACACACACAATATATGACGGGGGCAGAGTGGACTAGATACAAGAAGGTGTCAACACCACTCAATACTTTCCTGATACTTACGTTAAGGGGTGTACTTGAGGAATACACAGCAAACTGCCAGGGAAACAGAATGCATGGTGTTGAGCAACTCAGCACCAACTATTTCTATGTACCATTATAAGAGCTAGAATCTCCTTCTTCCTTTTTGGGTGCAATCTCTTTTTTCTTCTTTCTTTTTTTTCCCTCTTCTTTTCTTCATCTTAAGTTGATTCAAATTCTCAAGGTTGACATACTCAAACATAATCAGTACAACAGTTGTTAGTATTCAAAACATCATTGCATGTATCATACATATTAGTATCCACCATTAGTGTGCAATGTCAAAATCAATAAGCACTAAAAAAAAAAAGAACAGATGAATGCAATGGAGGGCTTCCCTTTGAATTTGTAGGGGTCTACAGAGTCAGATCTGTAGATTCAAAAACTCAAATTATAATTATTCCCCTGCCAATTTTAGTACATAACTGGAGGACTTCCCTTTGCTTGAGATTTACAAATTTGACCTTTCTGGAATCAAATTCCAAACCTCTTTTGGTGGTGGGAACTTAAATGTCAACAATTTTCACCACCAAATAAGGTTTGGAATCTGGAATGAGACCGTGTACATTTGGAATCTCAAGCGGAGGGAAGTCCTCCATTGAAATATGTACGTATGTTGATTTATCTGCAACTTCTGATCCGTGTGAGTAATAGAGATTCTGTGAGAGGTGACTAAGGGTGAATATTGTTATAGAATCCAAATCTGAAGTGATAAGTGAGGATAGTTGAGTGGTTCTGGTAGCAATTTGGGATTCTCAGTTGAGAAAAAAAACCAAAAAAAAAAAATTTCGACATGTCTGGGACACCACACCGTCATTACGGTGGAGAATGATGTGGCAAGGCGCTATCTTTTAACCTTAGCCCTTGACAATCATTGCAACCTTGTTGGCCAAGGGTTGATTGTAACACTTTGGGTCCTATCCTGCCTTTAGAATGCTAACCAACACAAGCTTTCTTTCTTGTTGGGTGGTCAGCCCAGATTTGTCTGGTGTGTCAATCAAGTTGCATGTAAGGGTTCATTCTATGAAGCAACCTCATTAGTTTTTCCATAATCCCAATGTTCATAGTTGTCCGGCAAGGGAATTATAGGCTGTCCCAATGCCTGATTGACTGATTCAAAATCCTGCCTCCGGCCCTCCCCCATGCCATAATCACCAACAACCATGATTGGTGCAAAGCCTGGATTGAGTGGGTCAAGCAGCTCAACACTTGAAATCTTGTGAGTCATGTTTCCATAAATCCAGAGCATCTTAATGCCCATTGGTCCCCTCACAGAGCAGCCAATCTTTGCACCAAGCAACGTGAAGCTCATGTTTTGTTTTTCCCCTGGAAATTGAACCTGGAAAATCTCCTAGAGTAACCTTGAACCCCAGCTATATATTGCTGTTGGGCAATAACCAAGAAGCATAAATCTGTTTTCCCATTCGTGTGAATATTTCCAAATTGGGTTCTGAGTAACACTGCTCTTTGTCAGGGTGCAGTGCCACCACACAGTTCCCTAGAAGAAGGAAAGAATATGGTGTCATATAGAGCAGCCTTACATATTTGGTTGTTGAGGACCCACATGAGGATGGATGATGGTAGTGATGGAGAAATAAAACTACACACAAATGACCAATATATATATATGTATATATAGGGAGCGGTAAAAAAAGAAGAAGAAATGGAATGAGATATATAGGATACACATACAACCACAAAACAACCTCAAAAACAAAAAAACTCAAAAACAAACATAACGGGGGAGGAGAGGGGGGAGAAGAAATCAGGACGTTCTTTTAGCGGAAGAAGAGTAGTGAGAGTAGACATGAGAGGGGGGCTGCGAGTGGTGCGGGACAGGGTGGGCGGGGTTAGGAGGATAGGAGGCGTGGTGGAACGGCAGGTTGGGATTAGGGAAGGGCGACGGGGCGACGGGCGGCGAGGGATTGGAAGAGGGGTGGCTGAGCAAATGGTGATGATGATGAGGGTGTTGGTAATGGTGCGGCGGTAGCTGCTGCTGCTGCTGCTGCTGCTGCTGCTGCTGTTGTTGATGATGATGTTGATGGTGATGTTGCTGTGGATGTGGATGTTGCTGTGGATGTTGCTGAGCGTTGAGGGAGAGGGCGGCGACGGAGAGAGGGCGCTGTTTGAGGCGGAGTTGGACGACCTTGGAGTCGGCGGCGAAGATGATCTGCGGGCGGCACTGGAGCGCGAGCGTGTTGATCGATGCGTTATTCGGGCCCCCTCCGCCGCCGGATAGGTGCGGGTGCGGGTACCCACCCTGCTGCGCATTGCGCTTGCTTTGCTGCTGCAGCTCCTGCTGCCGCGCCGCCGCCGCTGCTAACAGAGGCGCCGAAATCGACGGCGGTGACTCGGAGAATAGGTGCCTATATGTTGTCCCATGCTCAGCTCCGTATTTCTTGCTGGCTTACACACACACACACACACACACACAAAAGGATAGATAAAACTCACCGCAGGTTGGGTCCCGGGATCACTTGCACCAACAAGCCGGTATCGACATGCCGGACCTCAATAAAGCTCGGATCAAAAGCCAACACGAAAGGGTAATGCAGCGCTGCAACAACAAAACAGAAAAATTGAGGGGAAAAAAGCACTCATGATGAGCAGAGCGGGCAAGAGTATTTGTATGGGTTGGTGAGGTGAGATGGCTTACCAAACGCCGTCGGATTACCTTCCCATTGAACGATCCAATCAAACCGAGCCCTCCACCCACTTTTAGTGACCTGTACAAGCACAGCCGGGCAACGGGAGACACGCCAGTCAATCTTGATTGCGGCATGACAGAGAGGATAGAGGAGGGAGGAGGAGAGACGCACATAGAATGCAAATTCCTCGTAGCAGAGCAGGAACTCCGCCTCGATTCGGTAGATGGCGATGGGCTTGACCGCCTCGCGGCGCGCGATGAAGTCCAGAGAATGGTCCGCCGGGTCCAGCAGGCCAAGAACGTCGAGCGTCTCCAGGTTCACAATCTCGAACCCTTTCTGGCATCCAATACAGAGCTTGGATTTCAGGAAGTGCACCGAGCTCGAGACTGTCGGGATGTAAAACTCCTGTGTGTGTGTGTGTGTGTGTGTGTGTGTGTGTGTGTGTGCGAGATACATCGCTCAGCCAACCATGCCTCTCTCTCTCCCTCATGGTGTGAGCGAGCTCATATA
Organism: Puccinia coronata f. sp. avenae; assembly: GCA_002873125.1. NCBI lineage: Eukaryota > Fungi > Basidiomycota > Pucciniomycetes > Pucciniales > Pucciniaceae > Puccinia > Puccinia coronata. The sequence continues at coordinate 78,057 of PGCI01000059.1, read as the reverse complement.
ATGCACGTTACAAACCTTGTAGACCTTGAGTGCATCGTTATTTGCCGGAATGATCTTGCGAAAGGCGGGCTTAGTCCTGGTCCGGACGTTATGCTGGCTGATCAAGTTGTCCGCGGGCTCGAGGGTCTTGATGGTACTCGAGACGCTACCGGCCTTGACGACGCAGACGAGCTTGCGGCCGAGACAGTCCCCGACCTTGAAGAAGTTGGCGTTCGACGACACCTTCCGCGCCCGCTTCGCCGCCCCCACCGCATCGTTCGGATCCAGCGCTTCCAGCCAAAACGTCATCACCACCTTGTCCGCTAGCACCAGAAGGATCCCTTGTTCCTCGATCACCTCCACTTGTGTCACATGCTCCACTTGAATCACTTGTAGTGGCGCTCGTGTAGGATCCGACACAACTGCAACATACACTCCTACGTCATTCCCAAATATCAGGCGAGTCCCGTTATCTTGAGGGTCGTTAACCCCGCCCACAAAAAAAATAATAATAATAATTAAACAGGGTGTCAATTGGAGGAGTGACTATGGGAGAAGGAAGAAGGAGGGAGGAACATCAAGGCATACCATAAGGTACGGCACAGTTAACTTTGTAGGGACCGACAAAGAAGCCTTCGTTGAGGGACACCATTTCGAAGACGGTATTTTGGTCGCGGATCTGAGCCTGGCGGGCGTCGATTTTATCGAGCCACTTCTGACGAGCCTGGGAGGTGGGAGCCCAGAGGACGATGGAGTATCCTCTGCGGCCGAGCTGGTTGAACGTCATCGAGAAGCCTGACTTGTTTTGCGCCTGTGGGGGGACCACCCCGTTCGCGCTTATCCCCGTCACCGCCCCTTTCCCCTTATCCGACGCGCTGTTACGCGTCATCAGCGACTTCTTGTTCGAGTTCGCCCCTCGGCTTCCCCCGCTGCCGTCTTCTTGATGTGTTACCCCCGTCACCGTCAGAAGTTCAAGTGGAATCGGCTTCCGGTATACTTTCAGTTGATCTGTCTTGTGGGAGTGCTTGTGCTTCACCATCAGCAGTGCATGGTCGAAGAGGTAGACTTGCAGTTCTGCACTATCACTACCACTACCGCCCCTCTTCTTCAGCTGTCCCTTGTATATCAGCTCTCGACCCTCTTCCCTTAGCCGGAGGTCCTGTGTAAGTCATCATCACAAAGGGGAAGGAGTCAAAACTAGACAGGGGATGATGTTTTCCCACAAGGAGATGGGGGTGTAATATTACTAACGACAGCTTCTCCCTGTCTAAACACAAGCTGTTGATCGAGCTGAGCCAGATTGAATCGGTTTTCACTCTTTCCTGTCTCGATGTTAACTTTGGCCAGGAGATCGCGAATCATCCTGACCACTTTGGGGATTTCCGTCTTGTCGATGTGATTCTCCGGTGTGTATTTGAGCACGACCTCCAAGAGTAGCGGGTAACGGGCTAGACGGGTGGTGGGCTTGGTGAGATATGCATTCAGCTCCAGTTTCCGGGACTCGGGTAGTCGCTCGGCTTCCTGTAATGATCCAAGAGCAGCGTCAAAAATTGATGGTCCAACAACAAGAGTGGTAGATCATGATGGAGATAGAATGCACGTTTCCCTTCTTGGATGAAAGGGTGGGTTAGGTAGGGGAGCAAAAAGGAGATAGGGATCAAAAGAAACACCAACATCAACAAACTTTGCAAAAGCTGGGTTCGCACTTTTCTCCCGTTCGAACTCATACTTTCCGTACAACTGATGCGCTCCATACTTGACGAAGGGCGAGAAGTGCGGGACGAGTTCGAGGTAGATATCGGCGATGTGCGGGACCACGTGCGCCGACTTCTGTCGCTTCGAGAGCAGCTCGCATAGCCGTGAGTTCACCGATAGCACTTCCAGCACGTTCCAAAAACTTGGCTCAGGAAATCTTGCCGCCGAGCTTCGGGAATAATATTTGAAGTTTGCAGTGGCTTGATCCACACCTAGATGATCCAGAGTCTCATGTTGTGTTAGTGATATGGTCAATGTGTGTGTATACATAGATGTCATTATATGATCACAAGAAAAAAGAAAAAGAAGGACGCACATCCCGCAAGTATTCTAGATCTCTCACAAAGTCGCGCTCGGTGTAAATGCATTCGTTGATAGCCTCTTGGCGTTTCTTCTCCGTGTCGTTGACTGAGTCGACAACTTCCTGAGGGACCGAATGGATCCAGAGTGTTCCAGGTTCTTTGAGGTCTCCCAACGATTCAGTGGATATACTTCTCTGCAAGCCTGGCTTGGGTTTGAGGTTTAAGCGTGCCTGTTGTTCCAGCCGACGAGGGCAAGCGATCGAGTAACACAGTCGATCCCTTGTACAGGTGGGTGAGTAGCAATCTGTCAGGAGGGTGAATACGCCACAGGGCAGCACGTCTTCCTCCGCTTCCGTGACTTCGTCGTCTTGAGCTTCCTCTTCATCTAATCCGTCTAATTCAGTCTGAGCTTCTGAGATGGGTCGTGAAGATTGCTGTAGAGAGTCATGGGTGGAATTGCGAGGATCATCTTGTTGTTCGCCTGTAAATTTATTAGTAAGGGTACCTCGGAATTGGTACAGTTCATGATGGCTATCACGCAACCGGTGATCGTAGGTGACGTCGTGGAAGAATTTTTGCGAGTCGAGTGCACGGCCCAGGAGGAGTGCGAGATTCCGGTCGGTGGTCTTGATGATATACGCAATCTTGTCCACCGCTTCTCGGCCATCGAAACATTCCGTATATGTTAGTCCGTCCTTCGTTCTCTCCGCAAGCAAGATCCTGCTTCGAAAAGCTTCGGCCACCCTGCTGAGAAGTGCGGGATAAACGATGGGGGGACGGGATGTGATGGCATTGGTACCGGGGCTGACGAGGCAGTGAGGAGGGCCCGCTGGAGAAGCTGAAGGAGCGATCGTTCGCTGAGCTGGGTTTTGGTTGGGTGGGCATGACTCGAACGGACTCGCAGGATTTACGAGGACGGAGAAGGACGGGTGAGAGTTGGCCCGGGGCTGTCTGATCGGAGGATGCACTGGCCATTCCGGCGTATAGGGAGTGACGATCGATGTCAACGGATGGTTTTCGATTGATGGGATCTGGATGAGTGATGTCTGGAATGAGAAGAGGAGTAGTAAGTAAGCTCTGTGTGTATGGTACGTAAATATAGATGCAGTCTCAGGAAAGAGGAGGGGGGGGGGGGGGGGGGGGGGGGGGGGGGGGGGGGGGGGGGGGGGGGGGAGGGAGGGAGGGGGGTTGTATACAGTATTTATTTTGGGAGGGAGGGAGGGAGGGGGGGGGGGTTTATTTCAGAGTTTGACATGTGTCCTCTTTCTATGGAGCATGCTGCGCAGCATGTGCCCCGCCCAAGTGATTTGCTGTTTCATAATGAGCTACATAGAGAGAGCAGCTGACCCAGTACTGGTGCTTGTTGGTCGAACCCAGGGTAGGTGGTGGATTCTTGGATGGAGCCTAGTCCGCTGCTGTCCGAGTCGAATGCGGGAGTGGATGCGTGGATGGATGGACGGTGGTGCAGGGAGAGGTTTGTGAAGCTGAGTGTGTTTCGTTCGTAGTTGTTTCGAGTGGGGGATGGGTAGAGATGGATGGGAAGTTGTTGTTGTTGTTGTTGTTGTTGTTGTTGTTGTTGTTGTTGTTGTGGGAATGGGTGTGTTGGGTTGTTTGCTGCGAGTGAGTATCGCCCTGATGCGAGTGATTGTGTGCGTTGGTTTTCTGTGTTGGTATAATGTTGAGTGAGTGAGTAGGCTCGTTCGGGTGGACGATCGACCAATGACTGTGTTCTGCTGGTGTTTGGGTACTGCTGTTGCCTGTAGCTGCTGCTGAAGTGCTGCTGCTGCTGTTGTTGTTGGTAGCTGAGTTGTTGTTGTTGTTGTTGTTGTTGTTGTTGTTGTTGTTGTTGTTGTTGTTGGTAGTAGTTTGTCGGTGGGATGGTTCTACTGTTCTCTCCAAAGATGTCTGAGTAGGCAGTGGATCGCTTATCGCCTGGCGGACTCTTCATTCTTAATTTTATTTTTTATTTATTTTTTGGTTTTCTTGAAGAAGAAGAAGAAGAAGAGAGAAGAAGAAGAAATTGGAATAATCGCAGGAATTGGTAGTTGCAGTGTATGATATGATGTGGACAGGCACCCCCCCCCCCGGGGGAACACCCGTCCCAATTTCAAATCAACACAGTACAATATACCAAATCATATTAAATATCATCTCAATAAGATAAGATTGCATGCATCAAACACAACTTGAGAAACACAACAATCACTGAGAGCATCTAGTATAAAAAAAGATCAACATATGTAACAAACAAGAGGACTAGTCTTAGTGCGGATAGTACTGCGCGGGGGAGAAGGACTGCTGAGCGGGCCCAAGCTGAGAGGATTGAGTCCTCTCCAGCGTCTGCTGATTGGCCGGCATACCCATAGGATGATGATAATTTCCTACAAAAAAAAAAAAAAAAGCAGAGTAATCAGACTCAATCTGGGTGCTTTTTCTAATCTGGGCCACCACTTACCGCCAGGATGCGAGAGCAGGGGTTCCGCTTTACGATCAGGCTGAGAGGGGGGGAGCGATGGCGTAGTCGACATGTGGCGAGGGATACCGCCGTGAGGAGCAGCACCGGGAGAGGGCCCCAGTTGGAAGTGCGGCGAGGTAATCACTTTGGGCGGCGCAATGGTCGGATTAACCATGTTCGATCCTTGGTTGGGAAACATACCCGAGGATTTGCTATCAATAGCATGATTATTATTATTACTACTACTGTTATTATTACTATTAGAGGATAGGTGATGATTGAACGAAGGAGCTTGAGGCGGGGGGATTCCGGCTTGATTTCCAGCAACTTGCAGATGAGATGGGTGCACCGTGTAGGGGGTCACTTGAGTGGGAGCATGTCCCATCGTATGCACAGCATGACTCGAGCCCTGTGCGGAGTGCTGTAAGGAGCCAGTGGGGCGGAGTCGATTGGCTTGGAACTGATGCTGCTGCTCTGACTCGGTTGGAAAGGAATGAGAATGTGGATGCGCATGCTGATTGAGCAGTGGGACGTGGTTCAGGCTGACTCGAGGCTGCTGCATGTTCATGTTCGCTGGAAAGATGGTGCGGAGTGGTTGTTGTTGTTGTGGCCATAGGTAGCATACCAGGATTGTGTGTTGGGGGGTGAGATTGTTATTCTTGAGAAGCGTATTATTCTGAAGTGGTTGAAATGGAGTGGTAGGATGGAGATTATAGGCGTGACTCGGGGTTGGGTTGATGGATCCATTCTTGAGATGATTTTGATGATTCAAGTTAAACTGAGACGACGACGAGTTGAGGCCATAATGGTTGGATGAAGCTGATGGATGCTGGGCAGCAGTACTACTAGTACGAGCGGGGTTGGGATTCAGCTGATTGCTGCTAGAATCAAGACACGAGACGAAGACGAGCAATGAATCAATATGACTTTTGGCTGATTGGAATGTGTTGTGTATAGCGAGAAAAAATCAGATACGATCTAAGACCAACGACTGAATCCGGGTCACTCCTTTATAGTACTCTGCAGACCCTTTGGAGACATGGTACGAGGCTGTGGCGTAGTCCCATTGCGGTCCCTGTTCAAAAACATTCACACAAAATGAGAACAGGTCAAGAAAAATAAGCACATGTTCATTTGATGTACAGATTCCATCAGCGGGAAAGATATGTAGTCACCCGAGTCCGTCTGCCATGCAGCAGCGCACTGTTCCAGTTACTGCAGCTCCGCACAGCCTTCGTCCGGCGATCGATCGAGTTGGAATGCAGTGAGTTCGCCGATGAGGGATGCGATGGGTCGGCGATGATGTTGACCACTTTCCGCTTGACGCCCACCATGGCTGATGGATTGGTTGGTTGGTTGATGATTGGAAGGAGAAAACTAAAAGGCAATGCAAAACCATGCATGGTGGTATGGGGAACACCCCGGGGGAGCATGCGGGGACCTCTTATATGCGGGGGGTGCGGCTACCCCGGGGGTGTGTACACATGGCCCCCCCCCCCGTCAAGGGCTGCACCCCAGCGGAAGGTAAACAACACACTTGAAGTGAAAACTTGTCGACACTACATAAGTAAATACTCTGTTCAGATGAACCAACAGAGCACGCAGGATGGCATACAAACTATCACCCATACACAAACCAGTACCACTGAAGAGCACAACCCAGTACGACGAATCAGAATCAGAATCAGAATCAGAGATCGAGCGAATCCATGCCCAACCTTCTACCCCAGCGAAGCAACACAACTTGAACCCCTACTACTACACTTGAACCACCCCCGCTCACCCTGCTGATCGCAGATGAAGCTTCCAGTATCAGGTTCTCACTCGCATTATTCTTATTTGGCTTACTGTAAGTCTCAAAGAAAAGTCACTCCTTAGGAAGAAAAAAAAAAAAAAAAAAAAACTGAAGAAAAAATGGGAAATGAAAATGAATGCGCAAATCATCTGGCAATTAATTTCTGGGTATGTGTTTATGTAGGAACAATGTGCTCTATGTCATCATCCTTTCCGCCGCGCTGGATCTGGTCCCGTCCGATGTCCCCACAGGCGTCATCCTGGTCGCAGATATAACTCCCTCCCTGCTCGTCAAAATCGGCTGGCCGTATTTCGTGAAAGGAAAGATTCGCTACGCACGGAGGATCCTCAGCTGTTCTGCGCTCAGCTTCGCCGGCATGATGGTACGCTCTTCTTCTTTTTTTTTTTTTTTTTTTTTAGATTGATGGAGATGAATTATTCTTGGATTGACTTGCGGTATGGTGTGTGTGTGTGTGTGTGTGTGTGTGTGGCAGGTGATTGTGATATTCTCGTCAGTACCCCTAAGGCTCCTGGCATCTCTCTGGCTAGTGTATCATCGGGACTGGGGGAAATGACCTTCTTGCAACTCACCACGAGATACCACGGTCAGCCTGGCGTCAGCTGGTTTGCCTCTGGGACGGCGCCGCGGGGTAGTCGGGGCAGCTTTTTTGGTGGCTGTTACGACACTTGGGTGTACAGATAGGGCTTGGGCTAAGCTCAGTTGAGTAGTCCATATGCACATCCCCATTATCATGGTCACTTTTCCAAAATATCACCATTGATCTTAACGTGCATTATCACCGTCATCGCAGGTCTTGCCCATCTGTCTATCTTTCACCTACTTCTTTCTCCTGCCTCCCCCGAACCAGCTGCCCCCTGCTACACTCAACGAAGATGAGGCAGGACGAGGGAGCTACGAGATCGTGCCGGCGTCGTCGGACCAGGCGCCTATGCTCCCACCCCTCAAGCCTTCCGAACTCACCTTCCCAGAGAAACTGCGGCTCGCCAGGCCGCTACTCATCCCGTACATGCTCCCGCTCTTTGCGGTCTATTTTGCTGGAATATACAGTGCGTAAGACACCACATATTCCTTGATCGCTAGCTGTCCAGCATGACACATCATACTCAATTCTTCTGGAAGGGACGTTCTCTTCTTCGTCTTTAGATTAATACCGCAATCGCGCCTACCCTCCTCTACCCTCCACCCCGGCCTGAATCGAATCCTGTCTTCTCACTTATCTTCAAATCTTACGAGACTATTATCCCTTCTGGCAGCTGACGTACCAAGTTGAGTGCATTCTCTTCAACAAATCAATTCAGAGCAACAAAAAAAATGAAAAGGGAAAGATGAAGATGGGTTGCGAGTTAAGTTGGCATTCGCGGTGAACTAACCCCCCTTTCTCTTAATCGGGGATGGAATTGCGGCAGATCTTTGTGTTTTTCTCGCGCTCCTCGATGGCGATATTCCGGTTCCCGGCGCTGCCACGGAGACTGATCCCTTTGCCGAGTCTACTGCAGATGGTGATCCTGTGCGTGCTGCTGCTGGAGGCGTCGAATGGGTTCCTGAGCAGTGTGGTACCGACGCAGTGGATCTACATGCTCGTCTTTGCCGTCATCTCGCTCGAGGGCGTCTGTGGCGGGCTCGCCTACGTCAGCGCGTACTACTGGCTCGGCATGGACGGTCACAACCTCGACCAGGAGAAAGAGTTTCGGATCGCCTGTGTGGGATTCGCTGACACCTTTGGGTCCGTTCTTGAACTCCCTTTCATCTCTCCATCCCGCTCCCACGTTAAACACTCCCATCCTTCGCTTTTTAACATGTTTCTTCTGGACGTGGAAAAAATAGGATCTTGTTAGCTTCAATATTTAGTTCTTGGCTAGAGCCAAGGCTATGTGGGATCCAAGTTTCCCATGGACGCATGCTTTGTCGGGAGGTAGGTGCCAAGCATTAACCCTCCGCACCAATGACGCGGCTCCCTATCTTGGGCAATTTTGAATTACTTCCTGTCAACCCTTCTCAGCATTCATCTCGCTCATATATAGAACCATTGCATAATTCCGTTGTATTAATCACCACCAAGCGCTGTGCATAACCCGGCTCAACTCGTTCTTCTTTTTTTATCTCTCTTCTCAGAGGTTGTAGTCAGATGTGCACGTGTACTTGTACGTCCCTTTGTTCTGCAATGCTCAGTGAGGTCCGGATATTCATATTGTTGGGAACCCAATTGCATAAATGCCCCGCCGTTTTGTTGAATGGCTTGTCAGTCTGCTCACCATCAAACTTGCTGGAGCCTGGCCTTGTTGAAACATGAGATGAGGATGATGACAGTGGTGAACGGCAAACCAGTAAGGTGCCTGAATCCTCCATCTGCATAGTCCCTGCGTGGCTGCGATGAGAGCCAGGCAGCAGTGCAATAATTCACAAGAGTGGCCATATGAGATGTATTGTCATCAAGCAAAACAGAGTGAAGGCAGAGGAAAAAGAAAAGGAATTTTTTTACACAAGAAAAAAAAATGTATGCCATGGAACAAGGGAAAAAAAGGATCAAGGGTGGTGTGCAGGCAGTTGATCCATGATTGTGATGATGTTGTTCAGCGCCACCAGGATCTTCTCTTGCAATTGTTGCTGACATTGTTGCTGCTCATGATTTTTCTGTATAAGCCAGAATGACACTGGTATTGGGTAAAAAGAAGTGGGCATGTACTTTCATGTGGCAGTGGACCTGAAAAAAGAAATACTCACGGATAAGGTTTAACATTGAGAAACTGGCCATGAAGAATGACATAGGATCTTGAGGACAAAGAAAAAGAGTGATTGATATTGAGCACATGGGCACATAAATACTCTAACTTAATAAAGTCACTCTGGCGTTCGGAGGGTCCCATTAGAGACCCTCCAAAGGAGGCCCTTTGGGATCCTCCAAAGGAGGCTCTTTGGGATCCTCCAAAGGAGGCCCTTTGGGATTCTCCAAAGGAGGGACTTGATTAAGTTAGATGAATACTTAAGTGTAAAAGAGACACAATCAGACTTACCTTTAGACTCAGAGAGCTTCATCAGTGAACAAGGTAAAAACTTTTTGAATGTGTTCATTCTCTAATGGCAGAATGGCTAAGGAAATCAAGATGTATAAGAGGGGCTTTTTTATAATAGAAAGGAAATGGTATGAAGTCAGTTTCACCTTTCAAGGTCTTGCTGGTCATTTTCAGGAATAACTGTTTCCATGTTGTATTCACCACCAGGGTGGATGTGGGTAGGGCCATGGGAGAAATTAGAATGGAGAAATGGAGTTTGACTGGACCAGTCCTACGTATCTCTCTCATTCCTACGGTGGACTTGGCCCTTGGATGGCCTGGTATGTCTAGCTGCAATGGTCCCTGTAATTGGCTTGATTGAGGCCACATCCTGGCTCAACTTCAAGCAAAGCTCAGGCCTGTCCTTGCTCAGCAACTCCGGGCCAGGCAGAGTCTCATCTCCTAAAATTGATGTATGGACTGCCTCTTGTGCTTGTTCCTCTCCCAGCTTTGCACTTCTCCCCTCCCGCATTGTCCAACCCAGTCAGCCAGAGCCAGAGCAGAGAGCCTGTGGTATCATAAATTTGAGGCCCTGTGTATTACCTCTTGGTCACAAAAAGGCAGTGTATGTTCATCTCAAGAGAGACAACAGCTAAGGGTTAAATACCAAGAGATGTACACTAAAGGTTTTTTAGTATTTTGGTTTTGGCAAGATGAGAATACATGAAAACAGAATATCAAGATGAGGAAAGAAGAGGAAAAGAAGGAAAAGAAAACAGAACAAGATCACAACATCAAAGAGAAACAAAAATGACAATTCTTGCTTACAAGCTAAAATGATGTCATGATCAATCAAAGTTGAAAAAAGCGGAACAAAGGATTACATCATAATTCAACCGTCAGGAACGATTTCAGGAACAGCTAAATTGTTACAATACAGCTCTCATATCCTCACCACGACCACTATGTACAGTGCCCTCCCAGATGTTTATGGCCCACTTCATTTGATTCCCAAAGCTCAACACACAAGGTTGAAGTCATGGAGGGTTGGCAAAATTATAGAGAATGGTTTCAAAAGAATGAATGTAAAAAAAACAAATCTGTCTTCATCACCTTCAAATTTATAAATGTAAAAAAAAAACAAATCTGTCTTCATCACCTTCAAATTTATCCTATTTTTTCCAGTAATCTCCCATTTTGATGAAGTTTTAATAGTTTTCCAAAAAAATCAAAAAAAAAAAAAAAATCAGAATGAATAGAATGACATGTGAGAAAAATTATAATGAATAAAAGATGAAGAAAGAATGACTTTCAGGCCTTTTTATATTAGCTTTGATTGGGTTTTAACCAGTCCTAATTTGCACTGGAAGCAACAAAAATATCTGTTTCTGATGGTTTTGGCAACACACTCAACATTGAAAAGTTCTTGGTGTTCATTTTTTTTTCATTTATTTTCATTTCTTTCACATGCCATACTACCTATTAGGGGGGTTCACATTCAGGATCTGCATGAAATTAATTTAGCACTCACCAGAAATGCTTAAACCGCTTTACTCAAAAGGCTTTATACATCACATCAAGAAGGTGTAACAAATCAAGTCAACCCTTTCCGAGGTTCCTGCTTTCAACCAAGGGAGACGCTTGGCAACCTGTACTCTTTTCAGAGTTGAATCGCTGACACTTTGAGGTCACCAAATTTAAGCTAAATTTAAGCAACCGGGATGATTTTTAAGCAAGACCGGAACTCAAAAGCTGAATTGTGAACTCCCCTATTGTGATTTTTATTTATTTTTTTGGAAGATTATTGAAGATTTTGAAACACTGTCAGATGTGAAAAAAATGTAAACTTTTTGTTGATGCAAGTAATTTTTATTTTGTGATAATCATTGTTTTGAAACCATGCTCTATGATTTTGCCAACCCACCATGACTTGAAACTTATATTTTGAGTATTGGGGATCAAATGAAGTTGGCCATAAACATCTGGTAGGGCACTGTATTACATGCTCGGACTCAGAGCGTCATTCTGACCACTCTGGCTTCGTGAGTGACTTGCAAAATGGCCGAGCCCTCCTCCATCCTGCCCTTCATCCAGCCTGTCCTGGCCACGCGAACCTTACTTGCCTTGGTTCTCTGTGTAGGGGGCTACAGAACTGCAGGAATTTATCCCATCTTCCCTGCCGAGGCGGATGGTCTACAGGTTTGGTGCAAGTTTATCAGATCCAATTTGGGATTGGTTCACTGTACTCACACCGTGACCGAGGTAGATCAACCAACCAATAGGTATTGATCGTTAGCCAGTCTGATCCTTCAAAACACTGAACCATGATAGACTATGGCGTATGTGATCGCTAACACTTGCTTAAAAAACGCAAGGATGCAGAGTCAAAATGCCGCTGACCGACCTCTCGTCGAGTCTGTGCGACCGTCGAGTTGCCCATCGAGAAAACAACGCACCACTTGCTTATTTCCTGCTCGATACTGACATGAAGCTCCATGCCCGCCGTCTCCTTTCGGCCGTTGCGGCTGCTGGCATATTCCGTAAAACACAGGTTCAGGCACATCATCACCCGAGTGTGAACTGTTACACCAGCAGGAAGGCCGAGCAACTCAACGCCGCCAATTGCCTCAAGTAGGAACAAATCCTACTCCACTCAAGCGTGAACCCAGATGGAAAAATTGATGCCCAATTTGTGGTTTTGTGTTGATGTTCACGGACACAGAGCGCTAGATACTATTGTTTGGGACGACAGCTTGAGCATGGATATCATATCGAGCCCCATCACCGTCGGCTATCTGGACTGCATGGTACGCAATGCCCCGACAGCTCATGACGCCAACGGTGCTAGGATCGTACATAGACTCATTCCTTGACAATACCACAGATTAGAATTGAGAAGCCGAAAAGAGAAAGACCGTCAGCCATCACTTGCTTCCCGGGTCTCTCTCTCGCTGGCTTGGCAGCGCTGACTGGCTCATTGTATGTATGTCCCACAGGAAGCGAGACCAAGTGTTCGACATCGTCGAGGATGTGATCAACAGCTGTCCCTCCAGAGTACGTCCGGGAAAAAGCCCGCGTTGCGCTGAATGCCACAGACTTACGCTGCGGCGGCGGGCCCCGCCTTACTTTTGTCTTTTTTACCTTACCAGGGTGGCGTGTCGAGCTATATCCATGGGATGAGTGCCCAGGTATTCCCCACGTCCGCCGGAAACGCCCAAGACATCAGCATCCCAGTGTGCACTGGCCGGCGCTGCCATTACGACGCGCACGATTGCCTGAGGTTCCGTGGTGTTTTCATTGTAGCAATCTTTAGAAAGAAATTAGAATCTCGTGCTGATGATGCACACCTCTGCTAATATGTATACTCTTCCAGTGCCCTCGAGTTGTTGATCGGGCCAGACGCGGATAACATTTACTTCTCGCCCTCAAACTTCACCAGCGGCAATTGCACTGTTGAGTCAACACACCCCAGCTCTTGCGAATTTGTATCACATGGAAAAAGCTGATGACTGATTTCTTGTGTGTAGCTCACCTTAACGACGAACGACGACGCATCTTTTGTCGCGTAAGCTCTAGCAATGATGTATCGTTCAAAATCGTGGACTGTTTTGGCTCATGCCCTTACCCTGGCCTTATCCCAACATGAAAACCATATCAAAAAAAGCTCGTATACTTCCACCAAAGCGGTCTACGAAAAGCTTGCAAAGCGGTGCTCCTCTGACGTGAGTGTTTTTCCCAACCACGTATGCGGAATATGCAAGAGAACTGATACAATCGACACACTCCTGACTTGCATAGCCTGGGTGGGTATACGTGCAAGGCGCCAATCCTGAAGGACAAATCAATGGCATCAGGGTGTCGACTCAGGGAAGCCTGTGCACATGATCTGCTGCAGAAAACTTGCTGCTTCATGTTTTCCTACATTTGTTCTGAATTCGCCGATGCTGTATGTAGTGCAGATGTGTATACCGGGAGAGAAAAGTAAAACGGATGGTAAATTGTACAAGATTGGGCACTGCGTTCTCCCCAGTGCTTTCCCACTGACTTGCTTGCCCCGAGAAAGCTGGAATCTGGTTTTACATATTTAAAACATAAACGAAGAGGAGGAAATGTAGAACCCAGGCTGTTCAAGGTTTGGGTGAATATGAATTTAGATCGAGTACCAGGGACTGAAATTGATAGGAAGTCCTCTGGGTTATAGTTTTGGTGGGGAGGAAGCGAGTTGATCTTACTTCATGTGCTCTACTAGCTCTCCGCGTTATCCGTTGGAAGAGCGGATAACAGGCCACTTTCGATCTGGTCTCTCGTAATTTCTTCCAGAAGAACGCCTGCCATATAGTCCATCAGGCCCAAGATAATTCATGAAAAGTATTAGAGCTTGCCAGTTTTCCAATCAAAAAACTGCTTCGGCACGATCGAATTTCATGCATGAGAGATTGGTATACATAGATGAAATAACTGACCAATAGCCATCAAAGCAGAACCATCAAGGGCTCGTGCCATCGCAATAGGTTCTTCCCAATTCCTAGGCCTAGGGCCACGATGAGGGGTGGGGATCGTTAAGACATCGTGGGAGGTATACAATAACATAGCTTCGTGGTGGATGGATCGCAGAAGGTCCTGCTCAGAGGGTGCCACTGCATCAGTCAAAACGCTATTGCTATAGTTGGGACTGGGGGTTTATATTACCGATGATGGGAGATCTAAATTTTGGTATCAAGTAGATCTAATGAGCAAGCAATTGTATCACATGGCATGAAAAAAACAACAAACTAACCTGGTGTTTTAGCTCTTGATGAAGCGTCCGCAGTGGCAATGTCGACCACGGGAACGACGGTATTGCCTCGCGTAGTCGAGCCCGCTGGAGTGATTGTCCTTCCTGCTGGGTTCTCTCCGGCTGGTTGTGCACCTTTTTGCTTGGAAGAATTTCGTTTCAGTCTTTTATTCTCCTGTCGTTTCCACAAGCGACGACGATCCTGATCTCGGCGCTCTAGGACCGGCTCCAATTCTAAGAACCACGGTCCGTGTTCAACCATGTAAGACCTTCTGAACTTTTTGCTGGATCGTTGAATCGAATCCCCATCCTTCGCATCACGCTCGGATGTAAACTTGGAGCACGTATAGATCGAGTCACCATCAATCATCTTCTGATACTCGGGCCGGCATGAGCGGTCGATCTTCCGCCCCCCAGGGAGCGTTGGTGGAAGCATAAGGACTCGGCGATGACTTGAGAGAGGTAGTCGGCAGGGTTTTCAGTCTTGTACGATATATCTTTCGTCCGAGTCACGCCAGAAAGTTCTGTCTGTCCCCCCCGGGGGGCTGCACTAGCAAGTCCGCAGAGGACCCCGGAAAGCCCCGAAGTATAGGCGGGTGTTATAAAAGTTATACGAAATGGGCAACAGATCCCAAATTGTACAGTTGAAACAGGTATGAATTGGCAATTTTTACCCAAAAGTGACTCTTGAAACCAGTTGAGGGTATGAAAAAGGGGTTGATGCTGAAAAACAACCCATAATATTAATGGAACTTGATAAGCTGCCGGGCTTTTCCCCCTTTTTGGGGGATACATAGAGGTTTGGAAATTTTCCCAGAAGAGCCCCCAGAATCTCCGCTCCTCACAACCCTGTCAAATCCACCCATTCTTGGACTCTGTTGACCTGAAATTGATCCCAATTCACCAGTAAGCTGTGGTTGTTTTGGGGTTGAAATTGATTTGGCTGAGCTGTGGAAATATTGCATGTTTCATCAATTGTGATCAATTTTAAATTGGTTAATTTTATTGCATCTTGAATAGGATGAGCTTATCTAAGCTATTTTTTATTGAATTGAGGCTTCTTGCCAAACTTCATAGTATCTGAATTCCTTACAAGAGGCTCAATATTGAATGTAATGGGGGAAAGAAGACTGATTGTCCAAATTTGGTTGGCATATTTCTGGTGGCAAAATACACATCAAAAATTGAGGAAAATTGGGATAATCTTGATCATGTGTCCTGAAAAAAGGGAAGGTAAATCCTCCTCTCAAGACAATGGTGAAATCCAATTAACAAGTAATTTTTTTATGCATCCCATATTAATTAGGATAAAACAATCCAAGTAAGGTTTTGGTCTTCTTTCTGGTAGTTCTCATATCAGCAGAAATTATCATTATTTTATTTTTTGGGGACAGTTGACTGGATGTCAAAAGTGTGGCCAAATAACTGGCAGTCAAAAGTGTAGCCAAATTTAATAAAAGAAACTCATTCACAAGCCCATTGGCTTGTATTTATATGTGAGAGGTTAAAAAAAAATTAAACGAATCCATTTGGAAATCCAGCCCCCATAATTACATTGATTTTATGTTTATTATTGATTTTTCAAAAAAGATCATTCCTATCAAGAAGCAGAAAATTCTTCTAGCAGCCCCACCTGACCACCCATGGGTAGGAAGCTAAGGTGGACTGTGGTAAAGGTCTCTACCTCCCTTTTTGTTTCATATTTCTCCTGCAACATTTTCCCTAATTTAACATCTTTTGAGAAGGAGGATACCAAAGTCCAAGGTAGAAGTTTTTAAATGTGAGCTTTGAATTCCACTTGCATGGAACTTGGAAGGAAAGAAAAATTTTCTTTTTAAAAGAATTAATCCTTTTTGGATTTCTTTCAAGTGGGAGTAGCATTTGTCTGCAGAATGTTTGAAGATTCATCTTACGCTCTTCCAAGACTTTCAAAAGAAATTCAATAGATTTTAAGGAATGGAGAGTTGAGCTGTCGAAGCATTCAGAGAGGCTTTGCTATGTGGAATCAGGTGGGATCCTCATCAGGATGCAAGTGATTGTGTGACAGCTATGTGGTGTGTGTGACAGCTGGTGGGTCTAACAAAATACGCTTTCGGCCGTGGCTGCATTAGTCATTCCTGCCGCCCAAACTGCAACCTCCATGCTCTTGAACCGGTTCTCATCGGCGGCGACATCAAGGATTCATCGAGTGTACAGCTCAGCAACGACCATGGCATCCCCGCCGGAAGAAAGCGCGGACTCTTCAAGCGGACGCACCGAGGAACTGTTGAATTGTTTCAGTGGCATCAAACAGCAAGTTGATCAGGCAGCATCTGGTCGCAAGGTTAGTTCCGCCAGGAAGAGAAGACACGTATCTATACATTTTGAGCATGCTTGCTGACTCGCTCTCCTCCCATCAAAGTAGGTCAGACTAGTGGCTGTATCCAAACTCAAACCGGCTTCCGATATCTTGACGCTTCATCGGAAGACCGGGCATATTCACTTTGGCGAAAATTACGTGTCGGAGCTACAGCAGAAAGTCAAGACAGTCAGTCACAATCAAATTTACAGAAAAAAAAAAATCATTTCAATTAATATAGCCTACTGATTTCACGATCTCTTCTATCCTTATATCTGAAGCTTCCTGACGACATCAAATGGCATTTCATCGGGGCATTACAATCGAATAAATGCAAAATTCTGGGTGGTGAGTGATCATTTCTAGTTTCGCTTTGCCCCTATGATGATGACTCACCTCGGCGACCGACGCGAAACTTATGACTGAATCAACTTTCTTTCCTTATGTGTTGTCTCGCTCTTGCAGCCATCCCCAATCTATTTGCCGTTGAAACGGTTGACTCACTCCACAAGGCAGAACTGTTGGAAAAGTCGCGATCTGGTTTAGCATCGTCAACTCCAGTCGATCCTCTAGAAATTTACCTTCAAGTCAATACGTCTGAAGAGTCTACAAAGGCTGGCTTCATTGTTCAACTCGATCAACCCCTTTCAAGCTCCGCGTTACACTCGACAGCCAAATTCATCAAACAAGATTGTCGGTGGTTAAAACTAGCCGGGTTAATGACTATAGGATCTATAACCCAGTCGAAATCCGATCAAGGGACCAACAAAGACTTCCAAAGACTGGTTCAATTGAGAGATCAGCTTTCCGAAAGCTTGGGTGGACCGCAACTGGGACTGAGTATGGGCATGAGTGCTGACTTTGCTCTTGCCATCAAGATGGGGAGTAACAATGTTAGAGTGGGTTCAAGCATTTTCGGGGAACGGCCTCCATTCAAGAAGCCTGAAACTTGATCATTTACATGTAATTAAGAGTGTTTATTACATACTCGCTCATTCTGTACAGTGCCCGGAAATAAATTTTTATTAATACAAAAAAAAATATAACTTGAAAAAGAGAAAAGCTAGGGATACAATTTTTTGGCATGGTGTAGAAACTGGGCTTGTGCAAAGGATTGCCGTAACAGAATTGAAAAAAAAAAAAAAACAGAATTTTTTTAATTTGTTTTTGATCATCGGGAGGGAAAAAAATCCTAGGAATTTGAGAAAAAAATATGCAAAAACAAGCAGGGTATAGCTGAGGAGTGAGGTAGAATGATTGTGAGAAAAAAAGCAAAAAAGAAAAAAAAATGTGGATTTGTTTTCGAAGGGTTCTGGTGGAAACCTGAGTCGGAACAACGTTGCTGATCTCACTCAGCTTGGCTTTGCAATTGTTTTCGAGGGCCGCCTTGATCTGTCACAAGTCACGGTTGGTTGTCTTGCGCGGTCGGCAGGATTGTTTCTTTGTTTTGACGGTACCAGTGTCGCGTTTCTTCTTCAAGATCAAATCAACAGTCGATCGCGGAAGGTGCGAGAGTCGTGCAACTGCCGATACCAAAGATCCGCTAGCCACCATTCCCACAACCTCGGCTCTCTTCTCTGTTGTCAAGTGTTGTTTGCCTTTGTTGCGAGCCATCCTATGTCAAAACCCAGACAATTCAGATTGTCAGTGGGATCAATCTGAATTTTGAAGGAAATACAATTTGAAGGAAGCAAAAATAACTTACCTGCAAGGAAAACAGATCAATCGCTAAGCCGGGATGGAGGAAGTGGTCGAGTCGTGATGAGTTACAAGGAATAAGGCAGGGCTTACTAAACCCAAAATACCCGCGCGGGCCCGAAAATGAAAATGTCACAAAAATTTACTTCTGGGCACTGTACATGGCTCAGTTAAGCTTTTGCTGGGTATCCATTTCATGGTTGTCACCAGCTGCTGTGCTGGCCAGGCTTCATTGCCAAAAGATCAAACTATGTACAGTGCCTCGCCAGAAAGATCTGGTGCAATTTGTTGAAGTCTAGAAGACCAACCAAGATACTTCAAGCCACAAGTCTTGGTTCAGGGGTGCAAAATGGGTTCAAAAGAATGAATCTGAAAAAATAAATCATATTGAAAACTATTTGTAATTTATAAAATTGATTTTGCTTATTGCAGATTTTCAAAAATCTTTAATAGTGCTTGAAAAAATCTGAAAAAAATTGGAGGCCACAGCTGGACATGTGAAAAGAATGAAAATAAATGAAAAAAAAACAAAAAAATTACCGCTAGGATTTTTGGATACTGTGGAGTGAGGCATTTGGGAGTCCCAAAAGGGGTTAAGGCACCAAATTTCCAATTTTGTCTCTGTTTTGCTGACCACTGTGATCCAATATTTCATTTAGTCAAAAAAATTTCATTTATTATCATTTCCCTCACATCTCAGGCTATACTCTCCAATTTTTTTCGGATTTTTACAAGCACTATTAAAGATTTTTGAAAATCTGCAATAAGCAAAATCAATTTTATAAATTACAAATAGTTTTCAATATGATTTATTTTTTCAGATTCATTCTTTTAAACCCATTTTGCACCCCTGAACCAAGACTTGTGACTTCAAGTACGTTGGTTGGTCTACTAGACTTGAACAAAATGCGCCAGATTTATATGGCGAGGCACTGTACGGGTGAAAAAAGCAAAAAAACTATATACAATAGAGGAAAAACCATATAATCATGCTGGGAGTTTGCCTCTGCGTTGTTGACTGAAGGTTTGTAAAGAGGGCATCAACCTATTGAAAAAATTTAGGACAGCCTGGGTGTTGGTCGCCAGGGAGGCTATCTGGTCAGTGACCTCTTGGCGGTGTGTTTGGAGTGCCATCATGATTCCTAACTTAACACAAGCCCTCCTTCTTGGGAGGAGTTTGGGAGGGCTTGTGTTAAGTTAGGAATCATGACGGCACTCCAAACACACCACCAAGAGGTCACTGACCAGATAGCCGCCCTGGCGACTGACACCCAAGTCCTCTACAAGGGGCCCTCCGGGCCTCCCGGAGGGGACTTAGTTAAGAGAATCTCCAACGGTCCCTGAAGCACTGAGACTTGAGCTTGCGGCCCTGGACTGCATTTCATTGGGTGTCACACACCTGTCCACAAATTGCTTGCAGCGGACTTGCCACATGTGGTGACCCAACACTGCATGAGGCTGCACCACCAGCCTTGCAACACCAGCAAAGAGCATTTGAGCTGCTTCGCATGTTGCACTTGGTATATTTTATTTGTATCTTTTATCTTTTTTTTGGAGGAACTTGTGTAGAATTATTTTGTTTTTCTTTATTTTGTTAAGTTGGTGTTTTGTGTAAATCAACATCAATAACTGATTGCGTGGAAAGCCAGGAAGCAGAGAGGGAAAAATCAATTCCAGCTATTCTTCAGAGGTATTTTTGTGGAGGAGTGACAAAATCTGGTGGTGTGGTGTGGTGCTGCAAAAAGGGTTGTGTGCCCTGAGATGCATTTGTTGGGTTGGAAGAGACTTGCCAGAGTGAGCAAGTTCTGGCAAGTTGGGACGACCCTGAAGCAGTTTGGCGAGTTGGGTGTCGGGTCCGCTGGTCCCCAAGTTTTGACACGACTCGCCAAATCGGGGTGTTGGGTCCCGTTCTAGCGAGTCCAATGGAGATGCTCTAAGTTAGTCATGATTCAAGCTTTGAAATACCTCATTTGAACTCTGGTTTGCCGCGCGCCCCGGGTGGAGTCGGCCAAAATCTCAGCCATGGATTGGTTCAGGTGAGTCTGCCTCCAAGTTTCCTGGGCCACCATGCAAGTCTGCATCCCTTCAGTTTCCTGGGCCACCATGTGAGCTTTGGATTCACGGGCAATCCGTTCCATTTCCTGGACCAAGAAAAGAGGGCCCCGGAAACCCCCTATAGAGGTGGGTAATGTAAAATCCGGGTTTTTGCAAAAATTCATACATTTTTCACGCTCATTCATACACGTTTCATGAGTAGCATTTCCCCCGGGGGAGCCTCCGGGTTAGGGGAAATCTGGGCTGTTTGGGGACGGGGGTCCAAATTTCTCACTTCTCAAACCCATTTGGTTTTTTTTTCGTGGAAAATAGGGCTAAAAGATGAAAAAATTGGGTAAAAGTCATGTGTAATCGCAAATTCATACATCCCAGTTGAGTAAGCTTCATGGAAAGATGGGCCATTCATACACTTTTCATGAGTATCATTTTGGGTTTTTGCCAAAAAATTCATTCATTTTCATTTCCCACCTCCATAGGGGGTTTCTGGGGTCCTAAGAAAAGCCGCTTGTTGACCTTGGCTTGGTTTAGCGCAGCACAAAATTGGGGAGGAAGGGGTATGTCTGGTGTTGCACGTGAGAATAGCATCAACATTTTTGCCAAGAAAAAAAAAGAAAAGAAAAGCAATGTAAAACACACTGTTCTGAGCCAAAAAAGCAAGCTGCCCATTACATCCAGTGTAAAGGGCTATAAAGGGAGGTTTCATTCCATCCCTTTCAGACCAGTCCATCACTTCCAATCATCACTATTGTTTATTAACCCCTTTGTACAATACTTTTCCGGTCCGTTTCATATACATAAATAATTTCTTCATTTACTGTAAATTACACAATGCCTGCTTATACGCCTGCTTATACGCCCGCCTACGACGCGCTCATGTGGCAACCCGGTTTTTGTCCTCAACAAGGGGCAGAGAAGCTAAGAAGAGAAAAGTTTGTTTTTTATATCACATGTGTGTAGTATTGGATTGGGGGGAAATACTCACAGTTCTGTTGAAGAATCTTGAAAGCCACAATAAGCAGCTTGGACCCACAGAGGAGGGTGGGAGGATTTTCCGTGCCAGGGGTAACTTGTCCAAGCGTGTTGTAGGCGGGCGTAGCAGGCATCATGTAATTTACAGTAAATGAAGAAATTATTTATGTACAGCTGTTCCAGGAATGCTTGCGGAAATCTGCAGTTTTTTTTGCCCCTGAAATTTTTTTCACCTCCAAACTTTGCCTGCCAAAACCCCCAGTCTATACACTGCTCAAGCCAGGGCTGGTGTCCACTGACGTGCCAACGCACATCAGCCCATTGACTCAACGGCACCCAACCTCACATCCAACATTTGCCAATCGATTTTGCTACGCACATTGGCTTCAAAATCAGGTAACATCATTTTTTTCTTTCTCTATTGATTCATCCAACAAATCTAATGAAACATATGGCTTTCCTGAATCAATATCTTGTTGCATCATCAATGGTCTTCTGCAAGTACAGGGCCAAGCTGAAGTATAAGGCCGTCCTAGCGGCAAACAAAGGGATGACCCTTAGTGAAATCAACACACACCTTGCTTCTTCTATCAGCACCGACTCTCTTATGTGATGGATTGAACTGCACAAGAGAACACGTGCAGTTGTCTGTAACCCTTCAACTTACCGTACTAGGGGTTGGCCATTGGATTTGGATAATGAGGATGTTAGCTTCATTAAGGAAATGGTAACCAATAAGACAAAAGTCTACCTTGACAAAATTCAGAAGGAGTTGACTAATCAGCTTGGGGTCATGGTGAGCTTGGCTACAATTCATGGGACTCTCCACAATTGATTATCAATGTCAAAAAAACAATACGCGCTGTCAATCCCCGGCAAGACAAACTGGCAAGGTCTAGCTACATATTGTTAATTGCCAATATCCCATCAAACTGCATTGTCTTCACCGGTAAGCAATTGACCCTTTTCTTTTCAAGCTGAGTTGTGCGGACTGATTGGGGTTTGCTCTTAATCAATTGGATGAATCAGGTGTTTTGCTTGAAGCTGTATCCAGAACCAGGGGGTTGGAACCAATTGGGCAATGCACACCACACATCCCATGCAAGCAAAGAACCCACCAGCTCAATGTTATCCCTGCCATATCAATGGCCGGGTTGGTTGCCCATGTGGTTCTTGAGCGGACGGTCAAACAATTAGATTTTGAATTTTTCCTCAAACACATTCTGGTGAGTGGCTTCTTTTGAATCATTGGATTGTCTTGGGGCGCAGCTGACTTGATCTGATGTGTCTTCAGATTCCGGCTATGAATCACTTCCCAGATCCATACAGCGTCCTTGTCTTGGACAACACTCAGATTCATCACAACGGACGGATCACATTGATTGTCAAGGCAAAGGGAGTGCTGATCCAGTATCTTCCACCCTATTCCCCCAATCTGAACCCCATTGAGAAGGGGTTCAGTGTGTACAAGTCCAACTTACAACAATACAAAGACTTGCTTACGGGTGGGGAGGACAACTATGATGTCTTAGATGGGTTCATTCCCTTGGTATTTACTGGGCAAATAACCCGCAAGCTGTTCCGGAGATCTGGCTACTTGGTTGAATAACCACTTTGCTTTTGCTACTTAGTCAATTCACTTTGGTCTTCACTTGTTTTTGTTCTTGAGCTTCTTCTCTCTTCTCTTTTTTTTTGCTTGCTTCTTTCTTGGCAATGAAATCCAACCTAACTTGGCAGAATGATTGATTCAATCAAATGTGAGAAGCAATTGCTTTGTGTCATTTAATCAAGGTGCAAACAGAGAAACATGAAAATGTTTTGATCATTGGGGCAATCAGTGGGACTTGAGGATTCAGGGATAGAAAAGTTGACATCATGATCATTGATCTAACTTGGAAACTTGACAACATTGTTTGGACTTAATGGACGAGCAGTTGAGAACAAGCCGTTGGATAACTGGATAACAATGAAAGCAAACAATAGTGACAAATGATGCTTAAGATGAGTGAAAAACTCTACTTAAGGAACTATTGGACCAATCAGGGTTGGGCCAATGTGATTGGATGAGAGGACAAAAGATCTACTCTGCATGGGTGCAACTCACCAGGGGAAAATTTATGGCACTGGCATGCCAGTGCCACTCCATGTGTTTTTACTGGAAGCCGGGGCCAATGATCCTATGTGTCAGTTCCCTATGAACCTGAAATGATGTTCATGTGGGTTAAGATAATTGGACAACATCTTCTGAAGTGAACCACAAAGCAGGCTGATGTTGAAATGATCAAAATTGTAACTTTATGATGAATGAATCCACAAATTATGTAGAACTCAGGCAGAACTTTGGTCAATCTTCTGAGTTTCTGAATTTTCATATGGTCTAATCATCATTGGGCCATATCAAAAAAACATCTTGAATAAAAACAAAAAAGTCTTTGCATTCATTGTGTACAAGGAAATAACCTGATGAACAAGTCCATACCAACCAGCATGAATAATTTCATGGATTTTTCAAGGAAATTTCCATCTAAAAATCTTGAAAATCTCTTCTGTACCCCTAGATTATCAAAAAAAATGTGTACTAAAAGCATTCTAATTATATATTTAGCACATGTAGAGCTTAATTTGAACTCAAATTTCCTTCAGAAGCTAAATTTTCATAATTTTATTTGCAAATTAAATGTTCCTTGGTCTGTTGATTTTATGAAGTCCTGATGTTAACAAAAAAAAATGAATGTAAATTTCAAACATTGTGACATCCAATTTTTTTCCCATGACAACTGAATTTCAAAGCTTGATGAAAAAAATGAGCAGGATTCCTGCTTACTGCTGATCTCGAGGATGCTCAACTTTGACTTAAATTTTTCCCCAGATAATTTTGTGCAGTCACTGTGCATTGAAAATGTGTCATATTCTTTTTTTTTTTTTGAAGTTGGGTCAAAAGTTGTGCCAGAGTTGCCAAAGACCGACTCCCATTGGTCACTTTTTTGTTTCTTTTGTGGTGCTTGGTGTATGCTTGTTACATTTTTGTGAAATTTGAATTTATACTCCGGTGCACAACCATGCAGCAGAGTACCAATTCAGATTTCACAATGGTTTACAGGCGTGTGAAAGGTTTCAAAGGCTGTTTTTGCCGTTTTGACCAGACACAGGTTAAAATGCAGATGATGAAAAAACTAAAGGTTCATTTCTATGAGCGTCATGAGCGTACAAAGAGAAGAAACATGAAAAAAGAAATGAAGAAGGAGATAATCACCTAAAGGCAGAAGAGATGTAATAATAAGGAAAACAACAGGAGCTATTCTAATAGGGGGTATCAAATATAGGCAAATCCACCATTATGCAATTGACTGGTTTTGAAAAATCCACCATTATGAAAACCTGTTGTTTGCACATCAATCACCATGTTGGTTCCATTAATGAAGGAAAACATTTTTGGATAATTGACTGGTTTCTAATGGTGGATTTTGTATATTTGATACCCCCTAATAAGAGAACAAAGAGGATAAAACTACAAGGGATTGGTTAGTCAATGGGATCTGGATTGGAGACGATGCAAAGAGATCCGGATACCTACATCCTCTTGTTTGACCTGAGTGGTGAAATAAGGAATTCGGCGGAGTGTCAAAAGGAAGTGGAGCACAGGTCGTTGGCGGTGATGTTTAAGGAAGGGAATGTGCTTTCTAGGAGATGATGATAACAATGAATTTGTGAGACAAGTTTATCTCAGTGGAGGAACAGGTTGAACAAAGAAGAAAGATAATCGCGACTAGAGCTAGAAGCTCAAGCTGAGGTTCCCCGAGGAAAGGAGAAGGGACGAAAGCAGAAAAATGATAGGTGCTTAAGTATGCGAGTAACAGAGTCAAAGCGGAAGAACAAAGCAAGGGAATTCCGAGAGGATGATAGTGATGACATCATGAGTCAAAGCACTCATGATGTCATTGATTGGAGTTTTGATTTAGAGGGAAACAAAGGATGGTCAAGTGTTGTGATCACACTTAGACCTCAACACCCCCCCTTCCCTCTAGGCAAAACACGCCAATGTTGTGGAGGGAGTTGTTGAGCACCAGTCTTGGGACGGCTTTAGTGAGTAAGTCGGCCAAAATCTTGTTTGTCGGTGTGTATGTTAGAAAAATCTTCTTATTGTTGATGACCTCTCAAATGAAGTGTAGTTGAATCTCGAAATGCTTCATTCATCTAGAATTGGTGTTTGCTTCAAAGTTAGCAACCGCCATACAACCTTGATTGTCTTCATGTACCACCGTGGGTGCATCAATACTTGTAAGACCAATTTCTTCAATCAATTGTCTGATCCACAAGAGTTTGCAGGAGAAATCTGTCAAAGCTTGATATTTGGCTTCACATGAAGACAGCAAGACGACTGGCTGTTTTTTGGTTTGCCAGCTGATGAGGTGTTCATTGAAGAGGGTGAGAAAACCGGTCACCAACCTACGACTGACAAGGCAGTTTCCCCAATGAGCATCCGCATAACCTTCAAGGGCGGCGGTGACGTCGCGGTGATAAATTAAAGAGATGTGCTGCGTTCCTGCCAGGTAGCGCAGAACATGTGTAAAAGCTTCCCAGTAGGTTATACTGGAAGCTTCCAAGAACTGTGAAAGCATACTGACTGTGAACGCAATATCTGGACAAGTAGCCGAACTGAGGTAACTGATTGCGCCAACTGCACTGCAGAAGTTGACACCCAAACAGTTGAATCAATCCTTCTCCTCTTGCGTCGCTTTTTTGAGGTGAGAATTAGGGACGAGAGGAGTAGCCACCGTGCGGCAATCAGTCATAGTGTAAAGGTCCAACAGTGAAGCTACGTAGTTCTCCTGGGACAGGACAATGGCTACTGGGTCATGGATGACTTTGATGCCGAGCAATAGGTCAGCTTGTCCTAAATCTTTCATATCAAACTCTTGTTTGATTTATGGTTTAAAATCCAAACAATCCTTTGCTGGAAAGTTTGGTCCAAGGCATAAAATGTGCATATGGGGTTAGGTAAAGGGCCAAAGATCAAGATTTTAAAATTCCTAAAAAATGCAGGACCAACTACAATGAATTGTGGCATCTCAAAAATAGAAGATGGTGAATTCATCCAAGTTTAATAAAGCTGCAGATTTGTAGATCAAAAAATCAAGGGTTTCCCCTAATGCACAGGGCCCCAGTGGGCTCCGGCCGTATGCTTGCAGCCCCAGTGGACTTCGGCGTTCTGTGCACAGCCCAAGTGGACTGTGGCACGACTCAACGCCCCTGGCATAATGGCTGCCTATTGTGGGGGTTTTGTGCCTTAACACAGTCACATTGCTTTGCCTTTTATAGACATGAACCTCAGGTTAATCTGCGCCATTCCGTGCTTGGTTGCGCTCACTTCAGTAGTGTTGTCATCCAGTTGTCAGCCATCCTTTCACCACAATAACTGGCCCTTGACACTCTGGCTTGGCTCACGCAACTAACACAACTAACATATCAACTATCTGATCCCCCTCCTGGCTGGCCAGTCCAGTTGAAACACAACCTGTCCGCATACATACCATTAGCCTTCAACTCCGCACACCACCATTGCCAATGTCTACAACGGCCTCCCTACAGTACAGTTGCACATCATCTGTGTCATTGGGCCCATATGGCTCTGACATCAGTCCCATCATCACCACTCCCGCTTCAATCTGTTCCAAGACCTTGTTCCGGAGTGCCTCTGGCTCCTCCATCAACAAGTCAATCAAGAGTCTGCTTCAACGACACAAACGGAAGGCCGCCAACTCAAACCTTGCCAAACCCCGCATGTCACTCAACATTGCTATTGACGAGCGGACTGACCTCCATGTTACCCCATCAATGCCTAAATTGGCGGCTATTGTCCCTACACATTTGTCCGATGAGTTACAACTCATTGGACAGATTGTTCCATTCTTTGAATCTGTTTCCAAGCCTTGCTCAGCAAGCTCTTTGCTGCATTGGCCTGCTCGGAGAGTTTTTTGCCGAGCAGGCCAGGCCTGCTTAGAGCTTGCCGGGCAGACCCACTCTGAGCTCTCCAGGCAGGTCAACAGGCCGGCCTGCTCTGAGCTTACCAAGCAGGCCACTAACCTACTCGCGGTGGCCTGCCTGGCAAGATATTTGCCAAGCAGACCAATGAGCTGCTTGGCAAAGAGCTCACTGAGCTGGTTGATGACCTGCTCGGCAGAGACCTGGCTGAGAAGGTCAATGACCTGCTCGGCAGAGACCTGGCTGAGCAGGTCAATGACCTGCTCTGAGATCCCTGAGCAGGCCAATGACCTGCTTGCAAAGAGCAGTGCTCTGAGCTCGCCGAGCAGATCATGGACCCAATCTGCGCAAGCAAGCCATCTGCCTGCTTGGCAAAGATCTTGCCAAGCAGGTCATTGGCCTGCTCGCCAAGCTCAGGGAAGGCAGACCTGCTCGCCGAGCTCAGTGCAGGAGGGCCTGCTTGCCGAGCTCAGTGCAGGTGGGCCTGCTTGCCGAGCTCAGTGTAGGCGGGTCTGCCTGCCGAGCTCAGTGCAGGCGGGCCTGCTCGCAGAGCTCAGGGCAGGCAGGCCTGCTCTTTGTGAGCAGGTCATTGACATGTTCGGCGAGCTCTTTGCCAAGCAGGTCATTGGCCTTCTTGGAAAAGGGCTCGTCATTGTACTGCTCGCCGAGCTCAAAGCAGGCCAGCCTGCGCTCTGCAAGCATTTCATTGAACTTCTTTGCAAGCTCTTTGCCAAGCAGTTCATTGGCCTGCTTGGCAAAGAGCTTGCCAAACAAGTCATTGTTCTGCTTGGCAATATATTCAAAAGAATTGAACAATCTATCCAATGAGTTTTTACTCATTGGACAGATGTTGTCCAAAATGGGACCAAGAAGCCTGTCCAATCCCATGTCAAACAAACCCCTTGAACATGGGTTCCAACATGGCATCAGACACCATTGTCCAATCCCATGCTGGACAAACCCATCAGACATAATTTCTTTGACATGGCATCAGACAGAATTGTACAATCCCATGTTGGACAAACCTGTTGGACAGGCTTGTCCAATATAGCATTGGAAAATGATGTTTGATGCCATGTCAAAGAAGACAATAGGTGTGTTTTGGCAGTGCAGATTCCACACAATAATCACTCAGTTTTAATTGCTGCTTTTCTTGAGGCTCATGGTGATGTCTGTTCCCACCTCTTCTTGTTTTTGCACCCATCATCATGATTGCTCCTGACAAGCTTTTTCCTCAGTTGTCTGTCCGTTGATTCTATTTGAGGGAGCCAGTAAGGATTTGTATTCACACAAACTGCAATTCACTGTGCTGGCATCAGCCATCACCAATAACGTGTCCATCAACCTCCCAGTTATACTCCTCACGAATACAGCACTTTCAAATACAATTCTTGCCGGATCTTTCTTCTTTGTCAGTGGTAGGCTCTTGGCACCAAATGACAGAACTTCCCCAGTGCTGAACTATGCGCAAAAGGGTCTGCTAAACCTCCCCCTTACCTTGGGTGCAATGGTTGATGCCACCACAAGAAAGACTTTCATTGTTGGTTTAGGTCAAGTTGTTGAGCTTTGCAAGGTTGTTTCCGACAACACTACACAGACAACTCAGTAAGTTATCTTCTAACTTCTGACAATTCAATTTCAGTTCAGTGGTCTCATGTGTTCTTTAGCCTTGAAGTTTCTGTATCACATCCCAATTGGGAATCTTGGGTAAGCCCATTTACGTCATTCTTTATGTGGAACATGAACTAAGATACCTTATCACAGGATTGATGCACATGATCATTTTGCATCTGATAAATTGTGCCCAGGAAGGAAGAACATGATAAACACTCATCTGCTATACAAAGTTGGGAGGGAGGTTCAGATTGTTGGGAATCTGGTAGATTGGAATACCAAGCTTGATATGGCTGTTGTACTTGTAAGTTATCATGAAGCCCCTGAACACCCAGATACTTACTACATCAACAGGTGACATTGTTAAGCCTTACAGCTGGCCAAACATTGGGGTGGAGCATTGGTGCCTCAGGTTCCAAGCCTTCATCAAGAGGTTGGTGAGGACAGAACTTGTGAGTCACAATCAATTGAACCCTCCTGAGGCAAGATGAACCCAATTGAGGAATGAAACTGACCTTCTTGTTTATTCACTTATTTAAGCATTGAGCTTACCCTGCGCAAAGATAAAGCTACTCAAGAGGCTGAAAAGGTATTGGCTGCACGCAAACCAAAGAAGCCATTTGCGGCTTCCCAAGAATCCTGGCTACATGGATGAAAAGTGTGACAGTGTAACACAAGGGTTGTAGCACTCAAAGTGCAGCGGCACAGCCGCCATAAACTCTAGTTCCTTTCAAAAAACAAATTATATTTAAGTTTTTGTGGCTCAAAAAAAAGAAAAAATAAGGCAGTTTTTTGAAATGAAATGATGAAAAAGAAAGTATATTTTTAAAATAATGATGAATTCAGAACCCTGGTTTTTTTAGTATCAGTTCAGATTTGCATGCCTCAATTTTTCCACTTGAGCTCAACATAACATCACTAAATATCAAGCAACACATGCTATGAAATTACCCTGGAGTTCAAACTGAATTCCAGTTGAACATGCAGTTTACATGTGACTACCTGCAAACACACTTCAAACCACCAGAGGATGAAGATTTGTGCAATGGCACCCATCAACAGGTGCCATGAAATCTCCCCTGGTAACTACCCTTCAAGTGTTGCTTGTATTCCTTCACCCTGGAGACCAGGAGCCTTTCTAGGACCAACTTAATGCCAGCTTTCTTGAGCTCTTCTGCTTTAACTAGAGCAAACCCAGTGTAGCAGGTGATGCCAAAATTGTGTATCACTGCAGATAACTGCTTGGTTGGTTTGACATCAACAAACTTGAGATAATTGTTCAGATCCAAGGCCATATTGTATGGGACAGGTGAAGAATTTGGCACAGTGGCAGCCGCAGGGGCAGGGGCAGCAGGTGTTGCAAAGGCCACAGGGACACGGGTGGGAGGTGTCACAAAGGCCGGCGCAGTATTCTCGTTTTGGTAAGCAGGTTGGTGGGGTCCTGGATACATCATTGGATGATGACCATAAGCCCAGGGGGCCAACCAAGTCAATGGATTTGGATGGCCTGTACAACCACCAGCCATCATTGGGTTGTTGGGTTGATGAAAGACAACATTGCTGCAGGATTTGGTCTGGGCATATTCATGGTGAAGACCGGAGAGTTGTTGTTTATGCTCACATTTGGCAAAGAAGAGGAATTCACGTTTTTGGTAGTGAAGCTGGATGGCACACCAGTGGGTGTGGAAGAATCAGACAAATGACGGCAATGGTTACGGCAGGGAGGATTATCATTGTCTTTGAGGCGCCTCCCCTTGACACACATGTAATACTTGGCTTTGGTGACCACTGGGAATGAGCGGGACACTGGAGGAGTCTCCACCATGACCTCTGGGTTTTCAATCTGAAAAGAATGTTCAATCAGCGTTCATACAAGTGGACCACATGCAAAACACAACAAAAATCATACCATAGTGCAAGCCCAGAGCGCTATGCAATCCATGTTGAGTGCAACAAAGCAATTGTCATTGGAGGGGTGGATGTAAACGTTCAGATCTGATGAGCCAGTCAATTGTTCAACCGGACGGTGAGCGGTCTTCAATGCGGCAATGTTCTGACACAGAAGCTTTGAGTGATGGTTTTTCCTTGTTGTTTTCAGCTGGCTTGCCGCCATGTTGAGCCTGTAAGAACTTTAATGCTTCCTTTTTCTTTTTTTTTGGACAAATGGGCTGTCAATATCATGAACAGTTCAAAAAAAGAATGAAGACTAACTTGCGCAATCAATCTACAATTGGTTTCCACTAGAGTTACGGTGTACTTGATGCACCCAGCCTGTGGCCCCTCAATCAGATCTAGAAAATCCGGAAAACTTTTGTCATTGAGCTTTGTCTTGTTCTTATCTGCAAAGATACCACCATGGGGTACAGCAGCAAGCCACCCAAGCTTCTCTTCTCTTCTTTGTCTTTAGCTTGAGCATGAGTTGCAAACTGCTTATCATCAATTCGGAGGATTGCATCAATTGCAACCCATTTGAAATCCGTGAGGCTCTGGTTGGAAACATCCCAATCAAAAAAAATTCTCCCCGCATCCAACACAAGTTTCTTGTATTTCCCCTCCAGATCCCCAGTGGCCCCTTTTTTTAATGCCACTCGCATGTTGGATGGCCCGGGTTTGCTAACCAATACTCAACATTGATCTTGATTTTCTCAGTGGGGGCAGACTCGGATTGATTTCTGGTATTTGCTGGGCTGGCGGCTCAAGAATCAGAGTCAGATGATGTGATTTGCACAACAGGGGTCAGACTGATTGAAGCAGCGTTGGTACAAGGATCTGGCATGAAATCTTGCAGCCAATCATCAAGCTGGCTGAGACTTGTGCATTTCTCAATATGACCTGAAAAGTTGTCTGGACACAATGAAATCAGTCTTGAATCTTGGAAATTATGTGATCACACAGATGAAGATGAAAATTCACTTACCCATAACAACCAGCCAATGTGCGTAGCAAAATCAATTGGCAAATGTTGGATGTGAGGCTGGGTGCCATTGAGTCAATGGGCTGATGTCTGTTGGCGCGTCAGCGGACACCAGCCCCGGCTTGAGCGGTGTATAGACCGGGGGTTTTGGAAGGCAAAGTTTGGGGGTGAAAAAATTTTGGGGGGAAAAAAAAGAAGAAGAAAAAAGAAACTGTGGATTTCTGCAAGAATTCCTGAAACAGCTGCATATGAAACAGACCAGAAAAGTATTGTAAAGTGCCCGGCAATAAATTTTCATTAATCAGAAAAAAAACATAACTCATCAAGGGAGACAGTTAAAGGAAAACAAAAAATTGGAGCAGATGAACAATCAGCTTGTGCAAATGATAATGGCAACAGAAATGAAAAATAATGGCACTATGTTTTTGTTTTTATTTTTGGGAATTGAATCGCCGACCCCTGTTATTTGAAGGAACGAGCCCCAATTATTTTGGAACGTCGTGACGACCAAATTTTGACGTCTGAAGCTGGTCCAAATGTGGTAAATTGGTCCAACCCCCCAAACGGGGGTCGCTGATACAATTTTGACCCGCGCGCAGGGGGTCGTTGATTTAATTTGGCTGAAATGCCACCACCAGGGATTTATTGTTTAAGCCATCACTCAACCACTTATTCACATCACTACACCACATAAAATATATGATAGAAAAGGCAAAAAGAGCATTTAAAACATCTGTAACATCAAGATTCAAATAAATTCACCATGCAGCATGCTATAATGAAAAAAAAGTATTTTGATAAGGTCCTGGTTGTTACTCTTCAATGTGACAGGACCCATAGTTGAAAAAATGAACTAAAAAGGTAACCATCTTATTTTTCCTCTTTTTCAATTATTTTCCATAGCCCGTTATTAATTTATGTTTTATATCACTTCTGTTACACAGTACAAATTCAAAATGAAATTCTGTGGCAGATTTGCAGCTTTGAAGCTGACACATCCCCTTGGAAACATATAATAAGTACCATTTCCCTCTTCTTGATCATCTTCCTCTTCCTCTGGGGCTTCTTCTTCTTTTTCATTTTTTTCTTCTTCAGGGGCTTCTTTTTCTTCTACAAGGGAGGGGGGGCTGTCTTCATGGCTTTTGGGGCTACTACAGTTTTGTTGGAGGGTTTCATTAATATTTTTCAAGTTTTTTTTGTGATTAAGATCAAAAGAAAGGAAGGCAAGTTATTAAAGGTTTTTAAGGGGTTTAGGTTTGATTGAGTTCAATTTTGGGGGTTTGGAAGGAGTCTGGGGTTGCTTTATGGTGGGGTTTGATGCGTTTGGTAGGGGGCTATGGGGTTTTGAGGGGTCTTTCTTAGTGATTGGGGTTTTCTATCAAATTTAGCAAGGCTTCTGTGAAGGTTTTTTGGCTAGGGGGTTGTTGCGCAACAAGCAATGCTCAAAATGAAGCCGCGAACCCCGGGGAAACCAGGGAATTTTTGAAAACCCGGGCTCAGTAAAAATTGAATGGACGACCCCCAGTCCGAGGAGCTAAATTGTATCCGCGACCCCCTGTTATGTCCAGGACCAGAAATACCACTTCTGGACCAGCCTGGGACGTCCAATGCCGGTCGTCACGACGTCCTGAAATAACTGGGGGTCGTTCCTTCAAATAACAGGGGTCGGCGATTCAATTCCCTTATTTTTTTGATCATTGCAGAAAAAACAAATTGAAGGGTTTGGGGGGAAAAAATAAGCAAAATAAAGCAAGGTGGACTCAAAGATGGAGAGAAAATGATTATGGAAGAAAAATAAAAGAAATTGGAAAATAAAGGACTTACGTGGTCAGGGGTCTTGCAAATTTGGTCCAATTGTTTTTGATTGTTCCAATGTTCCCGTTTGGTTGTGTGTCTCCAAGGCGGAAGTTGCAGTTGATTGACTATAACAAGTTGACTGCATTCAATGAGGATCCAGGACAAAGAATTGAGGTTCCTGACTGGATAAGCTGTTGAGCTGATGACTGCTTTGGCAGTGCAGTTGATTACATAAGGCTGTGGCTCTGTGTGCTACAAAATGTCACAAAAACAATGTGCCGGGCACTGTACAGTGGCGCAACCCATTCCACTGTACACGTTTTCTGGGCGTCCAAAATGTTTGGAGGGAAAAAATCAATAGCATCTGCCCTGGAAAGGCCAAAAGGTAAGAAAAATAGGGCTTTTGGGCTCAAAAACCCAAAAAATTGCCCAATCTTTGCCGTCTTGTGAAAAAATCACACTCCACAGCCAAAATGACGTGCTTCACATAGGTTCAGATGTGGTCAAGGCTGAAATTTATGTACATATAATTTGGTGAGAGGCCTTACCCATGATTTATCAGAGTTTAGCATGGTGTGTTAACACTGCAAAAGGGGTTGTATTGGTTACAACCCCCCGCGGTAACGTCGGCCAGAGGCGACCGATGTTACATCGGTCGCCCAGACCGATTTTATGTCGGCCGGGCCCACCGATACATTAGACCAAAGGCATAATGTATTGGTGGGAGCCGCCAATGTAACATCGGTCTGGTAGACCGATGTTACATTGGTTGCCGCCACCAATCTAGCCGCGGGGGGTTGTAACCGATACAACCCCTTTGGCGGTGTAAGTTTGTCTGGGCCGGTGGTTAAGCCAGCCCCAAACTCGCTTAAGTGGGCTTTTCTGCTGCTTAAGCGCACTTGGCCGGTGCTTAAGTCCTGCTTGGCCGGTGCTTAAGCCAGGTGGGGTCAGGCTTGAGCTGGCCTTGTCCTCTGATTAAGCTAGCCGGGCACGCCTGCCAAAGTGGGCACACCAGCCTGTAAATTTGGACACAACATGGAAAAAGTCATAAACACTAAAAACAAAATGTATTGCATCAATAAGCGTTACGGGGACCAAGATCAGGCTCAACAGGCTGGTGCCAAGAGGGAAGAAGGAGATGGCCAGAAACCCGCTAATGAGCTAGATGATGACAACAACGGGGGGCTGTCATGTTTTAAGATGACAAAAATGGCAACCAGAGTGATGAGAGTGATTTTGAAATTCGTTACAACTCCAATAGTGAGGAGGACAGTGATGAAGAAGAAAATAACTAACAACACTGCAAAAGGGGTTGTATCGGTTACAACCCCCCGCGGTAACGTCGGCCAGAGGCGACCGATGTTACATCGGTCGCCCAGACCGATTTTATGTCGGCCGGGCCCACCGATACATTAGAACAAAGGCATAATGTATCGGTGGGAGCCGCCAATGTAACATCGGTCTGGTAGACCAATGTTACATCGGTTGCCGCCACCGATCTAGCCGCGGGGGGTTGTAACCGATACAACCCCTTTGGCGGTGCAAGATGATACCAACATAAACCACCAACAGATTGATCCAACCAAACTGACCTGTATGAAGGGAGTTGTGAGGCGTAGGAGTTCTGGGCCGCTTGGCTGAAGAGCGGACCAGGCTAGCCTAAGCGCCGGCCAAGATCCAGCCCGCACAGAACAAGTGAAATTGAGCTGTCTGGGCTGGGGGTTAAGCTCCGCTTGGCCGCGGTCAAGTGGGGCTTAACCACTGGCCCAGACAAGCTTAGAGCATCTCCAACGGACTTGCTAAACCAGGGCCCAACACCCCAATCTAGCAAGTCGCACCAAAAATCAGGGTCCAGAGGACCCGCCACCTGACTTGCCAAAGTGACTCAGGGTCGCCTCAACTTGCCACAGCCTGCCTTCCGTGGCAAGTCTCTCCCAACCCAACAGACAGTCTCCCTCTGCACACATCAGATTCACACCTATCTTTTGGCACACCAATTCTTTGGTACACAGCACCACACCTATCACCAGCACCTATTCCCTCCCCCACAAATAAAGATGTCCGAAATCAATCCATCCCTCTCTGGCTCCTTGCTTTCTGATTCATCTCAAAAAGTGGTTGACGTTGACACGCAGAAAACCCCAACCAAAGAAAGCACCAACAAGAACAAAAACAAAAACAAAAAACAATCATGATTTTCAACATCTTGAACAATTTGGCAGAACAACCCACTTTGCATGCGGAACCTTCAACAAAACATAAATTCTGGGTATGTAGGATTCTTGCTAAAGTAATCATTGAACAATTGGAAATTGCCTTCAAGTTGACCGCAATTGATTACCATTCTTCTGTTGACAGATCCACCCCAATTCTTTTTCTGGGACTGGAGAAGTTGGATGAGATAGTTGTTGATTTGCATTGCTATAATAATATCATCTTCATCTTGAAGAAAATGAAGTATCAAATCTTCCACTTTGTCTGTTTTGATTTGCAGGTGGTGCAACAACATGGCGTGCTGGCTCACCACATGTGGCAAGTCCACTGGGAGCCATCTGTGGACAGGTGTGTGTCACCTTGTGAAATGTGATCCAGGGCCGCGAGCCAGTGTCTCAGCGCTTCAGGGACCATTGGAGATGCTCTTAACGCACCATACATGAATTTGGCACTGTATGCTCATTTAAGCCCATAGCATCCGAAATGTTGACCCCCCAAAAAAAAACTTTTTTGTTAGAGCAGTAGAAGCTTAGAGCACCTCCACCGCGGGAGGTAAACGCGGGCTCTAAATAATGTTGAATAGAGACCGCCTGCAGCAGTTTGGCAACCGCAAGGGCTGCGGCATCCAGCCTCAGGCTCTATCTGAGGAGCTATGTAGTCAGGGGGGGGGTGAACGGTTTGGTGATGGGATGCTGGGTGTTGCGGACACGTGTCCACATTTCATGTGTTTTGGACATGTCGCGGGCGGGATTGAGTCACTAGGGGTGGAGACCCATGCCCGCCCAAGGGTGATAGCACCCTGGATAGGGCCTGCGGTGGGGGATTGTTTTTGGGTTTGGGTTGCTAAAAGTGAGATAGAGACCGGGTTTAACTCCCGCGGTGGAGGTGCTCCTATTCCCTTTATGTATGGAATCTACAACCCTCAATAAGCACAAATCTATAATAAAAATGGGTGATGGAGCATATGTGGCAACAAACATTAGGTCTGAATGGCCAAAACTTTTTTGCTGGTGAACATGTACAGTAGAATGGGTTGTGCCACTGTACAAAGGGGTTAATAAACGATAGTGATGATTGGCAGTGATGGACTGGTCCGAAAGGGATGGGATGAAACCTCCCTTTATAGCCCTTTATTATCCAAAGCGGCCGAAGTATACATCAGGACCCCGGAGACCCCCTATATAGGTGGGTAACCAAAAATCTCAGATTTTGGGAAAATTCATACATTTTCAGAGCTCATTCATACCTTTTTCGTGAGTAACCTTTCCACCAAGGGGCGGGTTCGGGGGAGGGGAATTTTGGGTTTCTGGGGGATCGGGGGGTAGATCGCTCATTCCAGAGCCAATCAAGTGGATTTATCTCATTTTGTCACCCAAATACGGCAATAAATGATTCATCTTGGATGTTTGATGCCACTAAGGCCCTGAAAAAGCACAGAAAACCATGAGAATAGGTGAAAAAATTGGTCAAAACTCATCCTTGACCCAACATTCATACATGCAGGTGAGTATGCTACATGAAAAAAAATGGCCCTTCATACCTTTTTGGTGAGTACCATTTGTGATTTTTGGCCAAAATTTCATACATTTTGGTCACCCACCTATATAGGGGGTCTCCAGGGTCCTTATACATCCCATCGATCCCTCATTATTCTTCACCCTGCTTGCTCTCTCTGGGCATGGCAGGGCAGGGCATCATGGCCGTTTGTTAATGACCCATTCTGCACGTTGGAGAGTACATGAGATTGCACAATTATTGCGTCCGCGCCCTGCACGAGCCAGCTCACCCAAATTAAGCATGGCCAGCTTAGGGGGTGAACCACCAGTCTACAGTTGCGCGCGGCATTCCGCTGTACGCAGCCGCCTGCAAAACTTGTTTTGGGTACGCGTGGGAAAACCCCTTTGTCATCGGGGGTCCAGCACTCAAGCTGACCACATTTTTAGAGCTTTGAGAGTCTGTAGATCCTAAAAATATGAGGGGCGACCTGTTTGGTCCAGCCATTTTTTTATTTTTTTTTATTTTTACACTTGACTATTGGGACCCAGAGCCTAAATCAAGGCTTGAGTACATAAAATTAGGTCAATATATTGCCCTAAATACATACCAAAGCCTAAAACAGAATGCTAAATGCTTCCATATGGGCTTAGAGAACATTTAAATGATGTCTCAGCCCTTCAGAAGCCATAAAATTTTTGGGTTTTTTGCATTTTCTTGAGCCAACATTTGGGACCTCACCAAAACCTCCGTACAGCGCAATGCCGCGCGCAACTGTAGCCAGGTCCCGCCTACCTACACAGCCGCGCGAGTTTGGGAATTTCAACACCGCCTCTAGGACGGGACAGTCACAAAGCGGTTGTGTGACCGGCCAGTTTGCCACGGGGGCGCCACTGTGGATGAGGGCCCCATGACGCCGGTGTGGCGCAACAGGCCCCGTCTGCGTCCACTTGAGGCCACTTGGGCGACACTTTGACTCCTGTGGTCACCCATGACCCTGCTGTGTGATAAACCTGCTGCGTGATGCAGCTGAATCAGATCTTACGCCACAACCTGCGCCCTACTACTACCGATTTACACAACAACCTCATCAACAACGGCCGCCACGATGGACGACTCCGACTCAGAGGGCGAGGCCATTGTCAAGGAGATCCTGGCCGATGCAGCTAGGCGAAAGGCCTCGGAAAAAAGAAGAGCTGCAATATGCAATTGCCACCTCCCTCCCCCTTCTTGACCTGCTCGATCAACCACTCGAGTTCGAGACAACTCCAGGAAGCCTTCCACGAATGGGGTCAGGGCCATTAGCACGGACTCCGCGCCATCCGGTGCCCAAACCTCTCTGATTACGACCACGCCGCAGGTTTTCTCGACTGGTCCAACTCCCCAGGTGGCCTTGGCATATTCAACGCCCCAGGTATTCTCGACTCGGACGAACCCCACATCCCCGCCATCTGGTCCCCAGACTCTGACTTGGACCGGTCCAATGGTCTACTCGATGCTCGGCTTTTACGTTTGTGAGGTTGTGATGGGTAAAAAAACCAAATCAGGCTTCCCTGACTCGACTCATCAAGAATTTGCTGAAGAGCTCCGAAAGGATTTCCCGGAAGCTCGCCACCTCATCGATTCTGACGTTGTCAAATCAAAAATTAGCCATTCTTTCAAGGAGGACTACACGGCTTTCATTGCATGCAAAGAGGCGCCTGGATTCCAGTTGGATCAGTCGAAATATGAACTCTCGGCATCCAATGAGGTCTGGGCAAAATATGTGGAGGTGATGTCAATTCCAACTCTATTCCTTGGCATTCACTCTCCATTCAATAGTGCAGGACACTGACCGAGTCGCGCTTGTGCAGTTCCACCCGTATGCACTGAAATTTCGAGGTGTGCCTTTCCCTGATTTCATCAAATTGGACGTCATCTTTGGAAACTGGCCTGTGTATTCAAAGCCCCGGGTTCTGCCCGGTGCGCCTATGGCGATCTCACCTCAGCATCCAACAAACCAACTTGCGAACGCTCCCACGCAAACCGTAGCTGGCTCGCATTCAAAGGCGGATGTTGAAGCTAGTGGGAAATATTCTATCGTTGATTCTCAATCTACCCGACACAATAATATCATTCGTTTCAAGGATCCTCACCAACATTTATGCCCCGCCGCGACCTGCAACATAGAGCGTGCAATCAATCTGTATCAAGATGCCCACGCCCAGGACGCGTCCTCAAGAGAAGCACTGACAGCCTTCCAGATATTCCGCAACAAGACCAGTTCAATGATTTTTGTTTGGATAAGGGACAAACAGCTCCGTTCTCTTTGGCTCCAAGCTGAGATGGATGAGCGGATTGCTTGTCATGGTAATTTGTCTCCCTCTTTGTAATCCCCATGAACATCCCCTCATTCAATCTTGCTGTTGTTTGGTTGCTCATTTTTTCTGACATGTCTCATGACTGTTATCGCTTGGGTTTTCTTTTCTCTCTCCTTTCCTTCACATGTCTCATGACTTTTGTCGCTTGGGTTTTCTTTTCTCTCTCCTTTCCTTAATGATCGTGTCCAAGTTCACCTGCGCCCGTCTCACTGGTAATTTATACTGTGTCTCCGACACGTTAGGAAGATGATTCATTGAATGCTGCCTGGATTGTGATGAGCCAGGTCATATTGGGCCGTGCTATCTGGCGGCCCACACTAGACAAAACATGTTGCGCGTTGGGGGTGATGGGGCATTGTTTTGTGTTGGTGCAACAGGCTCATCACGCGGACTTGCCACATGAAACCTGGGATCTCGACCCCTTTAATAATGATGATCAGTCCGCACGCTGCCGCCCCCCCCTCATTCATTCCTGCTCTCAGAGACCTCGCCTGGCATGGATGATCCTAGTGAGTTGATTTGGGCTGATCATCCGCCTCTCGACATCGGATATCACATATCTCCACATTTGACAGCACTGTTTTAACTACCGCATTTCTTTGCTCTGGTCAGATTTTGTTGTGGTTGACCGGGCACGCAACACTTACCGTTGCTTGATTTGCCCTCGCTCCAGGGTGCTGACTGATGTGGCAAGGCACAGGCAAAGACCTGCTCATATCCTCAATGCAAGGGCTGCGTTAACAGCCACTACCCAAGTCCCTCCCGCATCAGTCCTATCACCGCAACATCTGGCAGCAGAGGAACTTCAGCTTGCGGCACAGCAGGATGCTGCTCGCGAGGAGATGCTTTGGCAAGCAGTGCATGGGCTCCTTGATTTTGTAGACGAGACGGTGGCTCCTGGTTTGAACAGGCCGTTAGCAGAGGAACTTGACGAAGCAGATCCCATCACCCAAGGGGTGGGCAACCCAGTGCCTATTTCCAGGATTGTCAGCCATGATAACTGGCAAGCTTTCCTGGATGACGAAGTCGAGGCTATCCAAGAAAATGATGCAGTGCTCATGCCAGGTGAATATGCGTCAGAAAGCCACGGACCCAGCGAGGAGAAAGGCCCTGAAACGTACCACCCTTGGTATCCTTTCAAAAGCAAAATGGTCTACTCGCAATTTGTAATGTGTCCGCTTGTGATCCATTAAAAAACCACTAACATTGGTTGTTCTCTGCTCTTGGCCTCCAGGAACTTGTGGGGTCCCTCATTATGGGCCATACCCACTCTATGCTATCTCGATCAATGTACACCAAAATGCGAGCAATACTCACGCTATGCGACATCACCCTCCCTGCTTGGGCTACCATCCAAGCTTCAAGGGCCAGGATACGGAAACTGCTTGATGACCAGATCCTGTACTCAACCTCGCCGTTTGGCACTCCTATCTTTGCCCTGAACCCCGAGAAATTAATTGCACGCGTACGTGAGGAGGGGAGGAATGCTTTGGCATGCTTTTGTTCCGTAATGAATCACTCCAATCTTATTCTGATTGGACTGAGATTTTGTTTGGTGGCCAGGACCTGGCAACCCCCATGATCAGCAAACACTTGGATTTTTACCCTGAGCTCACCAAGGGGGGTGAGGTCTACAAGTTCTCGCAGTCGCAGAAGTGGCTCAAAGGGCTGTTGCCAGCGCACCTCCCCCAGATGTGTGAAGTAAACGGAAAGCACTTCTTCATCTTTGAACCAGTGCAACTATTATCCTCTGCAGTTGCCATCCCAATCTTCCTTTATACCTGTGACTCCAAGTTATGCGCCAGAGTTATAGTGATCAACGAGTCAAACACTATCCGAGATGGAATAAGTTTGAAGATCATCATTCCTCAACACCTCAATTTTGATGATCCAAGGTTGCAATCAATTGATGTCAAAGAGTTTGACCGGTTATTCTCCGACATATTATTGGCGGATCGCACACGCCTTGTTGAAGCTTGCAATCACTTCTTTATAGAGTCCAATGGGATCCCTGATGACGATCGAGTGGTATCTGTGCCCAATCCCTGGCGAATCAAAGCCAAGGGGAAGGTGATGCGCCATGTTCCCATCACACTTTACGCAGATGACACTTCAGGCAACATATCAAAGCAATTTAACAAACATATTTCTTTCTTCTTCACATTATCTGGGCTGCCCCCACGCTTATCAAATCAGGAATATAATTGCCATTTTTTATCTTCCTCGAATGTGGCTAGTGTTCTTGAGATTTCTGAGCAGGTTGTGCATTATCTCAAGTAAGCTTTCATTTAATACAAGGCTTGGATCATTGTGACTGATTGGTGTTTGGGTTTAGTCGCATGGCCCAAGATGTCAGCCTACGTGATGCCAAGAACAAAGTTCTTCTAGCTACACGTGGTGCAAAGATATGAAAAGGTAGTTTCACGCGGGGGTCTCACGGTGAAATGGGGTAAAGTAGAAAAAAGGAGAAAGAAATATAACAAAAAGCAAAAGCTTTTTATCAAAGAGGGGCCTGAGTTACAGGGGTGTTTACGGTGCCCTCTATGAATTAGATCCTGAAATATCAGGGGTACTCTAATTATCTGGTCCTTTGACAAGGAGTACACCCAGAAATGACAAAGAAAGAAGTGCTACAGGGAATTTTACTCACTAATGCTAAAATCCACGCAAAGGGGTCTTCTTCAAGCTTGGCAGGGATCTTGAGGCGTCAAAAGTAGTCAAGAATTGATTGGAAAGCTGGGGATTTGTCTTGGTAATTGTTGGTTAAGGTGATGATCCAATATAACAGGTATAACAAGGCTAATAACTAGTGTAAAGGCTGGTTGATTGCATTGGTATATGCTGGTATGATAAAAGATGATGGGGATTGTCAAAAGTGGGCAAACAAAGCTCTTTAAATATCAATTTTGGGCCACTGTGTGCGTGGTAATTTGCCTCAATTGCAGGTGTAGCCCATTTCAAACCAAACCAGGCCATTGTTACACTAGTTTGGACCAAAAGGGCAAGCCACAGCTGCTTATGGGTGAATACACAAGGTTATGATGAGTTTGTTGACGCCAAATAACCATGTAGACCAACCTGGTTCAATACTACTGGCTTGGTTTAGTCAACAGTAGCATTGAAGGAGTGGTTACGCCTGAAAAGGGCCACAAATATTGAGACTGGGCCACGCTACAGGTGTTACACATGTGTAATTAAGGTTTTAAAACTTTGTTTATATATATGATGCAAGGTTCCTGAAACCTAGTTACATACATGCTGCCTTAGTAACATGTATTTGTGTAGTCCATGCGGGGTTTTTAATGAATTGGGCCAACTTGTGTAACCAGTGCGCGGGGTTGGAACATTAAACCCCATTTGGGCCTAACTCGGCCATTTCACACAACACCTCAAAATGACGTCCATTTTTGGTCATTTCCCAGTTGGTATCGTAATAGTCAACCAACATGTTACGCATATATGCCGTGCAATCCTATAGGTGGGGGAAATGGGTAAAAGGAGTGAAGGAGTGAGAATTAGGGGGTACCATGAGTGGGATACCCTAGGTTATTTTGCATGTAGATTAAGAATCTGCCATAATATTCTAAGTTTTCTTTAAGGTTTAAGAGTTATGGTAATATTTTGTGTAAAACATGATTTTGACAGGGTATTTCAATGTTTATTCTTATTTTGTATTTATAAATAACAAAGTCATAATGCATTACAAAGTGAGAGAAATTCCTACACATGTAATAATGTCTCTAACTTTGGTAATACAATTTATTTTCTAATTTTCAATGTATTTATTATGATTTTATCTTTTCATGTACTCTTTGTTAGATTGTCTCTGAAGAGTAGCAAGCTGACACAAGATGGTTTTGCTGCTTATGACTCTACTATTTCACAGCCCGTGTTAGTCCATTCGGTGGTCCTTTGTTTCCTGGCCGATTCACCTATGCATGCGGAGGTGACAAATACCCCCAACCCTGGTCAATCGAATCACCCATGCCGCATGTGCACTTTATCGGTGGAACGCAAATCCATGGTCAAGTCCAAGTCCCATATCCAAAATTACCTGCAGGTGGATGATTTTGGCCACAAGGTATGCCTCTTTTTCATTGATACGTTGAGCTACTATGATTCTGACATTGTGTGAGGTTCTTCAATGCAAATAAGCGTCCCACTCCTCTGAGGGACTGGGCCATGACAATAAAAAGATTGCATGCGCTGTATGACATTGCAATGCTGAAGAACATCACCCAGTTTAAAACCCAATCGACATCCTGGGGGGTGAGAGATGCCATCAATACCAGATTTGTTATTGAATCCAGGTCTAACACGGCTCTCAAGGATATGATGGAAGCTTTGGACTTGAACTATCCAAACCGTCTTTACAACCCCTTTTTAACTTTGGAAGGTCAGTGGTGACCAATTCTACGGAGATCTGTTTATTCTGCGTAAGCTCCCTGACAACATTCCTGTCCACCCACGCGCAGGCTTTGATGGAGTGTTGGACACTCCAGTAGAAATTTTGCACGTTGTCCTATTGGGGGTGGTGAAGTATCTCGCGCGCGACGACATTTCAAAACTCAAGGAGAAAGAAAAGTCAATCCTCATAGGCCGATTGGACTCTCTCAACTGTTTGTCCATGAATTTTGATTGGATTAAAGGCGACTACCTCATAAAACACATCAAAAGCCTTGTAGGACATCATTTCAAGGTCATACTGCAATCAGCCCCTTTTGTCTTACTAGACTTGCTCTCACCCAAGCGCCAAGAAATCTGGCTAGCTCTGTGCAAGATGTGCGCGTTTATATTCCAGACAAGGATTGCCAACATGGACATTTATCTTGACCAGCTCACATTAC
Source organism: Puccinia coronata f. sp. avenae (assembly GCA_002873125.1). Classification (NCBI taxonomy): domain Eukaryota; kingdom Fungi; phylum Basidiomycota; class Pucciniomycetes; order Pucciniales; family Pucciniaceae; genus Puccinia; species Puccinia coronata. The sequence continues at coordinate 33,704 of PGCI01000059.1, read as the reverse complement.
ACATTCATTGGTTCATGCGCCTCATCATTGAATCGAATGCTCAGTGGGTCAACAAGGCCAAGCTGCACATGCTCCTCCATCTTCCCCAATCAATCAGGAGATTTGGCCCCGCCTCTCTTTTTTCAACAGAGAAGTTTGAATCGTAAAACGGAGTCTTACGAAAGGCTTCCGTCCACTCAAACAGGCTATCTCCCAGTCGAGACCTCGCCGTGACTTTTGCAAATTATTCTGGCCTCAAGTTCTTGGTCTCTGGCGGTGTCTTGTACAAAAAACAGACCGGCAGCACATCAACCGCGTCAAGTGAGGTACGGCAGGTGTTTGCCGGAAATCCACTGCTGCAACGCGCAATGGGTTATAATTACAAGTTGGATGACAGCGTATCCTACCCTCTGGACCTGAAGATCAAAATTCCCAAGGAGGACACGCTGCCGGTGCCCATTGAGTTTGATGAACCCGTCCATCCGCAAATGGCGCAAGTGGCCCAATTACTCTTGTCAAAGCATGACGTGCTTCACCCGGGAGTATGTATTGTGGTGAGCATTCACACACTTCCCCTCTCAATGCAGCTCTGATGGGCATATCTGATTGCCTCCCTAAGTTTGAGCAAGAATCCAAACCCCTCGTTGGAATGATCAAGTCAATATGGGTGAAAAAAACCACTGGGGCCAACATCTATTACGTTTGCGTCCAGGGTTTTGAGACCACCGAAGTGGATAATCATTATCAAATGCGATCAATTGTCCGCACACCCTACCATGCCGTGGTTCATACTAAGGTGTGCCTATGGTGTTTTCCTCTTGTCGGCGCATATCTTCTGTCCTTGCCCCTGATCAATCACCTTACCGTAGTTTATCCTGGGCACAATAAACGTCCAACATAATTGCCGCAAGTTTGACTGTCCAGTTGTTTGTTCACGAGGCGCGCAAATGGAACGTCAGGATACCAGACTTACCCGACCTGAAGTGAAGCATTGTGATGACATTTACTACATCATAAACGCTGTGTCTTTGAGCAATCCGGATTTGCACCAGCTTGTGTCCAGGCTCGCCATGGAACCAACACAACCCGGCGAATGGGTTGAGTGTGTCCGGGCTGGGTTTGCTGTCTGGTCTAAAGGGACTGATGAGATAATTGACAAGGACACTGAAGATGAAGACCATGTATTTGCTCCTGCAGTGACTCCAAGCGTCACCTCTGTCATTGGACCTATGAATTAGCCATTGCTTTAACTTGTAAATAGCATAACAATAGCATTTCTGGAATTGATTCAAATCTGTGAGGCTTGATAAATTATTCAATTTATCAGTGCCACATCACATACACCTCATAATTTGGGTGATTCCAAGCCCCTCCTCCCTGCTAGGATGCATGCTTTTTGTCAACCAGCCTGCAGACCAGTTTTGATTCCCTCCCATCTTGGAGAGACGCTGCTTGCCACTCTAATACCTCCCCCCACCCTTTTGTGCACAAGGTCAATCACATTTCTACAGACCAAAATGAACACTCCTCAAGCAACCCACCAACAAACCCAGCCACACCCTCCTGAGAACGCTTGTCTTCCGGCAGAGGCACCGCAACGCATTGAGGACGAGGGGACCCCAAGCAAGGCGTCCGAGGTATTGGGCGAGGTTCGCCTATCTCCATTTGAATTAGGAGACGCCATAGGTGTGGTCCCTACCGCTGACCGTGGCCTGCAGTTGATGTACTGTGTCACGAGGCCCGATTTACCTGGAGGAGGCATCAACGAATATCAGCACCTGCACATCCACCAGTACCGCGAAGGAAACGAGCTCCTCAGCCCCCCTGTCGATGTCTTCTGGGATGCGATGGAAATGGCCTACGGCTGGTGCGCCTTCAAGACCTTTGCAATCAATCACTTCACAAATCAGAACGCGACCACGGGAAACCAAATCCGAGCCACCCAGGTGACCCCTGCGCTCACGTGGCAAGGTATTATACCCCATCACCCTTGGTATGATTGCCAAGCCAAAGCAATGATACGGGGTCAGGCCTCATGGCGCCAGTTTGTGGTGGCCATTGCGGATGCGGCGCAACATGGTCAGAACTCACAGCTGTGGTGTGTGTGTGACCACACGGTAAGTCCTCCCCCCACTGTAAAGCTCAAAAGTGTCAGTGAAAACCTTTTGCTGAGTGTGGAACGGGATGATGTGAGGATGACTCTGCCGTTCCTATACTAGACACTAAAACAAGACCCCCCAATCTATGATTGGCAGGCTTTAATTCAAGTGATAGTAAGTGTATTCAAGATACTTCAGTTGGTATAGCGAGTGTAGGTGACTAAGGATGTGTTGAGTGTGTATGAATAAATATGTGATGCTGATGCTGATGTTGTTGATGGTAGGTGATGATGATATTGGTGAATGTTGAGAGTGTATGTGGATGATGAAGGTGTGTTAAGAGCATCTCCACCGGGGAGTGCAGATTGCGAGGGTAAATCCCGCATGATGCATCCCCATTTTGAATTTTAAATTTCAATTGGGCTGTGTTGCTGCATCGCAGGGCGGTCCGACGAGGTGTAGAAGTTGGTGACATCGAGGTTGTTTAGTTGAATTCCGCGAGGGAGGTGATTGATTTCACCAGTAATGGTTGGTGTCACAGGGTGTAGTCGGATCTAGCGAGGAGCTAGAACTACACTCGAGTTGATGTTTTTTACACTCGCGATAAGTCTAGCTCCGGATTTACACCCCCCGGTGGGGCATAGGTTTTGCCGCGCGGGGTGAAAATTGGGTTTACACCCGCGATTTCCACCCCGCGGTGGAGATGCTCTAAGCTAATGAGTTCTGGGAGCTGGTGCTTCTACCAAGTGGGTCAAGATGAGTTGTTTAAATGAGTAATGATGAAGTTGTTATTGCTGATGTTGATTGACTAAAACCTCAATATTGAGTGACTTATAATGAGGAGTGACCAGTGTAATAGACTATAGGGGATAGTAAAAGGTGTCTGTGGATGGTGTGTAATGTGATGTGATCCCAGAATCTGGTGAGGAGGGGGAAAACAGCTAGAGGAGAGCCTCTTTTATATCAAAATCCTGACAAATGAGGGGTGGTCAACTTGTGGTTGGAACAATGGTCATGGAACACAGTGGAACAATAATTGATGACTAATCATGGCTGAAATGTGGTTGATGGAAACAAATGGAACAATAGAACAAGTGAAATGTGTGTGACTTGTGGTTCTGAACCTGATGGAACTTTCCATAAGTGTTGTGGGCCTAAGTTGGGTAGAACATCCTAGAAAAGGGGTTACCTGGGCCTAGTGGTTGATTTGTGGGTGGGGTTTTTGTGTGATTGCCTTGTGAAAGCGCTGTGTAACTGTGAATAACTGGAATAAACTCGGGTCTAGGAACTAATATTGGCCATAACTATTGATCCAGGCATGTAACAAAGATTCCGTGAGTTGTTCCCAAGGGTCATTTGGCCTGAAGAATGTGTTTCTGGAACAATCTATGGGGTTTTGAGGGGTTTGTATTTTGGTGACTGTAGTAGGGATTAAGGTTTAGGTGACAGAGTATGTTGATTTGCTGATGCTTCCTGATCCGGTTGAGTGGTGACTATGCCGTAAGTTGTGTCCTAGAGTGAATTTTGCCGTAGATTCTGATTCTTCAATAATATTTGAGGATATCTTAGTGGATATAAGAGAAAAAATGAGAAAGAGAAAAGAAATAGAGAAGAAATAGGAGAGAAATAGATAGAATAAAAATTGAAAATTTGTGTCATGTTTGGAACACCACATCCTCCCCCAACTTATTGTCTGTCCCCAGACAATCCGTCTGATTTTCTGGGTGTTTTTGATGATTTACGTAGCTTCTTGCTGTTTTGTTGACTTTTCTGATTTTATCTGCCTGTTTTTGGGGGTTTTCATGAGTTTGTAGGTTGATACTGATCCAGAAATTGATTTAGTGGAAGCCTGAATCCTAGTGAATTTCCCGTGTATGCTGAGTATTGTGCGCCTGAGCTAGTTTGATGACATGCAGTACAGCTGTGGGGTCCCTCCCCCAACTTCTTTGAAATGAATTTTGGTTAGGGTTTTTGTATGCTAATACCCAGAGGTCTTGACGGTGTTTCAGAATAAACAAGGTTTATCTGTCACAGGGTGGAGTATCCTCCCCCAACTTAAAAGTTGTGACGTTGAGTTATTTTTGGTGATTTTTGACTTTCAAACCTTAATTTTAGGATTTTTATGGTTTTCTAGTGTTTTTAGGTTTTTGTGATTTTTGGGGTTTTGGGTTGCTGAGCGCAGTCCGCAGCATCCGCAGCTGTTGACGTCGCCTGTACGTGTGACGTTGGTCTGGGGTTGCTCCGCCTTGCGCAGTGCGCAGTGGGCTCCGTAGCCTGAGTTTGGGTCGGGCCGCGGTCCTTGGATGTGGGCGGGCCGTCTTTTTGTTGTGCGGCGGGCCAAGCCCGTCTGTTCCAGATTTTTAGGGGTTCGGGTGGCTGCGGCGCGTCCCCCCGCTTACGTGTACTTGTCCGGCTCGGACTTTATCCTCGGCCCTTGTGCGGCCTGTCAGCTGTCAGCCGTCTGAAATTCCAATCCCCCCGTCTTCGCATCGCATCATCCACGCAATCGGCCGGCCACTAAGCTTCGATCTGGTAAGTTCTTCCTTTCTTCTCGTCCTTTTTCCTTCTACACATGGTGTTTGCAACTAATGGTTGTTGAGTTTTCTTCCAGGTGACAGCTGCACCATCATGCCGGCCAGGCTGCCACCCGCGTGTCTTCTGGGCTGGTCGATTATACCAATAGCCCAACCTCTTCTTCTTGGCCCAATCTTGTCTTTGGAAGTTGACCCACTCCCACGTACAGGTATTGGTGTTGCCAGCGTTGGCACCTGCCTTGACTCGACCCAGCCTGCCCTCGCCAGTCTCCTCCTGTGCATCCCACCGGGTATAAGTATCGGCCGTATATTCGTATTTCCGCTTCTCCTTCCGCAGCGATCAGCCACTTGTTGCATGACTGTTATTCGCACAGCTAAAGCCACCTGTAGATCTATTCCTTATCCGTACCAATCCTCCATTAGCCGACTTTATCGCCGCCGACGCCGCGCATCCCTTACTATGAACTACTCCTCCGCCAAGATCCGTGCTACCCCTGCTGCTGTTATTCCCCCTTTCGAGGATATCTACTTTGACTCTAACGGAGTCTTGTTCCGCAACGGCATCGCCATTGTCGATCAGCATGGTTCTATCATCCGCCATTCCATTGTCGAGCGACCTCCGCCCACTCTTGTTGCACCGGAGGCGTTGGTAAGCCGCCTTTTTTTTTTTTTTTTTCCGCTATACCCTCCATTTTTACTGATCTGACTGGCTTCACAGGCACTCCGCTCCAATCGGGCCATCCTTGGTCATGCGGCGCATCGCATCACCCCTCCAGTGTACGATCCTTACCCGGCGTTTGTGGAGTCTTGCTCCATCCCCCCGTCGTTCCCAGCCTATCCCAGGGGCCCAGTCCCTCCTGGTCTCGAGAGCCTCCCCGAGCACCTCCGCCGCAATGGCCCCGGCTTGACTCCTCGCCAGGGTGCTAACAGCTTGTCTGAGGATGCGCAGGTTAGTCTTTTCTTTTTTTTTTTTTTTTTTAAAATGAGTAATTTCTCGTGCCGCCTAGTCTGACCTCGTTCTATTGATACCAGATGCAACCTGCCTCCGAGACGCGTGGTCGGCTTATAGGTGACCCAGCTCGTATTGCTGAGGCTACCCGCGTGTTTAACGAAGCGCATGTAATTGGCCCCCCTTTTCTTTTCTTTGGGTGGGTCCTCTGAACTGATCTCGTCTCTTTTTCCTGCTTCTTAGGACCTTATTGTCAACCCTTTCTATAACAATGCGGCGCCCCCGGCTCCTCGTCCTGCCTCTGAGCCTTGCGCCCCGACTACGGATCCGATCGACACCGATTCCGACCCCGCGGACGCCCAATCTGAGCCTCTTCTGACCAACGATCAAGGCGACCCGGTCTCGGTCACCTATCCATTCACTAATTTCTCTCGCCCGGCGACTCCCAACCCTCCAGGCTTTTTCGATCCCAAAGATTACCATCGGCTCGACGACAATCAAATCCACGACCTCCTTTGTCGTGATCATGAGCCGGCCCGATTTGATCGTTTCGCCTTCGGTCCTCAGCATCTTACCGACCTCTATCAATCAGCCATGTCCGCCATGGTGTCGAACTACACCCGATTCCCCCCTCGCGACGGAGCCGAGTGCGCCGATCGCGTGCAAACCTTCAAATTCGTCACTCGCCGCTATCATTCGCTGGACCGGGTTATGCGCCGCCAATAAGGTACGGTTAGTTTTTCTTTGTTCTTGTCTTTTCCTTCCTACTCGTGGTGGTGTACTGATTGCCTCGTTTGGTCTTCTTCTTTTTTTTTTTTTTCTTTTAGGACGCCGACTGTTCTGGGTACAACAAGCTGTGAGCTCCAGGGGTGAACTTCCGAAAAACCAAAAAAATCGAATGTGATAAGAAAAAACTGAAAAAAAACAAAGAAAATCTTGGAAAAAAAAACAAAAAAATCTTGTATCGTAGTTTTTTAGTACTGTATTTTTATTAGTTCCTTTTTTTTTTTTTTCTTTTTTTTTTTTTTTTTTTTTTTTTTTTTTTTTTTTTATAATTTGAAATAAATCTAACAATACCCCTCCCCCAACTTAAATGAGGTTGTCCCCAACCTTGCCATATCCCTTTGGCCACATCTGAGTTAGTGGCAGTTGATAAATTTTGGTAGACTTTGAGTGTGAACAGTTTAGTCTTGTATCCAGGAGGTTAGCTTATTCTGACTGATCCATAGCGTCTTCTTCATCTTCTTCCTGCTGGTCTGATTGTTCTGATGAGCCTTCTTCTTCTGCATCTAGCTCTTCTTGCTGTATATCTTCTAGTTTACGTCCACGCGGAAAGAATCTCTTGATGTGGGAGGCTGCATAAGTCCGTTTCAGTTCCGTCCCGTCCAATTCTTCTAGCAGGTATGATCCTTTAGGAAGCTGTTCTTTCACTTTGAATGGTCCGTTCCACCTGTTTGCAAAACGTTTTCCCCACTGATCCTCTAGACTTTTGTTGTAGACTAGAACTAGTTCACCAGGATCCAATGGTTCTCGTAATCTTGCTGCCATTTTTCGGTCCCAATAACGTACTGAGGTTTCACGTGCCTGCATTAACTTATTGTGAGCTTCTTTTATGACTTTGTCCCGCCTTTCCAGCTGCTTTGTCCGGGCTTCCAGTAATTCTGCTGTAGTGCTGATACTAAGCCAATCAATTCCCAGGTAGGTGTCCATTTCCAAATCCACGGGCAACACAGGTAGTTGGCCAAAGATGATTTCGTAGGGCGTAAATCCAGTGGTCCTTTTTGTAGAAATTCTGTCTGAGAATAAAACCAAGGGTAAGTACTCCCTCCATTTTCCCCCAGATCCTCCACACATCTTGACTAAAGTATCTTTTATAGGTTTGTGTCCTCTTTCCACCATTCCATTTGCCTTGGGGTAATATGCAGTAGTCTGGATTAGTTTGGCCCTAATCTTCTGCACTGCCTCTTCAAAATCTTCCTTGAACTCCAATCCGTTATCCGTTGTGACTGTCTTGATGGAGCCGTACCGATAGACCCAGTATTCCAAAAGGAACTTGGCCACATTGCTTGCCGTGAGTTTGACCAATGGAGCTGCTTCTACCCATCCGGATAAGTCGTCCCGTGCTACTATCAGGTACTTATACTGTCCTGCTTTGATGTGACATGCGTCCAGCGCAACTCGTCCAAAAAGATTACTGCTACCAGTCGGATTTCGAATTTCCCTTGGTACTAGCGGATCCCTCTTCTGACAAGCGGCACAACTTTTAACCCATAATTTTACCTTCTTCTTCAGAATAGCCCACCAAAACCTTGTTACTAGCCGGTGATACGTTTCTTCCACTCGTCGATGGCCTAACTCTTCATGGACCTTCCGGAGGAGTTTTTCTTGATAAGTCACTTTGGATATAACTATTTGCGGGGCTGGTGAATGCTTCCTCATGAGCCTTCCTTCGCTGCTGTAGAATTTGGCTGAGTTTCTTCTTAATTTTGCAAAATCTTCTTTGTCCATATCCGGTGGTTGCTCAAGAGTTTCCAAATAGTGTCGCAATTGCCGCCAATATCCAGGTTCCTCCCACTCCTTTGTCTCTAATTGGGTTTGAAGTGAGCCGATCCGAAACAGGTAGCATGGCTTTATAAGTGGCTCTTCTTCATCAAAGTCAGGCTGATCTTCATAGAATTCTTCTTACTCGCTAGAAATTGGTCTTCTGGAGAGTGCATCCGGTAATGTGAAGGTTTTTCCTGGCTTATGTACTATGTCAAATGAAAAAAGCTGAATGAAAGCCACCTATCTGGTCATAGGAGCGTTTGGATGTGAGGGAGAGTTGATCATTTGAATTAAAGACTTGGCGTCCACTTGGAGTTTGAAATGCTGGCCCCACAGGTACGTCTGAAGTTTCTTCAAAATCCTAGCTACTCCACATAGTTCTAATTTTGGTTGAGAGTACCTTGATTCCACTGGTGAAAAGACTATCAATTCATAGAGAACTGGTCGATCCAACCCTGTGTCTAATTCTTGCTGAGATAGTACTGCTCCTGCAGCTATAAAACTTGAGTCCACCGCTAGTCGAATGATCCCGGCCTCAGGTGAATAGTCAATACTCTTCAAAACAATATCTTCTCCAATTATTTGCTTCAGTCGATTGAATGCTTGATTGCAGTCGCCACTCCATATCCATTCTGCTTCCTTCCTGGTAAGTTGCCTGAGAGGTGCTGCCTTTTCTGATAGATTCTCTATAAATATTCGCACGTAAGTGACTAATCCTAGAAATCCTCTGAGTTCCGTGACATTTTCAGGAGTTGGCCAGGTTATGATTTTGTTTTTCTTCTGCCTGGATACCCGGCGCCCTTCCTTTGAGACCATGTGACCTACAATATCCAAAGCTGGGACGCAACACGCAAATTTCTTGCCTGATATCGTGAGCCCGGCCTCTTCAATCCTGAATAGTACCCTTTCCAAAGTAATCGCATACTCCCATATAAACCGTCTAATCCCCGGATTCTCCTTCAGTACCTTGCCGTCGTAAGTCGTCCTTGGTCCTTTGATTCCTCCATTGTCTATGAATACGCCTACATACTCTGGTATTTCTTCCTGCAGGATCCACATCATCTGTGCTTGATAGACTGCTACCAAGTTAGTTGCTCCTTGAGGTAATCGCGTGAGTTGAAATCTTCCCAAAGGTGTGTCAAAGGTTGTCAAAGGTCGAGATTCCTCCGCTAATTCCCTTTCGTCATATCCTCCCATGATGTCGCCTAGTCCATAGCACGCACGTCCAGCAAATGCTTCGATAAATTCTTCTGTTGCGGGTGGTAGTCCAGCATCCCGAATTGTCACTCTATTCATTTCTTGAAGGTCATGGACTATCCAGAGCTTCCCATCATGGTTTTTGACACAAAAGACTGGGCTTGAATAACTTGAGGTTGACTGTTCGTATAACTTGGTTCTTATCCTTTCCCTTACTAACTCCACGTATTTGTCTTTGATAGCTGCGGGTATTGGGATTGGTTTCTTTTGCCATGGCTCATGCTCAATGACCGGAATGACGTAAGGTAGTCCATAAGAATGTTTGAGTAAGCCTCGTTCCGCGGGACAAAACGCTAACGCTCCCTGCCTGAGTACTATAAGATGTTGGAATAACTTGAGTTCCTCTGCGCTTAACCATCCGTCCGGTCCAAAACTGATAACGCCCAACCGCTCCTCCGTTACTTTCCAGGTTGGTTTAAATTCTGGTGGATGAGGGGTGAGTGGTGTCTGATACGGATCTCTAGAGAGGGGTGGTCTTTGAAGAGGTGGATTGATAGACTGAGGCATTGCTTGATTTACGGGTCTGACCTTTTTCCCTACTGGCTTGTATTTGGTCATACACCACAGGTTATCTTCTTTCCAGTTCTTGCAAAGGTCTTCCTGAATCCTTGCCCCTAGTCCTTTTGCGAGTAAGTTGCTTATCATGATATCTTTATCCTGATGGAAAGTGCCTGCTGTCCAACTGCTAAATTTGTTGGATATGAGCTGAAAGGTCCTATTTTTGGTTGTTAATAATTTTGCTCTGTTTTTGATCTTTTCCTGTGTATATTGGTAGGTTTTTGATAAGATGCCTTCTGAAATGGAAAGCGAGTAAATAGAGAAGATAAAAAAGATTCTAAGGGAAACTAAATAGCTCCAACTCATAAAAGCTAATATTTTGATTACCCAGATCTTTTCGTCTTCAGGAATTCTTGAATTGACGGTTGTTACTGGGTCCACTCGCAATTCCTTGGTCAGAACGCCTGAATTTATAAAAAATGCTGGTTGGTTGAGATGTTAGCTGAGTTCCCATTTAGGTGTCTAAACTGATTCCACCCTGTTCCCTTTCCTACTCTGGCAATTGGAACTGTGATTCGTCATCCAATGTTGCCTTGAAATTGCAGATATTCGCCATCGCCTGGGTAGTCCAAAGTACAGTCGTAATCGAATAAGAATGGTCGTCCCAAAATGCATTCTTGAGCTTGCGGTGCCACAAAGAGGTGTACTGGTCCCGTAAATCGTCCAATTGTAAGATCACAGTTTTCAACTACTCCGTTTATGTTGCACCGCTCTCCCCCAACTCCTCTCATGGGAATGTCCACTTCTACTACTTCCAATCCCAGATCGATTGCTAGTTTTGCTGGTATGACATTGACCATCGACCCCGAATCAATCATAAAGGGTACCCTTTTGTCCTTAATCCGTGTTTTGATGTAACCAAGAGCGCAGCTGTAAAAGCAGTTACAGTCTTTCTCCTCTTCATCTTCCTGTTTGATCATTGCTCCTGCTACTTTATGGGTTTTAGCTCCTACCTCTTTGATGTAGGATAGTTTTGAAGCCTGTGGTCCGGGAATTCTGTTTTGAAGTTTCTTGATGAGCTCCTCCACGTAGGTTGGCGATATAGCGGTGAGCTGGGAAAAAGTGGTTGGCATCTTCATATTGTCTAATTCTGCTAACAAAGCTGCCTCAGCTGATGGTTTGTCTTTCTTGGGTTGTGGTGCTTCTAGAATTCTCCCAGGAGTCCTCCTAGTCGCAGGTACTTCCGCAATCACTTCCTTGGATGGTTCCTCACAATCTATGTCCATTGCAGTTTCTTCGTGTTGGACCTTTCGTCGTCCTCGCATTGCTTCTGCTCGTGTGGTGGCCGCGTTTGCTTCCATCCGGAACTGCTTTTGTTGTTTCAAGGCTTCTTCTTTTCTGGCAGACTGATTTTTGAGAGCTTCCTCTGATCCTAGCTTTGGTGGGTCCCAAACTATGTGCTGCATTGCTGATTGAACGTCAGAAGGTTCTTCATCGTTTCTGTTGACCTGAAATACTGCTGAATTGTCTGTTGCATATACTGTATTGATTTTTGCTTTTGGTTTTGCTGATTCAGTTGCTACTACAGATCTGATAGGTCGTGAAGGGTCCCAGGGAATTCGTTCGCCACTAGGTAGGTTGAAGAACTTTCCCTCTCTTTTCACTAATCCTTCTTGTTCATCCTTCTGAGCTTCATGACAATACGCTGAATTATGACCTTCACGATGACAGTAAGAGCAGGGTCGTGGCTCATAGAGACGTCCTGACGGTGCTTCATTTCCGCGTGAATATTCTGCTTTGGCTGGGGCATTGAGTTTACTGGCAAGTGCTTCAATGGCTTTGGCCATACTTTCCATTTGTGATTGAACTGGCTCCTTGGGATATTCTTCCAACATCTTTTCTCGTTTCTTTCCATCTCCTTTCTTCAAGTCCAAGTTCTTCTGCATTTCTTTGTTTGCTGCAGCAAAGGTGGATCCAGCTTCAAAGGCGTTTATAGATCGGGCTTGAACTTCGTCCTCGGCTACTTCCATAACGTCCTCTAGGATGGGTGGTTTGTTGTATCCATCTTTTCCAGTAGGTATTAAATCGCTTTTGACTAGCTCTCGGTTGATGCTGACTTGATATTCTCGTGGGAAAGCCAGGAAAAATAAGTGTGATACACTGGTCTTGGCGGGTATGTGTTCGTTTCAGACCAGGTATTTGGTGATCATCATAAATTTTGACTGGTAGATCCTAAAGTCCTTGATGTCCTTGATCCCTCCTTTGTCTTGGCAGAGCTTGATTAAGTCATATAGGTCCTGGATGGTGTAACGAATCTTCAAAGGCGAGCCTCCCCATACATCAAGCATGCTCTTGCGTAGAGTCTTCCAATCCCTGTCGTTGTATCCTTCCATCAATTCCAGTTCCTTCTTCAAGTCTTCGCCTTTCACAAATCTGCATACTTGACGAGCTTTGTCAAAATCTCCTGCGCCATATATCTCAGCAGCCAGCTCAAACCGGTCTAGAAATTCTTTGAAGTTATCTCCTTTGTACTCAAGGTTGGGTTCCTTGATTATAACTGCTGGCCGTGGTCTGAAATCCTCGAAATTGTCAGGTCGTAAGCCGTAAGTGCCAGTTGCTGTTCTATTTTGTTGCTGTTGTTGGTATTGTTCTTGTTGGTGGTGTTGTTCCTCGCCTGAGTGGGTCGGAATTTCATCTTTTTGGTTGTTCCTTTCTTCTTGCTCTCTTGCTTTTTGTTTCTGATAAGCTGGAGACGTCCTAAGGTTGATTCTAGGTTTCCCTGTGCAATAGGTCAAAATTGGGGGTGGCGGTGGAGGTGTGGGAACGTGTCCAGTGCCAATGCCAGTGTTAGGTGGATCACTATTCATGTTTAAACTGCCCGGAAATATACCACCCAATCCAGAAGGGTTTGTTAATGGTAGGATATTTTCCAAATCTTTGTCTTGTGGATACGGTGCCATTGTTTATCGTGACTGATTTCTGTTTCTTTTTATAATCGTTAGTTTTGTTGATATGTTCTAGTAGTGGTCCCTTGGGTGAATTGGTTTGTGGTTGGTCTCTGGTACTTTGATCCAGGGCAAGGTTGGGGTTTTGGCTGTATTCTTCAATAATTGACCTCCACTCGCGTTATTCTGCAAATCCTCAAACTCCTAAAGTTCAGGTTCCTTTTTCGATTCTAGTCGCAATATTCAGATCTTCTTGTCCTTCTCAATACGCTAGTCTAATTTTGGTAACCTTGTCTCGTGGTCTATATTGGTAGTTGCTTTTGTGGAGGGATGGTGGTTTAGGTGAGGAGTACTACTAGATATACCTGTTAGCTAATAATATATAAGATAAACAGAAGGGTTAAATAAACTATGGTGTGTCACTTGTTCAAAAATTTGTTAGTACTCCTATTAGTAACTGATACTTCTGTTTGTTTGGTTATAACTAGGTGATTTTAATATGAATTGATAACTTTCAACCTTGCTATGACAACTGAATCCTATCACGTTGGGGACTCCCTTGTAAAGCTCAAAAGTGTCAGTGAAAACCTTTTGCTGAGTGTGGAACGGGATGATGTGAGGATGACTCTGCCGTTCCTATACTAGACACTAAAACAAGACCCCCCAATCTATAATTGGCAGGCTTTAATTCAAGTGATATTAAGTGTATTCAAGATACTTCAGTTGGTATAGCGAGTGTAGGTGACTAAGGATGTGTTGAGTGTGTATGAATAAATATGTGATGCTGATGCTGATGTTGTTGATGGTAGGTGATGATGATATTGGTGAATGTTGAGAGTGTATGTGGATGATGAAGGTGTGTTAAGCTAATGAGTTCTGGGAGCTGGCGCTTCTACCAAGTGGGTCAAGATGAGTTGTTTAAATGAGTAATGATGAAGTTGTTATTGCTGATGTTGATTGACTAAAACCTCAATATTGAGTGACTTATAATGAGGAGTGACCAGTGTAATAGACTATAGGGGATAGTAAAAGGTGTCTGTGGATGGTGTGTAATGTGATGTGATCCCAGAATCTGGTGAGGAGGGGGAAAACAGCTAGAGGAGAGCCTCTTTTATATCAAAATCCTGACAAATGAGGGGTGGTCAACTTGTGGTTGGAACAATGGTCATGGAACACAGTGGAACAATAATTGATGACTAATCATGGCTGAAATGTGGTTGATGGAAACAAATGGAACAATAGAACAAGTGAAATGTGTGTGACTTGTGGTTCTGAACCTGATGGAACTTTCCATAAGTGTTGTGGGCCTAAGTTGGGTAGAACATCCTAGAAAAGGGGTTACCTGGGCCTAGTGGTTGAGTTGTGGGTGGGGTTTTTGTGTGATTGCCTTGTGAAAGCGCTGTGTAACTGTGAATAACTGGAATAAACTCGGGTCTAGGAACTAATATTGGCCATAACTATTGATCCAGGCATGTAACAAAGATTCCGTGAGTTGTTCCCTAGGGTCATTTGGCCTGAAGAATGTGTTTCTGGAACAATCTCTGGGGTTTTGAGGGTTTTGTATTTTGGTGACTGTAGTAGGGATTAAGGTTTAGGTGACAGAGTATGTTGATTTGCTGATGCTTCCTGATCCGGTTGAGTGGTGACTATGCCGTAAGTTGTGTCCTAGAGTGAATTTTGCCGTAGATTCTGATTCTTCAATAATATTTGAGGATATCTTAGTGGATATAAGAGAAAAAATGAGAAAGAGAAAAGAAATAGAGAAGAAATAGGAGAGAAATAGATAGAATAAAAATTGAAAATTTGTGTCATGTTTGGAACACCACACCACCCGTCACTCACGATTTTGCCCAACCATTAATTAATTTTGTACTTGATGACACCACCCAGGCATTGGCGCCTGGCCCTGTGGCAGCGCACACCCGCGAACGTCGCAGCCCATCGGCTGAGATCATGTTCCTTATTCCTGCGGTCCCCGTGGTCCATTTAGGTAACGGACGAACCCCTTCACCCAAAATCATGCTCATGATACCCAGCCCAACCAACCAAAGGGCAAACCCTGCCACCAATACTCCACGCGCGGCCATCATAGACCTAAACCACGCCCCCGTCGTTCCCGCCAAGCCCGCTCAACACCCAGATATCAGCCGCAACCCCATGACCATGGAGGAGTTCCTCACCCTCTCGTGGATTCCGCAAGCAGACACCAACACTCGCGAGCTCATTGAGAGGCGCAAGATCTGGCACTGGACATATTTCAGCCTGTCCAATGAGCAACAACTCCGCGAGCTTGGATTTGAAGAGGGGCCGGCGCGACTCCTTTGTTTAGGTGCCGCCAGGGCAAATTCCATTTCCGCCTGATACGTACTACCTAGATTTTATTTGCCTAATCAACATGATACCCCCAACTTACACCCAATAGAATAGACACCCCTTCAACCTGCACCATACCGCCTTTGAGGGCCTGCTCTCTTGTTGACCAGCCATGCATAATACATAGATCCAACGCAAGTGATATTGATTTTTTTCCCAATCCACACCTTTTTTATACCAACCCAATTCCGTCACTGCAGATATGCAACACTTTGCCATTCTATCTAAGTTCAACTCGTCATCCCTGAGTCCAACCCAATAACTGTGCCCACTGCTCCTTTGACAATGAGAGCATCGCGCACTTCATGGCCATTTTGCACGCAACAGCACCACATGGCAAATTTGCGCGCAACTGCAGCAGCTTGCGCAGAGCTATAAACCCCCCAGCAATCACACCACTAGAAAGGGATGAATCAACAACACTCGGTCATGGCTGAGTTAGATAGGTGGTGACCTCAATTAGCCAAAAATTAGGCCCCCCACCACTTGCAAGCCTGACCGTGATGGGGTCAGGGCTTCCAATCCATCATAACACAATAGCAACTGCGGGCATGGTGATGCCACCAACCTCCCGCAATGGCAGGAAGATTAGGGTTCCAGTGCCAGTGCCGGTCACATGTCCCGTTGGTCATATGACTTGGACTGGCTTAGCATTGGATTTTTTTGGAAGGCCCCTTGCAAAAATCCATTATCTCCATCACCCCATCCAGACCGTAGGCAATGCCATTCGGTTTATTCCTGGCTCAGTCACCATTTGGTGATGAAGATGACGACGACTCCCCCCGCGGCCGCGCAGGCCTCCACCACGGGTCAGGCCGTCCCACAGGTATGTCCCTTCCTTGTCATTATGCTCATAACCAACCGTAGACACTGGCTTGACTGCAACAAGTTATGTGATCATGCAGGTACCCCCACAGCCCGGCCCAATGGAAGTTGCTGGCGGTCCCCCAGTGCCCAAGGTAATTACTGACCTGTTCATAACCATATCCCGAGGTGTCCCTCCAAAAGTAACCTACCTTTCTTCCATGGCTAGATGAAAGCACTGAGGCGCCAGCCAGCCAGCGCCAACGACGAGTTGAACCGGCGCGCGCCCGGACCCACGATCCATTTGAGGAGAGTTCCGAGTCAGAGAATGAAGAGCAAGATGCCACCCCCCCGATTGAGGTCAACAGAAGTCGTGTTTCGTACTTCTTCAACCTTCTTGGCGTTGAGGCGGACCACGAGGAGATTGCAAATGAATTAGCCGAGGTCAGATCATCCGCTCAATAGAGAAAGACGTCATTAACCTGAATAGACACTCAACTGACATTAACAGATGAGCCGCACGGAACAAAACGCCGCCCTCATTGTATGCCTTGCGGGTGTGATGAAACGACTAGACAAGATGGCGCGGGGTATTGGCGCCGGCCCAGCGCGCTCCCTCACTGGCAACACTCAAGTGTCCCTCATGTCGCATGAGGATCAGGTGAAAACGCATGTGTACACGGCCCCATTCAAGGTATGGGTTTCACATTGGGTAACCAAGCATCATCTTGAGCGCCCCAATGCATATGACCCCTGTGTTTGTAGATGTTCCTCCGGCACGTAGCTCGCCAGGCCATGTTGGATGAAAACATTGAGGCATACGGCGCCGAACATTGGGACAATTCCCTCTATCGGGCTGTCATGGTAAGATATCTAACCCCCTCACCTCACCCCACTGCTCGGAATTCACCAAGCACGATGCAAGCACTTACCCTCCCACTTTACTGACTCCTGCCCCCCCCGCCAGCTCCAGTTGAATATGAAACCTGGGCCGTTCAAACAGAAGCACCTCCCGCCAAGATACCTATCAGATGATCCCCTTGCAACTGCATCTGTGGTCGCCCACGTGAAAACACATCTCAAGCACGTCCAACACAAGGCGCGTAACGTACTCCTGACGGGGATAATAAAGAACAGCAGCCGCGACTACATCCCACCAATCACCGAGCTCTCCAGATTACTCTGGAGGCACTTCATGGACGGCAACAAAACTGAGTCAGACGATGACATTGACAAAAAGCTCGCCCCGTTGCCCTTACTCCGTACCCGCTTTGTTTTCATGCGAATGGAGACGTTGCATCACTACATTGACCCCTTGCATAGCTTATCCCAATGGGATCGCATGGACGCCCGCCTTCTTGAATTGAGGCGCCGACCTGTTCAGTTCACTCAACAGTAAGTGCCCATGTCTTCTGCCCAGGTCTTGAGCCACAGTGCTAACCATCGTACAACCAGCTGGCAGCAATTGTTGTGTAACAAAGATGCAGCTTTGTTCGGATCATCCCCAGCCAGCATCCGCGCGATTGACCCAGCTGAAGTGTATTGCCCTACGAACGAGCAAGTAGATATCTGAATTGCCGCCCGAGGTAATCCCACCTGATGAGCTCCAACTCATGCCCCTGGCCATCAACCGCAACGACACCTCCCACCCTTTGCATTCATTCCCCTTCATCACTTCCAATCCATGTGCCTCATTAGTGCCCCCCACTTGATTAGGAAATGAATGAGATACCAGATACTGAAATACCAAAGATAATCGTGATTAAAGAGACCCATCATCAGCCTGCAGTCGCTGACCAGTTCCGCCCCGCGGATATCAGCCAATCCGAGCCAGATATCCGCGGAGGTGCCCGCTGAGAGGCCAATGCGCTCTGCGCCAAAACCGCGCCCTCGCCGGGTGTCGCATATTTCCCGGCGCCCGGATCCCGGTCCAAGCGCGGATCCTGGTTCCGGGTGCCGGCTAATATGCCCCACGCAGCGGGTATCACAATCACACGGTTACCCAGCAAACCGACAGATATCCGACAACCTGACGGTTATCCAGTGGAACACGCCGTCCATCCGGCCTATCCGCCGGCCGCCCGGACTATCCGCCCCATGCACAATGAGCAATCTGCCAAACGAGCCGGGATATCCTCCCGTTGTCACGTCCGGCGGGCGACCTCGCGACCGACAGGCCCGCATCAGGCTTGGAACGGGGGCGGGCCAGGGTGGCGGCAGTGTGACGTATAACACTTCCGCGCACTCTGGACGCGACACCTTTGCGGAGTCACGGGGGCGTCCAAATCTCGCCCTTTGGCCGCGACAATCGGCCGGCTGTGTACAGTGCCCGGAAATAAGTTTTCATTAAAGTTTACATGGAAATGGACATCACCATTCACCCATGTGAAATCCTGAGCTTTTGCCCAAAGGTAGAAAAATTCCCCAAAATAATGAATATAAATGAAAATTAACCGAACTTTCAATGCATGATGGCTTAAAAAAACATTTGAGGTATTTGAACTTCAACAACTGCTTGATTAATTTTTTTATCAAAAAAGTGAACAGTGGGTCAGGAAGCAGGGCATCTGAATTATTTGATGAGATTTTAAAATTGTTCAAAATATTGAAGAGTAAACTTGCAGGACATGTCCAAAAACCAGTTGAACTTGTGATTCTTCAGAATCTCAGTGGTGTTTTTGATTTTTCCAGTTTGCAAGACCAGGAAATTGTTGGGAAAAAGATCAAATACATAACAAATTTTGGATTTTCAAATTTTCATTACCTCTTTCAGATGCCCTGCTTTCTGACCCCTTGTTCAATTTTTTGATGAAAAAATTAATCAAGCAGTTGTCAAAGTTCAAATACCTCAAATGTTTTTTTAAGCCATCATGCATTGTGATTTTTGTCAATTTTCATTTAGATTCATTCTTTTGGGAACTTTTTCTACCTTTGGCCAAAAGCTCAGGATTTCACATTGGTGTGTTGTGATGTCTATTTCCAAGTAAACTGTAATGAAAACTTATTGCTGGGCACTGTACATACACAGCCAATCGGGCTCGACGTCCCAATTGCGCTCCTGGAGCGGTGTTGGGACCCCGCTTACAAAATCGACGGGCCGTCGCACCATTGTCAGCCGTCACATCACAGCGCCCACGCGGCGCCGTGGTGACGCTCCTACACCGTCCCCAGCGGGTCAGGCACCGACGGGGGGACGGTGAAGCAAATATCAGCCATCTGCGGTTCATGAGCGTATCCGCTTGCATTGCCCGCTGACTCCTCCCGGACACGACCGGATCCTTTGAGCAGCAGTGGTCTGCGCCGGATTTTTAACTGATCTCAGGCACTCCTCAGCTCATTGGACACAGCTTTTCATAACCGATCGGACACTTTTACTGCAGGCTCCTCAGATAGCCCATGTGGAACCCGGATAGCACAATTGGCTCAATAAAAGCCGCGGATACTCATCCCTAGGCACCTCGGATAGCTCCATTTGAGCTGCCCAGTCCGATTCCCCGGGAATCTGACTGGTCTACGCGCTGCCATGGAGTGCTCGATAGAAAGCTAACTCACGTCACATATGTAATTAGAATTGAGAGTAATGTTGAAAAACATGGGAATTCTTCCCACTTGTATATTGATATAAGAGCAAGTGACAAGACGGAAGGTCAAAACGATGGAGAGAGAAGGAGTGGTGATTGGGGGATTGTGGCAAGGGAAGATGAGCAATAATCAATAAAAAATGTGTGTAATGTGTGTTTGGTAGTAACTAGCAATATACTACGGGACAAGGGCTACATTTTCCAAGGCCATTTCTTCTTTGACTTCTTGGTGAGTGGGGCATTGAACATCCGCTGGTTTCAAGACCAAGCCGCTTGGGGAGTTCTTAAACAAGTGGGTGTCTTTGTGACTCAAAAGCCGGAGCCAACTGAAAGCATTTGATCAGCTGCGTTCTATCTGGTTTCCCTCTGGGTCAAATGAGACTTACACTTTGACAAATGCCGTTCCTTGGCTTCTCAGGTACTGAAGATCAGCATCGACATGATCCCATTGAGACACGCTGCGCGCATGCACATTGAGGTAGTTCACCATGGTGACAAGTCTCAGGTGAACGATTCGGACCTTCAGCATTGGAGTGACCTGTTCATCCACTTCTTTGGGAGTTAAGCCGGTCTTACCGCCTTTGCAGTGCTTCCAAAAGAGTCGGGACAGCTCTTTGATGTTGGGGATGTAATTGGGGCTAACCGAGTCCACCACACCTGTGAGTAAGATGTTGCGGATCTTATTTTGGACATGCTTAAGCTGGCTCTTGACTTCGGTGACAACATGCGCAACGGCCTTCCGATCGCCCAATATGTACTTGGGTGGGAGGTGCAAATTCCTGTACTCTTCACTTTTGGCGTTCAAGCGCAGCTGTTTGCAGGCGTATACATAAATCAGCAGGGGACTATGAGATACACATGATGGCTTTGTATTGATCTAACTTCACTCACAAGAACTGTTTGATACAATGAATTCTCGGTTGAATCGTCAGCATAGGCATCCAGGTTAGGTTGCAACATGACTTCTTTGGCGGTGTCTCGCAAGAAAGTCTACCAATTTCCCACGCACATGCGGTCAGCAAGGTGATAGGGATGGGATTGAGTAGTGGACCTTACCCGCAATTCACTGGAGTACACAAAGGTTGAGATTCGAGTTGATTCATTAAGTCTGCCGGTCGGGGGATTGTCTCGAGTGGCAAGGCTTGCTTTGATTGCGCCAAGGTCAACTAAAACTGCTCTGAGGGTGGCCATGATAGCAGCAAATTTCTCATGCTTGTTCATCTGCAGGCAGAAAGGATTTTGTCAGCCCTCGTCATCTGAGTGGTGTTTGGATCACCGATATAATGACTGACATCAGCAACAGTCGACATAAGCGCAGATAGTGTTTCAGGTGCTGTTTCAACAGTGACGAGTTCCATACTCTTATTGAGGGGGTTAATGGCTGAGTTGTCAAGATCAGGTTTGTCAAGATCAGGGTCAATCACATCATTTTGACCTTGATCTACGGAAGAAAAGGCGACATTGGGTAGAGAGCCCCTGCAATCTGTGTGACATTGTCGCTGCAGGGCGGGTTCTGAATCCTGGTCTGATGGGCGGTCAGTCATTGGCATGCACTTGATGGCGGTAGGATCAGTTCCTCACCTGATTCCAAGTTAGATCTTTGTTGTCTATTGGTTTGGGAGAAAGAAGAGTTGTTGTTTGGGCAAGTGGGTGTATCTCTGATATTCTGGTTCATGAAGAAAGACATTGAGAGCAATTGTGCAAAACCAGTTTCTCTTGGCTTAACAAGGCGGCCCTCATAAATTTGAATCACTGTGTGGACAAATTGTGGGTCTGCTGCGTAGCATTTGGAAGCACAGTTTTGGCTGCGCTGCACATGTTTCTTTGGATTTCACATTTTATTTTGTACTTCTTTGGAAGAGGGGAGGGGGGTTCAGGAAGGATTCTGTGCTGAATGTGCACAAGGTATGGAGCGTGCAGTTGTTATATTTTGTTTGCACCATATGTGATGAATCAATGGAGTGTAGTGTGGGACTCAAGGAATGGGTATTCTAATTTGCGGAATGAGGAATTTTGAAATTATCTAATGAGTACTGTGTTACATGCACGGAAGTTGAGCATGGGATTAGATTGGTGAACTGTGATTTAACGGGTATTGTGTTACATGCACAGATGTCAAACTCAAGATTGGATTGGTGAACTGGAATGGCCCAGGAGCCACGTATCACTCCTTGTTAATGCTCAGTCAGAGAAATTGGTATTGGACTGAGCCTTGGGGATTGCCAGGCAAAGGAGCCTTGCTGGCCCTTCATCGAATCCGAGTTTTTGCAAGGCTTCTTCAGTGCTGAGGGTGAAATACGTCCAGTGGGTAATGCAATGTCTAAGAAGGATGCCGCGGGTATGGGAATCGTCATCATCGATGTGCGCAAGGTCAAGATATGGATTCATGTTTTTGATTTTTTCAGGCGGATTCATGCTGTCACCAGCGCTGCTGATTGGGCCTTGTGGTGGTTTTTTTTGATCCATCTCTATCTTGATGAGGTCTCGTAGAGTGAGTATGGTGCCTCACACGTAACCTTGATGTTTTGGAGAACAGAACCAGTCAGGGCTGACAACAGGCCATTTCCGGATTCCAATTGCCCATTCTCGAAGAGTATCGTCATCGATATGGTGAAATATGCGATGGTCCCCGTGACCACTGATGAACACTTTGCCCTCGAAGATGAAAGATCCCGGCTCCTCTTGACACAGACCCAGAAGGTGGGCTTTTATACTGTCGAGAGATTTGAAATCGACACATCGGGGTCGTTTGGGCAAGCTCTGGATGGGCAGGACAATTCATGAACTGGTCAGCTCGGATAATTACACAAAAAAGCTTAAAGTTTGATGCAACTGGCTCACCTCGTGTGTAATATCCTCACGGCTATGAGCCATGTCTGGCTCAGCAGGACATTTGCGCTTTGTAATGATCTGCGACACCACCAGTGTGGGAAGCTGTTTGACCGGTTGATTATCAAGATCAGGTTTGCTGCAGGTTTTGGAGAGCGCATCATCTGTTCGCTTGGTGGGGACCCGTGGGGATGCAATTAATGATTGGAACTTGGCCGAGCTAGGGATGGCGTCCTCATTGTAGATGGCGGTGAGTTCTTTGTGTGTCACTGTATCAAGCTGGCACACTGGTAACTGAGATTCATTTGCCCCGGTGACGGCAGGTCTGGCATGTGGAGCTGTGGAGAATAGGGCAGGCCGGGTGAAATTGATGCTTGTCAAGGGTGGCATGGCGGCAGCGGGGAAAATCACGGAGAGCTCCTCATGGCTGACCGTTGCCAGCTGGGATTCTGGGAACTGAGACTCGGTCACTTCAATACGGGCGAATTGGGCTTTGATGCTGGTGCGGGATGGCATGGCAGCAGCGGGGAGAATCACTGAGAGCTCCTCGTTGCTGACTGTTCCTAGCTGGGATTCCGGGAGCTGCGATTCGTTCACCTCAATGGGTGCCATTCAAGGTTTGATGTTGGTGGTGGGTGGCATGGCGGCAGCAGGAAATATCATTGAGATTGATGTTGTTGGGTCTGCAAGTGTGAGCCGAGGATCACCCCAATTGGGCGCCATGTTCTAGACAAATTTACAATCCAAACATGTGGCTTGCAGCATGATACTTGCTGCATGTTTTTGAGGTGGATTTATAATTTTATAAACCAAATTATATGATTTCTAATCTATGAACATGAAAAGGGCAAACATGATCTCTATATACAATTCAAAGGAATCAAAGTTGCTGTCTGATTTCTTATTCTTCGCAGCTATCCTCTTCATCATTTTTGTCTTCAGAATCACTTGTTCCTTCAAGTCCATCAGTATCCTCTGGTTCTTCTACCATGTCAGACCAGACCCTGCAGCCAGTAGCCATACCATCAACCCACTGCTTGGGAGTAATAGGGGCAAAAGTTAGATTGGATATTGCGTGATGGAGGTCAGAATTTCGCAAGGAAGCTGAATTTATGACAAAGTGGTCATTATCAGTATGTTCTACCTGGACGGTTTTCACATTTGTGTCAAGTCGTTCAAGGCGGGCCGGTCTAGATGTGGTAACCTGGCAATTTCCCGCATGGCAGTTGTGTTGAACGTTGATGCATCCTATAACTTTCTGGTAGACAAACTGTTTGGGTCAGTGGTGAAAGGGAGGCATTTAGAGCATCTCCAGTGGAGCTGCTATCGCGCGGGCCGGAGTGAACTTTGGCGGCCCGCGCTGTTTTTTTTGCCTCCAGCGGGGCTGCCACAAGTCCTGCCAAAGCTCCCGGGGGTGGATTGGTAACTCAATGGGCTGCCACTCTTGGCAGTGTTGGCAGCTATCCCCACAAGCTTCCAAACAACACCTTTCGTCTCGCCGTCGTCCAAACTTGTCACTTATTTCACCCATCACACATCGATATGGCCAACTCCAATATCACAATTGATCCAACTCTCAACTCGCTGATGATGACTCACACAACGACTCGCACCTCTCCAAGAAAGAAAAACAATGCCGAAGTCATCCCAGCAACTGAAGACACGCGCACAAAAAAAGATGATTCACGTCCTAGCCAAGAAGAAATCACACCATCTACCGCTCCAAGAAAAAGAAAGTCAAAAGAAACAAATGATCAGAATGACGTTGAAGTAATCAGAACCGACACGAAAAAGAAAAATCCAAACTGGACAATCGAGGAAGATAAAGAGCTTTGCGCAGCTTGGTTGAACACAAGTAGGGACAGTGTTGTTGGGATTGGTCAGAAAGGAGCAACCTTCTGGGATTGAGTGCACAAGTTATACACCGACCTAGTCGAAGAGGTTAACAAGGAGAGGAAACACATGAAGAAAGTCAAGTCCCTTCCGGTACGACTGCCTAATGCCGTCGAGTGTCGTTGGGGACACATCATGAAAGTATGTAATAAATTCGGCGGGTGTTACTCACAGGTGGAACGTTGATTGGCGAGTGGTAGAACTTGTGACGACATTGTGAGTAACATCATCCAAATCTTGTTGTTCTTCACAATTGCTGATTTTTTTTGTTCAGCTCGCCGAAGCGAAAGAGCTCTATAAAGCCACTCACAATCATGCGTTTAATCTTGACCATTGCTGGGGAATATTGAAAGATGCCCCCAAATGGCAAGCGACCCAGGCTGAGTTTGAATTGAAATCAAAGAAGAACAAGGAGCCAAAGCCCTCTAAAACCCCAAACGAGACGAGTAGTATCCCTCCAACCAATGAGACTCAGCCTTCTAGTCCCCAGGCAAGCGGCCAAGCCGACGAGGAGACCAAACAAGAAGAGCGAAGTGTGCTTGGATCAAATGGCCGACCTGTTGGCCAAAAAGCCGCCAAAAGAAAACGGAACAATGATGACGTTGTCGAGAGAATGCTCAAGGCCCAAGAAGACCTTATGAAGCTATCCCAAAGACGCATGAATTCGGTTGAAAAGGCGATGCAAATAGCGGCCGATGATCGAATTATGTCGATGGATCTCAGTGGGATGGATGAAGAATCCCAAGCATATTGGAAAAAAAAGCGAGCGATTTTGGATCGTCCCGAGCATAGTTAGATTTTTTTTTCTCTTATCACTTCTCCTGAGTAAAAAAAAACTTCATACACAACAAAGTCTCCTCATCTCCTCTCAATTTTTCTGATTAAAATGCTTCATACATGGCAATGTCTCCTTATATCATGTCATTTTTTCCAATTCAAATACTTCATACACAACAATGTCTCTTGATCTCCTATGACTACCACTACTGAACTGAACAAATCAATCAAATCTTTTTTCAATTTTATTTTTCAATCCTTGAGCGTAAAAAATTTGAAACTTGATTGTGCGAAAATCAAAAGACAATCATCGCTGAAAGAAGGCAAAAAGCAAAACAGAACAAGAGATAAAAAAATAAAAAAGGGGATTTATTTAACAAGGGAAAGTCTAGAAGGAATGGGTTTAACTCTCCTCATCATCGCATCCCAACTTGTTCCACAGATGTTCAATTAAATCTTCTTTTAGGCGGTTGTGCCCATGAATATCACAAATTCTTTGATAACGCAAAAGGAAAGCATCAAAGTGGTTGCTTGATGATTTGTTTGATGAGACTGATGCTTGAGTGTGAGGCAACTGATGGTAATCAAAATCGTTTGCATATTCCGATCCTTCTTCATCTTCTATAGTCATGTTATGTAGAATTATTACGGTTTTCATGATCAAAGCGAGGTCGGATTCTTTCCAAAGGCGACCAGCGTTTTTGATTATGGCATAGCGAGCTTGGAGTACTCCAAAAGCACGTTCAACATCTTTTCTATAAGCTTCTTGCATCTTTGCGTAGTGTTTTTTTTTTTGCCCAAGCGGATGAGAGATTGATTGGATTAACATAGAATATTTAGGATATATTCCGTCGGTGAGATAGTATCCGAGATGATAATCATTGCCATTTACAGTGTACCTAATAGAAGGACCAACACCATCTTGACATTGTTGGAAAATAGGTGATCTATCGAGAACCGTAATGTCATTGAGAGTTCCAGGAAGGCCAAAAAAGGCATGCCATATCCACAAGTTGTGGGTGGCAACGGCTTCAAGAACCATAGTTGGTTCTTTCTCTTTTCCAGCATATTGCCCTTGATCAGCAACTGGACAATTCTTCCAGACCCAGTGCATAAAATCAAGCGATCCCAACATCCCTGGAAAGCCTCGCTCTTCAGAAACGGCTAGAATCTTGAGAAGATCTTCTTCATTGGGACTGCGTAGATAGGTGCTGCCGTAGATGTTCACTATTGCTTGGCAGAATCTTTTGAGGTTCTCCAGAGACGTACTTTCACCTGATTTCCCAAAATATTTAACCATCAGTCCGTGCAATTCTATTGATCTAAAAAAAGCGGTAATAAAGAGGATGAGACGGACTGATTCGAAGATACTCATCAATAGAATCAGCACTATATCCATACGCTAGAATTCTCATAGCTGCTGTTCCTTTTTGTAAAGGAGAAAATCCTAATCGGCCTGCCGCGTCTCTTTTCTGGACAAAATATTCATCCTCCTTGGCAATTGCATCAACGATCTTGAGAAAAAGGCTTCTTTGCATCCGGAAACGTCGGTGAAATAGCGTGTCCGGGTAAGTTGGATTTTCTGAAAAATAATCGTTGTATAGTTGAACATGTCCTTGTAGTCGGTTGCGATTAATTGTTTTCCTCCCCACTCGAGATCCCCCATGCTTCCGTTCTGTTCGCATTTTTAAAATAAGCGCTGTTGTTACTTGAAGTGATGAAATGATTTCGTCGTCATCTTCAAACCATTGGAGAAGCTCGATAGGATCCATCCTATTTTGAAAAACAAAAGTTGAATAGTGTTTGACAGATAGAAAGAGATCGGGAGAACAGGATGTGGTGAGAATAGAAAATGCTGGGTGTTGTGGTGACAGGAGCTGGACGTCAAATGTCTGGTCCAAGCTGATCCACCCCGGCTTGGATCCACAGGTCCATTATTTGCACTGTTGTGAAAGATGTGTGACATGTTGGGACATTGACTCGCGGGCCGCGGGAGGTGACATGATCCACCCCCAGTCCACTGGAGATGCTCTTACAATGGATAACTAGCTGACCCTTGTGGGAATTAAGGCCTGTTGGGATGTCCTAGATAGCTTCCTCATTTCATAGTAATGTCAACACCCAAAAGTGTATAACCAGTAACCCAAAGGTAATAAAGAGATTTAGATGAGCCCTTGGATTCCCATATTGAATCAATGGCTGCCACAACATTTTTGTCCCCTCGGTTGATCTAAAAACCCAACAGGGTAAAAATTCGACTTCATTTTAAAGAAAGACATGATGATTACTTACAACAACAAAGACTCCTTTGTGCAAGACTTCCTTGGCGTTCAATTTGATCTTGAGCACCTGGTGCAGCTTATCCCTTTGATTTATGGCCTCGGGTAAAGATGCAATCTCACTTTTGGGAACCTTAAGGCATAACTTCTGGGGAAAAGCAACGGCAGGAAGGGGATTGACTTCGGCAGAGTTGAAACCCATTGAGCGTTGAATATCAGGATTGTTTGTGAAGATATCAGTGACTTCATTGGTTGGATTTTCCCAATTCTTAGAATTTTCTTCATACAACATTCCACCAGAGACCAGATATTTCAGATTGGAGTAATTATCAAATGACCTAGCCAGATCACGACCTGGAGCCTGCCTGTTTGAGTGAATTGAAGACTGGCGCAAGACCCCATTATACATTCAAATTTCTCAGTAGAGAACAGAGAGGCGTTTCCTAGTCGTTCAATGGATTCTGGGAGATGCAGGAGAATGTGTAATTTTGGCTTGTTGACCCATTGGGCTGAGGATTTGATCAAATAGTATAACAGCCGGTTGATGTGTAGCTTCAAAGTTTCAAGATAGGTTTCCATGTTGGCAATGTTGGTCTGAAAAATAAAAGCACAGAGATTGCATAAAGCAAGCCATACATCTTTTCTTTCTGGGGTGAGGAATTCCAGGAGGATGAATGGGGCTGCCTGCAAGATGATCTTGAAGTGTCTTCCCACCAGGCTTTTGATGTGTTGAATTAAATATTGAGGTTTGATTGCGTCAATATTCAGAGAAACAGAACTGAAGAATTGGAGGCGGCCAATTAACGTCAATTTTTGATCTACCTTGAGTTTAGAAATATCATCTGAGCTAAGTATTTGACTATCCCAAGAAGTACTGCGTGTAAAATTTTCTACTGGGCAATCTTGAGCGCCATCAAAACCTGCAACCAAGGACATTGGGGACATCAGTGAGGGGATAGTGCCAGATAAAAGCAATTGAACACATGCCTTCAAGGTTCAAAAATGGATTGAATAGAGATGCCGGGCTGTTCAAGTCTAGGGATTCCATTTTCTCTTTGAGAGAACCGTCTGAGCGTGATTCAGTTATAAATCTAGTATTGATTGCATCTGTAACTCCAAGAGCTGTCTTCTTTTTCAAGAAACTTGTTAAATTGACTCCCATTGCAGTGTCAAACAAATGGTAGGTTTTCATTTTAGTTTCTGCCCACGATCTAGGGGGATTCTAGTCTAAACCATAAAATCAATTCATCAGGGGTCTAGGAATCCAAAAAAGAAGAAGCTAATGCATACCTCTATTCCCATGCTGTCACGATTTAGAAACCGTTGGACATAAGTAGGGGACCTCTTGAATTTTTTTCTTTTTGACTTTCAAAGTACACATTTGACAAGGATGGAGAGAACCGCCAGGGTTTGGAGTATTTGTAACCTCTGCATGCATGGGGGAATCTGCCAGGAAACATAGAACAAGTGAGGTGACCAAAACCTCCTGAGAAATTGTAACATCATAAGCATGAAAGCCACTTGTAGTCATTAAACTGTCATTAAATAAATCATGAGGAAGTCAGAAATGATAATAAAGATTAAGGCCAAAACAAATCACACAAAGAAAACCTCACTTGAGTTCTTCCACAATACTCTTGGACTGTTCCAGTACACTGGCAATATTTGAGGAAGCCAAGAAATGGCAATTATATTCTTGGTTAGAAATATTTGGGGGAAGACCAGATAAAGTGAAATAGAATGAGATATGCTTGTTGAATTGCTTTGAAGTATTCCCAGAAGTGTCATCAGAGTACAGAGTGATTGGGACATGTCGAATAATTTTCCCGTTGGCCTTGATCCTCCATGGGTTTGGTAAAGGTATCACAACTTCCTTGCTACCAGAGGGTTCTTCATACCAGAAATAGAAAACTATCATTCACTATCAAAGCACCCACAAGATGAAATGGAGAATAACAAGTTCTTACCATAGATTACCCCATCACAAGAGTCCATCAATTTCCGCCGATCATCCATTCTGATCTCAGAATAATCACAATCAAACTGATTCACTGGAATGGTTGATAATTGCGGATCTTGAAACTCTAGAGATGCAGGGATTGTGATCTTGATATTATTGGGCATTTGACAGATATGATTTCTTTGGATTTGAAGACACTTTGCAAATAATTGACCATCATGCTGATAAAAGAAGAGAGGGATCACTACTGCGGCAGATAACAACTGGACAGGTTCAAAGAGATAGAAGTGCTTCCCTTTCACCTCACACATTGGGGCACGGTGTGCAGGCGAGAGATCTTGAAGCCATTTTTTAGATTGGGAAAATTTATATATGTTGAGGCCATTGGTCATCTCAGGATAAAAGTCAATGTGTTTAGCCACCAGAGGGTTCGACAGGTCCTGAACACAAGAAATCTGGACATCAGATGAAAAAGTCACGCAATATTAACTGTCATGGTAACAGAACAGCTCACTTGGGAAAGTAGGGACCTTGCACTGAGCGAGAAGCAAGGATTGTCAAAAACCGAGAAGTTCAGCTGAATCTTGGTTTTTAGCAACACTCGAATCCGAGTCCTAGCCGCCTGAATGGTTGCCCAAGCGGGCAGAGAGATATTGCACAGCTTCAGAATCCCACGTATTTTGGAGTAAAGCGACCTCGATAGCATTGAATGAGTGTGTCCCATGATGAGGGAACCTATGAGCTCCTGAATGATGACTGGCAAATCAGTTACACGACCATGTTCTGCACCTGACAACCCACTGCTAACCATTTTACTTTTAAAAGGGTACCACTCCGTGTGATCTGCAGTAGAAGCGGCGGTTGGACTGGGTGGTAAGGAACTTGCACGCTCCTCCTCCTGCGCGGCATTCTCTTCAAGAGCATCTAGCTCGGCTTCCAATAAAACCGTCCAGTCGGTGGTTTGGCGATTCGATGAGGTGTCATCAACCCCGTTCAACAACAGTTGAATGGGATCAAGCAAGTTGAGGTCGTCATCTAGGGATCCCAAAGGCCTGGCCTCTCGGAATTGGGCGTCGATATCGGCGTCGATCTGGTTCCACATTGAGTTTGCATTATCAGTCTCTTCATCTCTTGCTGGAGGTTCTTCTCGGCCAGCATCGGTGCGCAATCCAGCAATGGTGTCATTCGCTCGCCTTGTCTCGCGGTCTCGTAGGTTGAGCCGGTGAGTTGCACTTGCACAATGTCGTACGATGTTGGCAGTGCCAGTGGCTCTGGCACATAGGGTGCAGCGAAACAACCGAGCCCCGTTGATGTCCGTGATCACATCGAAATCAACGCCATGAGCATCGTTATCAGGAAATCTCACGATCTGGGCATGTTGATCACCCATTTCGTGTCTTGTGGTTAGGGAAAGGAGAATCCGCTTGGCTGGTCTCACGCCGCATTTCTCCGGCACAAACTGACCCACAGTCACTGAAACATTCAAGAATGAAACACCCTCGGAGTGTCTCATTTGTGAGAAGATGATGGGTTGCAACAGGTTGCGATCTGCAGGAGCCAAATACAGGCAACTCTGGCGGTGCTCCAGGCCCCAGGGACGGTGACCCAGGCGTATCAGATGACGAGCAGTCACACCATCGCACCTCGCGGTCACGAATGGTTGCAACGGTAACCGGTAGTCACCACGCCGTCTCGCAACGTCGGGAACCGTCCCCGCGGCCCTACCGTCGGGAGTGCGATGAAGCACCCGTCATTACGACGGTTCGACCGACCGTCTGAGCACGGATGGTCACATCGGCGCCCCAATACGGTCCCTTACCGTCATGTGGACCGAACCGTCAGATTGACGATTTTGGAGCGCGGGATTTGTCCCGCTGTGTATTTCTTCAGCTCTTAATTTATATATGTATAATCCAAAAGATGTGGCTGCTTCCTTAATCAAACGCCGCTCAACTACATACAATGCATTTTGACTTGATTGCAGGCCATATCCAGATCATATCACTCAACTGCACCGTTTAAAACAAAACACAAACAAACCGTTAAGCATCAGTAGAGAATACATATGATTGGCATACGCGCAATTCAATCACCCATATCATCCCCCAATCAAGTCATCTCCTCCACCCACATGTCCTGCTGCTCAGGAATGCATGCCACCCTCCAGGCCCCAATATATCCTGGTGGCCGTGTCGCGTTGAGATGGTCCACAAATGCACCAGCTTCGCGACGTTCAAGCTTATCATAAACGCGTCAGACTCGCACTCAACTCAACACCGACGCGTTCTTGATATTAACCAACCATCCACGCCGCATTCCCACTTTCTGTAAACGAAAATATAGGGACGCGCTGCCAAACTAATGGGAAACCATTGTCCCCGAAAAAATAACACCAGTGATGTGGCTCGTCTATTGCAGTGCATGTCTCCATGGACGATGTATATATACCAGGTCCATTTCTTCTCATTCCTCCAACAGGTTCACCTCCCCCCACTTCTCGTTACCCGCATTAATTTTAAGAGTTAATTCTGTCCGTTGAAGTACAGATTAGTCACACACACACACACACACACACACACAGAGTTGGGACTTTCATTGCACGCACAATTGACACGGTGTGGATAAGATCTCATACATATCTATTTATTTATATACCTTCTGGATCACCGAATTTTTGAATAAATACATTCCATAACTTATTGACATTAAGGAGTCATGTTTATCACGCAAATCCCGAGCTGGCCAGGTCAATCTAGAATAAAGCGACGCAGAAGTCAGCTAGATTTGGATAACGGTTATCGCCATCATCATCACCAACAACACCACAATAACAACAACAATCACCACGTCCACGATGATGAATCGAAAGGTGATGATGAGATGGGCAGCTCACCCACTCTCCACAAAACCCAACTCTCCTTGGATGATATCTGGGGCTGTCAGAGATCAGATGGCGTGGGAGCGCAAGCTGGTCATCACAAGCGACCTAGACTTGCATCCACCAAGAATCAAAGAGAAGATGATGACGAAAAACTTAATAATAATAATAATAATAATAATAATAAAAATATGACTAACAAAAGTGCTAGTATCAACCACACTGTCACCACCCACTCCCGTAAATACTTAAATCCCTCTAGCTCATTAGCCTCTAGATCGCCTAGCAACAGCTCGCTCTTCTCCATCCAAAGTATATCGTTGTTGAGCAGCAAATCAGACGATATCAGCGACGGGATAGACGAATGGGAGTTCGAATTCCAGCCGGCAGTCTTCCCGCTGGAGTTGGATCCATTATACGGCATCCACCCGACGTGGTTAGAAGCGCTAAGACCGGTCCTGATCCAGCCGGAGATCATCAGTCTACACCAGCAACTCGGCACCAAGAACTTGGGCTACGAATACAAACTCGGCGAGAAGCCCGACCACCTCCAGTCCGAAATCTCCCCCCGCTATCACGACTTGTATAACTGGACTAGATTGACCCCTTTAGATAAAGTTAAGGTCGTCATCCTCGGATATGCCCCGCTTCCTCATCCCTATCTGGCCCACGGCTTGGCTTTCTCTCAGCCTACTTCTTGTGCTCATGTATCAGGATCCATACAATCAGTTAGTTAATACAATTTCCTTCCTGTGTGAACAAAAAAAAAAAAAAAGATTAATCGTCTGATGGATGATTCTTCACTTTGCCCGCTCCCCAAAACAACACACACATAGATACATCGAGAACTAGCGAGCCAATATCCGGACGAGTTCAAGCGACCGGGGCACGGCTCGTTAGTATCGTGGGCGCGGGCGGGGGTGCTGCTGCTGAACATTATCCAGACGGCGCCGCGGGACGACCCGACGGCGCACGCCAAGTACGGCTGGAGCGAGTACGCCACTAGGGTGCTGGAGATCGTCAGCCGCGACGGCGGCTCCTTCTATGCCCCAAAAAAACACCCCAACCCTATCGCGGCTCCCCCTCTTTCTTCCTCCGACACAAAGGGCCTCGTCTTTCTCGCCTGGGGACCCCACGCTATCCAACACATCCGTTCCGCGGGGATATTGAATGTACGTTTCTTCCGATGCTCCTATGCATCCATCCGTCCTCAAATTCTTGTTACATTTCAAGAAACCGTACACACGCCATTTTATAGTGGAGACATGCGCATCCTGACTTGCATGATGATCCCACTTTTTTTCGTTTGCCGGGATATGTTTGGTGCGGGATGAACAGTCGCACCGGCGCCACAAAGTCTTGACGGCGCCCGGCTCGCCCCACCCGTCGTCCGCATCTACCGACGGCTTCTTCAACCACCAGCACTTCCTCCTCGCTAACCAGTATCTCAGAGAGGCGTATGGAGAGCAACATCTCGTCGATTGGTGCCGCCTGGATGCTGTCGACCCTTCTTATCCTTGATTGC